>CM042481.1:54909196-55369196 GCA_023621385.1 Quercus gilva | reverse complement strand
CATTCTGTTTTGCCAAATTGTCATTTCTGATACACACTTTCTGTACCTACACTATATATACCTACATTACCCACATATGCTGATGAGTGTTTCTGAGAGAAAACCCTAGCCACAAACCTTAAGAGTTAGAGATTGTTATACCCACATTTCTCTACACAATTGCTTATGGATTTTCCTTAACTCCTACCTCTCCATTTCCATACCATTGAGAGGTTGATAGCTCAAACACTTACCACATCCTTTCATAGTGTCAAGTGAGATTTTGGTGCTACTGGAAAGCATTGGAAGAAGCCAGGCTTTGGTGGATGCAATTGGGCGTATTGCGGGATCCAGAGAGTTAGACAAGACACGATTCCGAGAAGCCTTGTTGGAGTAAGAGCTTGGAGGGCTTAGATGCATTGAGTAGATTAGGCTTGGAGGGTCTCTTGCTAACTCATGTATCCCAACTGATTGTCTAGTGGATCAATTACCGCTTGGAGGGCGGTGAAGAGGTTTTTCACCGAGTTCTTCGGTTTCCTCTTCGATAACACATTGACGTGTTATCTTGTGTTTGCATTCTTTTTCCCTACTCTTTTACCTTTCATTTTACTGCTGTGTTATAATGATTGCGGGTTCAAGTAGCTTGTTTGTTTATTCGCTCGCATTTACTCTATTTCGCAATTAGTATTAAGTTAGAGTAAAATCTATTAAGCCGTAACTTTTATTTGGGGGTTTAAAGAGCTTTTGTATTTTCAACACATTTTTTAGCTTTCAAATAAAAAATACAAAACTCAACGTTTTGAACTTTGAAGAAACTTTAAACAAAAAACCCTAATCTCTCTCAAACGACAGAGCTTTCTGCCTTTCTCATTCTCTCACTCTCCGTCTTTCCTCTCTCACTCCCTAACCCACGGCCACTCACTCAAAATCTCTCATTTGCCTCATTGCCTAAGCTCACTCTTCATCTCTCGGTCTCAATCTCGGCCTTAAGCTCACTGACCCAAGTCCCAAGCTCATTCAGGTATTTTGATTTCATTCTCACCCTCCATTATACTCTCACATGCTCTATTGCTCATTCTATATCCTTCTCTCAATTTGTATCTATCATCTTTCTTTTTTTTTCTTTTTCTTTTTTTTTTCATATAAGCTGTAATGTTGAGACTTGAGTTGATTACTTGATTTCTTATTTAGTTATTATACATTTGTCAAATTATTTGTAGGTCAAACAACTTAAATTGAAATTATTGAATGAAAATGTATGAATCTACTAGCACAAAACCTTCATTAGATTAAGGTCTTCTTTGGAAGTATGTAACTAAATTGGAAAAACCTGCTGGTTCTACTTCTAAATTAGGTGGAAACACACATTTTAAGTGCAACTATTGTGATGGAACTTTTGTGGGATTCTATTCTAGGTTTAAGGCTCATTTATAAAAAATTAGTGGTAAAGGTATTAAAGCATGTATGAAAGTGTCACCAGGCCATAGATTGTAAATGCAAAGAGTACATGATTAGGTTGAAAATGATAAGTTAGAGCGAGAACACAGAAGTTGAATTCCCTTACCCCCACCTTTTTCTGGGCCTATTCCCTCATTCTAGGGACAGGAAGGGAGTGGTAGTACAAATGCATAGGTTGATGGTAAGAGGAGGAAAGTGATTATGAATTCTCCTTTGGAGAGAGCATTTTAGAATAGTGTTAGAGCTAAATTGAACAATAGAATTGCTAGGATGTTTTATATTGGTGGGCTTTCATTTCACTTTACAAGGAACCCAAATTATTGTAATTCCTATGCATATGCTGCTACCCATAACATTCCAAGTTATGTTCCTCCTGGATACAATGCCTTGAGAACAACACTTTTGCAAAAAGAAAGAAAATGTTGAAAGACTTTTGAAACCAATTAAGGACTCTTGGCTTGCAAATGGTGTAAGTATAGTTTCTAGTGGATAGTCAGATCCACAAAGGAGACCTCTTATTAATATAATGGTTGCATCAGATGGGGGTCCAATGTTTATAAAGGCAATTGATGGGTCAAATGAGTACAAAGACAAACATTTTATTGCTGAGTTGTTGAAGGATACTATAAAAGAGATTGGATATAAAAAAGTTGTCCAAGTCATCACTAATAATGTTAATGTGATGAAAGTTGCTAGAGCTCTTATTGAAGGTGAGTATCCTAAAATATTTTGGACAACATGCGTTGTCCACACTTTCAATCTAGCTTTGAAGAATATTTGTGTAGCAAAAAACACCGAAAAGAATGAAGTTACATATGAGGAACGTAGTTGGATTATACATATTGCTGATAATGCATCCTTCATACGTGTTTTTATCATGAACCATTCAATGAGGTTGGCAATGTTTAATGAGTTTTATCTATTAAAACTGCTCCAAGTTGCTAATACTATATTTGCTTCGGTTATCATCATGCTGAAAAGGTTGAAGTTGATAAAAAGATAACTTTAAGCCATGGTTATTAGTGACTAATGGGCTTCTTATAGGAAGGATGATGTTGGAAAAGCTCAAAAAGTGAAAGATTTGATTTTAAGTGATCATTGGTGAGATGTTGTTGATTGTATCATTGAATTCACAGCACCTATTTATGATATGCGATGAGAATTTTTGTAGAAAGGAGCAAGAGTTTGGAGCGATACTTTGAAGATGAGAATGAGTTAAGAATGGTGAAAATTGAGTTTGATACATTTTCAGGAGGGAGGTTTCTTGCCTTTAAACTTCTTGGACAACTTTGTTCATCCTCATGTGCTGAGAGGAATTGGAGCACATACAAATTCATTCATTCCTTAAAAAGAAACAAAATGGCTCCTGCACATGCTGAGGATTTGGTATATGTACATTCTAATCTTCAACTCTTGTCAAGGCACCATAAGGAGTACGTAAATGTAGCAAAAAATATGTGGGATATTACAAGAGACTCTTGGAATGAGAGTGACATACACGGAGGAGCTAGAATTCTTAAGGATGCTACCCTTACACTTGATGAACCAGAGTTGGAGGCCATGATTATTGGGAATGCTAGCACTAGTGTTACTACTAGTGACAGTAAAGTTCAAAATGAAACTATTGATCTTGAAAATGATGATGACATTTGTATTTGATTGTCTTGAACACTTATTTTTTATTTTGTTTTAATTTTAAACTTGTGGGTTGTATTCTAATTTCCAAACATCATGGAATGTTTTAGTTTCTAACTTGTGGGTTGCATTCTAATTTATGAACGTCATGTTTTAATCATTATCTACTATTGCTTTTAAATTGGTATATGTTTACAATTATATGAAAAAAGTATGCTGAGCAAAATATAGAAAATATAAATATAAATATTTTTATTAATTTTTTAAAAAACATATTTCACCGCACTCACATCTTACTTTTTCAAAAATTGCCGAGTCGCCTCACCGCACCTGCACCCACACCAGAACCCGAATCCCCATAGATATAGCTCTCTTTTTTTAGGGACACTAATTATTAGCTATTATGGAATCTAAAGTACATGTGGTGGCATTATTTTTCTTAGTTTGAAATACTTATGATCATATATCCTTTATCCAATCCATCATATTACAGAAGTTGGTCTAAAAATAACAAGAAGTGTGAAAATAATAATTCCCAAAATCAAATTTAATAGGATTTTTTTTTTTTGGATAAATATAATATCAAATCTAATAGGAAATTACGCTGTTGACAAGTAAATTCCCATACCGTTTGATGTCCTAATTAACTCCTATTTTTACAGGGTTGGCTCAATATTTTGTGGGACCTCATGGAAAATTTTAAATGGTACCATTTTATATAGAGAGATACTACGTCTACAACAATTTTACAACATTTTTACAACAAATCACAGGTGGTTAAATGTTATTGGTTCAAATTTGAAACTAACACCAAGATTACTTTTTTGCCCTAATAATAACAACCAATAACAACTTGCCACTTAGGATTTGTTGTAAAAATGTTGTAGACATATCATTTCTCTTTTATATATATCTAGATATTAATTAAAAAAAATATTTAACTTACTTTTTTCTTCAACGTTAATTTTTTTTTTTTTTTTTTAACATTAATCATAGTCTGAGAATTCCAAAGGTCGCATGGCAATGGCATCCGACAGGAGTAATTTCCCTTTTGCCCTAAAGTGTATTGCTTTAGATTGGTCGTTAAATTATTGCTAATTTCTTGGTTTGTTCTCTCAATGCTCTCACTAGATTGCTAGTCTGTTTTATTGTCTATTTTTAGTTCTTTTGGTAATATGATTTTTGCTCAATTATTTTATGTGATGATTTTTTTGTTATCTACATTCTGTTTTGGGTTTTTCATTGTGTTGGTGTATATTTTGGTTCTTGAGTAGCGTTCGTGATGTTATGTTCTTTTGCTGTATATTTAATTTTCTTTTCTTTTCTTATCTATTTTTTTAATGACAAGTTTCATTTTATGACGGCGTGTAACCTATGAAGAGGGTGATTGCCTCATCAATCAGAAAAGGGAAATTCTTTGTTTTTATGCAGATCCATTCTGTTCCTTAAAGGCTATGCCCTTTTTTGGATCGACATATTGTTACTATTTTCTTTGTAAAAAGTGTGTACAAGAAAAGTAGAAAACATATTTGTTACTTGGGACGTGATCAAGTCCATTTTTGTACAAGAAATAGCTGAATCTTTGAGTATTCCAGAAGCTAGAACTACTTTTAATCTAATAACTCAACATAAATTTTTTCCCCAGCTTGCCCTTAGAGCATTCACATCCGGACTTGTAAATGGCAAATTATGGTATATTTTAGCATCAAAGTACAAATAACATGCATTACCCAGTCTTCTAACTGCAAAAATTTTTGCAATAATGCTGTAGTTCCGTCTTATATGTACGGTACCGTAACAACTTGTAAAACTTGAACCACATATTTTATTAATTTCTCCTCTCTCTCTCTTTGAAATCTGAATCACTTTTCTCTGTTCTCAAGCCAACCTCCCTCCCTCTCTCTCCCAACGCACTTTGTCTCTGTCTCACTCACTCCTTCCTCTCTCTTATATCGGCATGGAGATCGGCAATATTCATTATTTTGGCAGCCAAACGGAGAAACACAAGTGGGCGATTCTTTTTTTTATTTTTTGGAAATTGAGTATCATCAAGTTGGCTAAATGGTGTAATGGGTTGATCGACAACGTCAACTAGTGGTAGCAATTGAAGAATGATGTCTATTTTTTAAATAAAAAATTGATTAATTTCTTTTTTATCTTTCTTTTCTTTTTCTTTTTGGTTTCGGTGTTGTGTGTGGTGGCTGACGTGGGTTGGGATCGGTGGTTTGGCTTGCTGGCAGTGGGTTTGCGGTGGAGATTGGTGGTGGAGATTTCAGTGGGTTTGATCTATTGTAATTTTTTTTTTCTATGGGTTTGATTCTTGGATGGGTTTTGGTATGGGTTTTTTCTATGGGTTTGATTCTTGGAGATTATAGTGGGTTTTGGTCCCGGTGTGGTATTTGGCTTGGTGGCAATGGGTTGTGTTGTGTTTGGATTGGTGGTGGTGGCAGTAGGTTATGTTGGTAGTTTGCTGGGTTGATTTGGCTGATTTTGGTATGGGTTTGTTGTGATTTGTTGGGTTGATTTGGGTGGTTGGCAGTGGTGGGGTGGTGGGTTTGGGTGGTGGTTGTGTTGTTGATGATGGTGGTGGCAGGTGGTGATGGTGTTGTTGGTGGATGGCAGGTGGTGGGGTGGTTGGGTTTGAAGGGTCGTTGTGTTGGGTTTTGGGTTTGTTCCCGGTGGTGAGATTGAGGTTGAGAGAGAGATAGAGAGAGAGACACAGACAGAGACACAGACAGAGACAGAAATTAGAAAGAGGAGAGATGATTTTGGATTATATATTTTATTAGATAGATATATTATTTTAACATATTATATAGAAAAATAAAAATTGAAATATTAGATATATTATAAAATGATTCAGTATAATTAATAAAGTAGTTTTTGAAATAATAAAATAGAATAATTTGAAGATAACGGATGTGAATGCTATTATGTAATATATTAGGTCGCCTCTAAAAAAAGCATTTTCATCTTCCAACTGTTGTTATTCAAAATCAATTTAGATGGAAGAATGTCTTCAAGGGTTTGATCAGTTAAGAAATAACATTAATTAATTAACCATTTCTGCTGTTTTTTTAGATTTTGTCATTGGGACTTCCGTCTTTATCTTATTTCTATAATTTAAGAAAGTAAAATGCCATAAAAAGCTAACCAACTTTTAAAAATTTATTGTAGGGTATGTCATTTATACTTTAAATCCAAAACTTAAATCAATAACAAAACTTAGGCTTAATGGTATTATATATTTTCTTTATTACTACAAATGCCAGCTAACAATATATTTCGTGAAAAAATTTTTACTCATATGACAAGAAGTTTGAAATTAAATAGAACAACTTAACAACATTGGATTGTATTTTATTTAGTGAAATTGTTTTTTACGTGCTCATAAGAAAGAATTGGATGCGTCACAAATCAAATAGTGTTAAGGTCTTAAAATTGTGTACACTAGTCATGGATTTGATTAAAATCTTTTGGTTTGGATGATGAATTTAATTGAAAAGATATTAACAATTGCTTTTTTGTTTCAATTTTTAAAAGAATTTGGTTATTATCTTTTCCATAAAGAATTTGATGTGTATTGTTCGATGCTTTTGCATTTTTTTTCTCCATTCCAAGTCAAATATTAAAATTTTATGCTATATTTGTTTTAGTTGTAAAGAATAATAGAGCTATAAAAGGCTTTTATATTATTTAAAACAAAAATTTTGTTAATAATATATACCCGCAATGCGTGAGCTATGCCTAATTTTATATATTTTATTGCTTAGTAGAACTGCTGGTTTCTCTAATGGGAGAACTCGAATTGAAATTCCTCTATCCCCTCTCTTTAAGAAAAAGAAAAAGGAAAAGAGAATCATGTTTAATAGGAGAATTTGCAAGATTTTTAAAATTATTCGTTACTTATTTTGTTCATGCTTATAAATTTTTTCTTTATTTGGAAGTACGGAGTTAATAATTAAATTTACTATATTTTAATAATTATTAAAATTTTGAAAAAATTGGTAATTTAACACTTTTCTTAATCCCTATCTCCTATTTTGCCATTTTTTAATTATAAATTTTTATTTTAAGGGCAGCTATTAGATCCATAATTAAGCACCAAATTAGTAACAGACTACAGTGATTACAACCGTAAATAACCATGTCAAAGGATGAATGAGATAAAAAGAAATAAGAAGGTTACCGAATTAGAGCCGCAGGTTGTTTTAGACTCAGACAGTCACTATGCTGAGTATCAGAAAACGGGAAACAGTAGATGACATCTTGTTCTTTCCTTCCTTTCTTCCTTCTTTCGCTCTTTCTTAATTTCCTTTCCTTCTTCTTTTTCCTTCCTTGCCTGTCTTGACAAATGATAAGTAGAACAAACTAAAATGAAAATTAAAAAAGAAAAAGTAAATCAGTGAAAAAAACTGCAACAAAAATCAAATGGAGGAACTAAAAGGAAGTACCTCTCTTATTTTAGCAGATCAAGGATAGTGGCTATAGTAAATGAGAGCAGCGGTGACGATTAAGCTAGCTGGACTTTTCTTCTTCTTTTTTCTTTATTTTTTTCTTCTTCTTTTGAGAAGTGAAGCAAAGTAAAATTAAAACGATGGGATGAGGATGATAACACAAAAAACTGCAACGATGATTAAGGTAAAAAGTCGGAAAAATCTCACTCTTTACTATAATTTTTTTTTTTTTTTTTTTTTTTAAGAACTAGAGCTAAGTAAAACCAAACTAAGAGGATGACTGCAACGAAAATTAATGGCGTAAAGTAGAAAGTATCAAACTCTTTTTTTTTTTTTTTTTTTTTGAAAAGTGGAGCAAAATAAAACCAAAGTGAGAGGGTAAAGATTGACGAAACAAAAGATGCTGCGAAAATGATTTCAGAGGAAAAGAGACATGAAGGGAAGTAGAATAAGAAAAGTCTTTTAAGGGACCTGAACAGGAGAGTTTCTCTTCAATTATTATTGTTTTGCTTTTTGAAAATTCTAGATCCACAACTTGGAATGAATCTTTTAAATTATTAGATAGTGGCAGGCAGAATTATTGAGTTGATTAAAGTACTTTGTTTTTTTCTCCCTGATTTTTCCTCTTCTTTCCCGTTGTTTTTCTTAACCATATTTTTATTGGATAGTGCCAAATATCAGAACTAAAACATCTGCGTCCATATGCTTTGTGGTTTAAGATGTAAATTTTGAAAGTTGTAGGGGCTGAAAAATATTTGTCAATGTGGTGTGATTGGGTGTGACTTTGATAGGTCATATTGTTTTACAGCTCATGCTTTGTCTTCTCTTCCACTGTTTGCATCGTCCTTTGTCATAAATATAGATACGTTGTTTGATTTCTTAATTTTCATTTGTCTTTTTTTTTTTTTTTTTTTTTAATGTTTTTGGAGTATACGTGCCCTTACTTTCTTTAAATGAAGTATTAATTAACGTCATAAGGGTATTCGTTAGTATTTCTCTTATATTTTATAAATATGCTTGTTTTTAAAAACTTTCCACCTTATCATTTAGAGCTTGTTTGGAAACCCACAAAACTGAGTGATATTATCCTATTTTCATAACTCATGATCTAAAACTGGTGGGACCCACAGAAGAGCAGTTATTTGGATTCCATGACTTATATTCTGTGACTCTGTTTCCATCACTCAATTCTCTGATTTTTGAGTTATGAGTTATGAAAACTGAAAACACATTTTAGCTGTTTTCAGTTTCCATAACTCATAACTCAATGACATTTTTGTAATTAAACACATATAGATGGACTCACTATTAGGGTCAGCCGCAACTTTTGACCATTTTTTTTTCTTTCTTCTCCACTTTTCTTTCTTCTTTCACTAGTCTCTGTTGGCTGGGCTCTTTCTTTCTTTTTCTTTCTTTTTTCTTCTTCTTTCACTAGTTTCTGTTGGCTGTTTTTTTTATTGGTTCTTTCACTGGGTTCTTTTTTTGGCTGGGTTTCTTTTGTTCTTCATCTGGTTTCTGGGTTCAGTTCTTTCTTTCTTTCTTTTTTTTTTCTTTTTTTTTTTTGTTCTTTTACTGGGTTCTTTTTTTTCTGGGTTTCTTTTGTTCTTCATCGGGTTTCTGGGTTCAGTTCTTTTTTTTTTTTAATTTTTTTTTCACTGGGTTCAGTGATACTGAAAAAAAAAAAAAAAAAAAAAAAAAAAAAAAAAAAAAAAAGCTACACCAGTGACAAGTATGAGGCTCACAAATAGTGTGAAAAATATTGAATGATGACAAGTGAGTGATGGTATCAAAAAGGTAAGGTATTTTAAGTGATGAATGACGAAAATTGAGTGACAAAAATTGAGTGATAAAAAAAAAGGAATCCAAACAAGGCCTTAGCCTTCAAACTAATATTAAATGTTTTAATATTGAAGTACATCACTGCTAATGGATAGCCCTACTCACATGAAGGCTGGTTTAAGGTAAATAATGGATAGGGGCTATATTTTCTAATATTCAAAGAGTTAGGGTCTGTTGGGATGAGGAGATGAAAATTTGGAAGGGTAGAAAATAGTTAGAATGATAGAAAAGTAGAAAGATAAAAAAAAAATTGTTTGATTGTATGTGTGTGTTAGAACTTCATTTCCTTTCCCTTGTGTGTATGTGTGTTTATTTCTAAAAAAAAGAGAGTAATTGTCCTACATTGTTTAAGAGAGTGTGTTATGTGTAATATAACTTACCTCACCCTTCCTTAAAAATTACCATGACTTTTGAGTGGAGTTATGGTGTGCCTTTGTATTAGAACCTCTTTCCATCTATCTTGAATGTGTGTGTTTGTGTCTCAAAAAAAAAAATTAATAGCTTTTATATTTGTTCTAAGAAGAAAAGATTGAAGTTATTTTTGTTTTGCTATTTACATTTTTAAATTTTCATTTTAGCTCATCATGTCTGGTTTCATTTTTATATTGACCATAATGATTATATTTGTTAGTATTTTGACCTTTAAGTGCCAAATAAATATTGTCTATTAAGACATGTCACTCATATAAGTCAATTTATGTTAGTAATTTGATTGTTAAGTGTTGAATAAATGTTGTCCATTAAGACATGTTACCCATATAAGTCCATTTTTGTTAATAGGGAAATACTAACGAATTATAATAATATGACTGTTAAGGGTCTTTTTGGGATCCGCTTATTTTGCTAAAACTGAAATTTTTTTGTTGAAAGTACTATAGATAAAATTAAAAACTAGTTAAAATAATACAGTGGAATCTATGAATAGTACCAAAAAATGTAGTGAGACCCATAAATAATAGCAAAAATAAGTTAAATAGTATAATAAGCTGGCTTTTTAATTTGTGCCAAACGCACACTAAGTATCAAATAAGTACTGTTCATTAAGAGGTACAACTCACCCATACAATAATGGGTGTCACAAGATTATTAAGGAAATTAGACATCATGAGTAATATGAAATGGAATCAAATATGTATGGCCAAAAAAAAATTTAGGGATAATTACACTTTACCCACCTGTGGTTTGCCTCTAATTTGACTTGCCTACCCGAGGTTTCAATTTTGACACTTTACCCACCTAAGGTTCAATCCGTTACTGCTCCGTAACCCACCTCCCTGTCTGCCATAACTCTAACACGTTTTCTTTCAAAATCAAAACACAAAACAAATAAAAAAGTTAGGGTTTTTGATTACTTAAGAACATTTTTATGTGGTTTTGGTTGTGGGTTCATCTGATTTCCTTCGTTCTCGCATTCGTCTCGGTCTCAGCCTTCATCTCGGCGGTTTGGAGTAATAGAGGTATCTCATCAGCATCTACTGGAGGTTTATTCGCTGATCGCATGACCCATATCCTTTCTACATACCTAATGAACCCAACAAGAGTCATGGGAATAGTAAGAAGCAAAAGCCAGTTGCCCTTCAAAGATGTGTTAAATATGTAGAATGCCACACATGATTGAACAACTAGTGCAAGAAAGTGCCTTAACCACAATTGATTGTCTTGTATCGCAAAAGTTGTGATTGTGTCCTGGCCACCAAGCTGTAACAGCACAAATGGTGCCCAGAATGCCGTGAGCTCATTATGTACTTTAGGATTATTATTGCCAAAATTACGGTTTTTACTAGAAATGACACCTAGTGCAATTGTTGCCACTAAATCAGCCATGAGGTAGCAAAACCACATAAAGATATGGATCCTTATTTTAACATTATATCTTCTTTGTCTGCCAAAGTGAAAGAGAGACAGTTGCAAGGTGAGACTAAGAAGGACCACCAGTCGTAGCTCCCAATTATTCCATACTTTCTGCAGTAACTTTGGAACCACATGAAAATGCTTTCCTGTTTCCAAGAAAATCCAACTATTCAAAAATTCACCAAGATTTAAACCAAAAGATAATATTAAGGCAAACGTGTTTAATCTGTTTTGTGTTTTGATTTTGAAAGAAAACATGTTAGAGTAACGGTAGACAGAAAGGTGGGTTACGGAGCAGTAATGGATTGAACCTGAGGTGAGTAGAGTGTCAAAATTGAAACCACGGGTGGACAAGTCAAATTAGAGGCAAACCCTAGGTGGGTAAAGTGTAATTATCCCAAAAATTTAACTTAAATGATAAAAATAAAAGGGTTTTACTACTGTATATACCCTAAGGGCATATATTAGTAACCATTTCAAAAAACATTTTATGGGAAATTGAAAAAGTAATTAACCGTTTTGACAATTTTTTCAATTTTTTATAAAAACTTTCTTAAAATGAATGATTAATGTATACTCACGTGATGGCTGGTTTAAGGTAAATAATGGATAGGGCTATATTTTCTGATATTCAAAGAGTTAGGGTCTACTGGGCTGAGGAGAAGAAAAAGTGAGAAGATAAAAAAGAGTTAGAATGATGGAAAAATAAAGGGATAAAAAAAAAAAAATTATTTGGTTGAGCAGAAAAATGAGGATAGAAAAAGTTGTTTATATAAATTTACTCTTATACTCTTGCAATTTGTTTTATTTTTCTTTATAATTACATTACATTATATTATTTATGATAATTATAGAGGAGCCATCCATCATTTGGTTAAAAAATAAATACCACCATTGATTCAAAAAAGTTTTAAAAAATAAAGAAGATATTGTTAAACACAAAAACAACCGTTGAGACTTGGTTAAAAAAAAAAAAGCCACAGTTTGATAAAAGAAAGAAAACATGTTGAAAGTCCTATTGTTTGATAAAAGAAAGAAAATAGAAAGACCAATGATTAAAAAAAATAAGTCACTGTTTGAGAAACGAAAGAAAACACTTTGAAAAATAAAAAGGAAAATGAACTGAACCTAAAACACAACACAGACATAGTGAAGGGCACATTTAGTAGTTTGCCATCTACCCCTCTCCTCTCCCATTTTTTCTCCTATAAATCACTCCAATTTGGAGTGGTTTCTTTTTGATAGCACAAGAAGAAAATACGTAAGTCCCACCAAAATTCCTTCTATTTTTCATCATTACCAAACAACCCTACAAATTATTTTTGTTAGAGCATTTTAATATTAAGTAATTAAAATAAATAAATGTTATAACATAAATGTATAGATATGAGAGTGAATATGGAAGATGAGGAGTTAGTGAAAATGTTTAATCCCACATTGAAAAGGAGAGAGACTTTTTTATTCTTTTTAATTGTGGTGATTAATGGGCTAAAATGAATTGTCTCAGATATTGGGTTAGATTCGTGCGCAAGAGGGAGGTGAAGAGTGGAGGTATCAAAATTGAAAATCATAAGTAAATGACCCGAATTAATACTCCATTTTTACTATGGAAAATAAAGAGCCATTAACCCACTTAATGGACTATCCATTTGGGCCTTTTCATTCTTCATAAACTCCTTATCTCACCATTAATTGTGTAACTCCAGCTCATCAGATTAATGTCTAACAATTAATCTTGTAACACCTACTAAATCAAAATAATGGACCTAATTAATCAGAATAAATTGGGTAGTAATTTCGTGAGGCCCATTGAGCCTATAAATAAACTCATTCAGACCCAATCCAGGTTACTGCAAAAATTACACTAAAAAAATAGAGAGGTTCTTGGCAAGGAAGGGTGTTCTTTCAGGTGGAGCTTTGGGCTTGAACACTTTGTGCAGAAGTTATTCTAGCCATACATTGGGCTGTTGTATCCTGGGGGAGACAAGTCAGAGAAGGTCTGCACCGGTTACAAAGTTTAGCCAACCAAGGGCTTAAATCTCCTCAAAGAGAGCGAGTGTCGCGCCTCAGTTCAAATAGTGTTGTGTAATTTCTCTCTTTAAAGTAATAAAATTCAGTAGTATTATTCAGTTTCTCTTTGTATTATTTCCATTATCATTGTATTTGTACCAACAATTTTAAGGAGATTCAGACACATGGAGCCTACATAAGAGAAAGCAAATGAGCCTGTTGGAGATCTCAACAAGCCCTTTCGATTTAAGGGAGCCCACTTCAAGAGGTGGAAAGGAAATGTCCTCTTCTACTTGAGTCTTCTCAAAGTCTCCTACATTCTCACTGACAAGAATCCATCAAAAGTTCTTACCGATGAGATGAGTAACGAAGAATATATTCTCCATCAAGAAAAAATAGATAAGTATACAAAATATGAATATAATTGTCGCTATTATCTATTGAATTGTCTTGCCGATCATTTCTATGATTATTATGATACAACTTACAATTCTGCTAAGAAAATTTGGAAAGCTTTACAAAGCAAGTATGATACCGAGGAGGCAGGTACAAAGAAGTCTGCTACTAACAGATTTTTTCGTTACCAAATGGTAGATGGAAAATCGGTGGTGGATCAAGCATAAGACTTCCAAATGATTGTGGCAGAATTGAGATTCGAAGGCATAAAGATTGAAGACAATTTGGTGGTCGCTGGCATAATTAATAAACTACCACAATCTTGAAGGGAGTTCCAAAAGATTTTGCAGCACAAACAAAAGGAAACATCCTTGGAGACTTTGATCACACGCATCCGTGTGGAGGAGGAGGCTAGAGAACAAGATGCACTCATGACACAAGAGAGCAATGGTAATTCCACCACAAAGGTAAACTTTATTTCAGCCAATAATAATATGCCCAAAAATCATTTTCCTAGAAATGGTCATTTGAAGCCTAAAAAGAGAGCCTTTAAAAATAATAATAGACCTCAAGAAAGGGGAAACCCAAATAAAAATTACAATAAGAATCAAGGACCCCCTTCACAAGATCAATTTAATAGATCCTGTTTTGTCTGTGGTAAGAGTGGGCATATTGCTCGATTTTGCAAATTTTAGAAATGTGAATTTATCCCGCAAGCTAACGTAACCGAAGAGTCTTTAGTGGCTATGATTACAGACATCAATATGATGCAATATGTTGAAGGGTGGTGGGTAGATTCTAGTGCTAATAGGCACGTCTGCTATGATGAAAATTGATTCAAATTGTACACTCCTTTTGAAGAAGAAAAAACTGTTATGTTTGGTGACTCTAGCAAAACCAAGGTTCTTGGGAGTGGTAAGGTTGAATTAAAATTCACTTCTGGACGCGTGCTAACATTGAAAGATGTTCTTTACACTCCGTCCATGAAGAAGAATTTGATGTCAAGTTTTTTACTTAACAAGGCTGGCTTCAAGTAAACTATGGAATCTGATAATTATGTAATCACTAAAAATGGATTATTTGTGGGCAAGGATTATGCTTGTGATGAAATGTTTAAATTGAATGTTGAGAATAATAAAGCATCTACCAGTTCAGTTTATATGCTTTCTTCTATTAATTTTTGGCATGCTCGTTTGTGTCATATAAATAGTAGATATGTGGGAATCATGAGTAGTTTAGGATCAATTCCAAGACTGTCAAAAGATTTTGAAAAATGTGAAACTTGTAGTCAAGCTAAGATTACAAAAATGCCTCATAAAAGTGTTGTAAAAAATACCGAATTGCTTAAGTTAATTCACTCCGATTTATGTGAATTTGAGATAATTTTAACTCGCGGAGGAAATAGATATATTATCACTTTTATTGATGATTTCTCAAAATATACAACTATTTATTTGTTGAAAAATAAAAGTGATGCTTTTGAAAAATTTCAAGATTTTTTAAAAGAAGTTAAAAATCAATTCGGTAGAAAAATAAAAAGAATAAGAAGTGATAGAGACCGTGAGTATAAATCAAGTGCATTCAACTCATTTGTTCAGTCTTTGGGAATTATCCATAAAACTACTACACCATATTCACCTGCTTCTAATGGTGTGGTTGAAAGAAAAAATAGAACTTTAATTGAGTTAACAAATGCCATGATAATTGAATCTGGTGCACCTTTATATTTTTTGGGTGAAGCAATTTTAACTGCATGTCATGTTTTGAATAGGATGCCACATAAAAAGTCACACACCACACCTTTTGAGATGTGGAAAGGATATAAGCCAAATTTGGGATATTTGAGAATATGGGGTTGTCTTGCTTATGTAAGGCTTACTGACCCTAAAATGCCTAAATTGGGTATTAGAGCTACTATCTGTGCTTTTCTTGGTTATGCAATTAATAGTGCATCCTATAGATTTTTTGATCTTGAAAACAAAATAATTTTTGAATTTGGTGATGCAATTTTTCATGAAGAAAAATTTCCTTTTAAATTGAAAAATAGTGGGGGTGAAGAAAATATTTTGTCACAACCTAATTCTTCTACTTCACATTTACAAAATCAAGAAAATTTTGAAATGGAACCTAGAAGGAATAAAAGAGCTAGAGTTGAAAAGGATTTTGGTCCTAATTATTATGTTTTTAACATTGAGGAAAATCCCCAAAATTTAAAAGAGGCTTTAACATCACCTGATGCTATATTTTGGAAAGAGGCTGTAAATGATAAGATGGAATCCCTAATTTCTAATAGAACTTGGAAATTAGTAGATCTTCCACCGAGTTGTAAGATCATAGGTTGTAAATGGGTCCTTAGAAAAAGTTGAAACCGGATAGATCAATAGATAAGTTTAAAGCTAGACTTGTTGCAAAAGGTTTTAAACAAAAAGCTGATCTTGATTTCTTTGATACTTTTTCTCCGGTGACAAGACTTACATCTATTAGATTGTTAATTGCTAGTGTTGCAATTTTTGATTTGAAAATTCATCAAATGGATGTAAAAACTGCTTTTCTAAATGGGGACCTAGAGGAAGAGATTTATATGGACCAACCCGAAGGCTTTGTAGAGCTTGGACAAGAGAGCAAGGTATGTAAGCTAACTAAATCCCTATATGGCTTAAAACAAGCACCAAAACAATGGCATGAAAAGTTTGATTCCTGCATGATTGAAAATGGTTATAAATCAAATAAATGTATTTATTCTAAATCGTGGAGTAATTTACATGTTATTATTAGCCTCTATGTGGATGATATGTTAATTTTTGGCTCAAATATGCATGTTATAAATGAGACAAAAAATATGCTTAAAAGCCATTTTGATATGAAAGATCTTGGTGAGGCTAATTTTATTTTGGGCATGAAAATTACAAAAGTATGTGATGGAATATATCTTGATCAATCACATTATGTTGAGAAAATATTGAGAAAATATAATTTTCATGATCACAAAAGTGTAGCTACTCCTTTTGATTCTAGTGTTCATTTATTTCCTGTGAATAATGATGATGAGATTTTTAATCAAAAGGATTATGCTAATATCATTGGTAGTTTGCGTTATGCTACTGATTGTACTAGACCTGACATTGCATATGCAGTAGGAGTGCTTAACAGATTTACTAGCAAGCCTAGAAAAGATCATTGGCTAGCTATTGAGCGAGTCATGAGATATTTAATTGGTACAAAAAATTATGGCTTATTTTATAAAAAGTACCCTGCTGTGATTGAAGGTTTTAGTGATGCCGATTGGAATACTTTGTCAAGTGATTCTCTCTTTACCACTGGTTATATTTTTATTTTAGGTAGTGGTGCTATTTGTTAGAAATCTAAAAAGCAAACAATAATTGCTAATTCTACAATGGAAGCTGAATTAATAGCATTAGTTTCAACTAGTGAAGAGGCAAATTGGCTTAGAGATTTATTATATGAAATTCCACTTTGGGAAAAACCAATTCTACCTATATTAATTCATTGTGATAGCACTGCTGCAATTGGTAGAGTTAAAAACCGTTACGACAACGGTAAATCCAGACCTATAAGAAGAAAGCAGAGTACCGTGCGATCTTATTTGAGTAGTGGCATTATAACTGTGGATTATATTAAATCTAATGATAATCTTGCAAATCCATTTACCAAGGCCTTGGCAAAAGATAGAGTCTGGAATAAATCGGGGGGGATAGGACTAAAGTCCATAGAATCATGAGCCATGTATGAGGATACCCAACCCAAGGACCAGAGATCTTGAGAATTTGGTTCAATGGGAAAAACGAATCATATGATGGTCGTAAGAAATGCACAATTTATTTATTTTTAATTATTTATTTTGTAAATAATTTTTAATTGGTCATCCTTATGATGTAAGTGCATTTATCCTATAATGTGGAGAGGTTGAGTAAATAACTCTTAATGAAATTTGTAGCTCGTATGAGTGGGGTGTTAGAATTACAGGAGCACCCTTGACAAATTTTATCTATGTGAGTGTGAGGGTGGGGCCGATCCTTATGAGATTTTGACTTAATCTCAAATACACTCATGGAACCGGGATCAGCACATGGCCGTAAAGTGCTAGCTATAAAAACTCATGTCAACACCTGGGTTGTTATGTGTAAGCAGTGACACTTAATTTCCCTAAAGCAGTTCTAGTTCAAGTTGGAGACTACTACGACTTTGGAGTTGAGATCGTTGTTTTACTAAGTGAAGGTTCAATGCAGAGCACACCTTCATGATGCATAGTGACCCATCTTTTCCTGGTAATCTCTCTTTAACTAAAATTTAATATTAAAATGAGTGGGGGATTGTTAAAGCATTTTAATATTAAATAATCAAAATAAATAAATGTTATAACATAAATGTAAGATATGAGAGTGAATATGGAAGATGAGGAGTTAGTGAAAATGTTTAATCCCACATTGAAAATGAGAGAGACTTTTTTATTCTTTTTAATTGTGGTGATTAATGGGCTAAAATGAATTGTCTCAGATATTGGGCTAGATACGTGCGCAAGGAGGAGGTGAAGAGTGGAGGTATCAAAATTGGAAATGAATCAGCCTCTTAGATCCTCCTACTTAATGGACTATCCGTTTGGGCATTTTCATTCTTCAGAAACTCCTTATCTCACCATTAATTGTGTAACTCCACCCCATCAAATTAATGTCTAACAATTAATCTTGTAACACCCACTAAATCAGAATAATGGACCTAATTAATCAGAATAAATTGGGTAGTAATTTCGTGAGACCCATTGAGTCTATAAATAGACTCATTCAAACCCAATTCAGGTTACTGCAAAAATTACACTAAAAAAATAGAGAGGTTCTTGGCAAGGAAGGGTATTCTTTCAGGTAGAGCTTTGGGCTTGAAAACTTTGTGTAGAAGTTGTTCTAGCCATACGACACTTGTTGGGCTGTTGTATCCTGAGGAAGACAAGTCAGAGAAGGTCTGCACCGGTTACAAAGTTTAGCCAACCAAGGGTTTGAATCTCCTTAAAAAGAGCGAGTGCCGCGCCTCAGTCCAAATAGTGCTGTGTAATTTCTCTCTTTAAAGTAATAAAATTCAGTAGTATTATTCAGTTTCTCTTTGTATTATTTCCATTATCATTGTATTCACACCAACAATTTTCTTTCGTATTCTCTCCTCTATTTTTTATTCTCCCACTTTTCAGCCCAACCAAACAGACCCTTAGTGTTAGTTTTGTTATTAGCAATGAGCATGAAGAATTTATGGGGCAATGTGTTCATTGGAAGCACTAGCGGCTCCAAGCTTTTGGATTTTTATAAAGCACTAATCGCCAGTTTAAATGGAGGAGGGAAGGGGAGTAGGGGAGAGTTGGCTAAAAATTAGCTTAATTTTCAGCCAACTCCCCTCTACTCCACCTCTTTTGTTCTCCATCCAAACTGGGCATAATATCCAAAGAAATTGATATGGCTGAAAATGGACATTTGTACAAGTTAACAACAAGGAGTATGGCTAATCTTTTCAGCGTTATGTCCTTCTCATACCAAGAAATTATTAGGTCTACTAAGAGGACTCCTAGAGTGTCTTCCTAATTAATGAGATAATGCCACTTATGCAAATGTGACTCAGTTTCCTAATCAGCATAAGATATATAAAAAAAAAAAAAATCACAAATTACTAGGTGATGTTATATTTGCATAAGTGACAAAGTTTTATTGGTTGGGACTTAAAAGAACCCTGGAAGACCACTTCTACAATTCCTACAGTTCCCAACGGACCAAGTAATTTCTCACACCAATTAGTAAAAAAAGGTCTCTCAGTATTTAGCTATTTAATCTAGACTAGTAGATAGCTATATTCTAGACTAGTAGATGGCCAACAGGTTTGGCTAGAAGATGTTCCGTCACTCCTATCTAGCTGTCTAAATTTGAATATACATATTGATTAAGTTAATGGCTTTTATATTTGTTCTAAGAAAAAAATATTGAAGTTATTTTTGTTTTGCTATTTACATTTTTAAAATTTTCATTTTAGCTCATCACATCTGATTTCATTTTTATATTGACCATGATCATAATATTTGTTAGTAATTTGACCTTTAAGTGCCATATAAGTATTGTCTATTAAGACATGTCATTCATATAATTCAATTTATGTTAGTAATCTGACTGTTAAATGTTAAATAAATGTTGTCCATTAATACATGTTACCCATATAAGTCTATTTTTGTTAATAATATGACTGTTAAGTATCAGATAAAAATTCTTTCTCAAAAAAAAGATAAAGACAATTCATTAAGAGGTACAACTCACCCATACAATACTAAGTGTCACAAGATTATTGAGGAAAATAGACCGACATGAGTACTATGAAATGGAATCAAATATATATGGCCAAAATAAAAAAAAAATTTAAATATAAATGATAAAAATAAAAAGGTTTTACTAATGTATACTTTAAGAGCATACACTAGTAAATCATTTTAGAAAACATTTTATGGGAAACTGAAAAAGTGAATAACTGTTTTGACAACTTTTTCAATTCCTCATAAAAACTTTTCTAAAATAGATGATTATTGTATGCCCTAACCTAACCAGACCCAAAATAAAAATAACCTAAAATTTTAAGAAAAAATAGTATTTTAATATATATATATATATATATATATATTATATCACAATTTAAAAATCAATTTATAGTAATCTTGTCAACTGCAAACGCAGGCTTTGATCAACTTATACCTGTTTAGATACTGAGTTTGCGTTCCACGTCCAGTGTTTCACTTTTTTTTTTTTAAGAAGAGCGTTAATTGAGTTCTACTGGGTCCCGTGCACTGTTCACGGGACCCACAAACATCTTTTTTCAACAAAACTTTCATTAAAAATGGGTCTCACGGCACTATTCACACATTTAAAAATTATTTTGTTACAGTGTTTTCAGTTTTCAGCAAAATAAGCGGTATTCAAACGAACATACCCGTTTAGGTACTGATGAAAAGGGATGTGTTTGCGTCTACCTTTTTTTTTTTTTTTTTTTGAGTGTTTTGTGGCTATGGTGGCTTTTCCAATAGGTCCCGTGCACTATTCACAGGACCCATAAACCTCTTTTTTCAACAAAACTTTTATTAAAAATAGGTCCCACGACATTATTCACACATTTAAAAATTATTTTGTTACAGAGTTTTCAATTTTCAATTTTCAGCAAAATAAGCGGTATCCAAATGGACTAGTGTGTGTTTGGCAAAAATTATTTTTGTCAGCTTATTTTACTATTCAACTTATTTTTGCTACTATTCATAGGCCCACTACACTTTTTGGTACTATTTCTGGGTCACACTGTACTATTTTAGCTAACTTTTACCTTTATCTATGATACATTCAGCAAAAAGTTTTCAATTTTAGCAAAATAAGCAAATCTCAAACAGATCCTTATTAATTAAGATCAAATTATATAATATAATATAATATATTCAAGACCTTAAACCATGGTTTTAAAAACTGAAATAAACAAAAAACCAGAATGAGAACTGGTTTCTGATTTTCTAGTCGAATCGAAGTCAAACCGTGACGTCATAAATAAATAATTAAAAAATAAAAATTTTAAAAATTACAAAATATAATTAAACGTAGTAGAAAATCAACTAATAAACCAATAACATTTTTATTAAAAAAAATATAGCTAAAGTATAAAATAATAGAGGTTTCAAAAGAAAATAAACATTAAACATTAATAAAATATAAATTGAAGGAGATAACAACAAAAGAAGCAAAAAAATTCATAATCGTTAAAAAAAAAAAAAAATTGAAGCCCACCTACACTACGCGTGAAGTCCCCAATGCTCACACTCACTAAAAGACACGTCCTTAACATCTTACTAGCCTCATCACACGTTTTTCGTGCAATGACGCTTTTTTTTAGTGTCATAATTTTTTATTTATTAATGGACCTATTTGTAGAAAAAAAAATCTATGTTTTTATTTATATATATAGTTTTTATTTTGAAATCTAATTTATAAGTGGTGATGATGCCAAAATAGTCAGTTGGGTCACTAGTCCAATCCAGAGCTCTTGACGATCTTGTAGGACATACAAAATAAAGGAGGGATTGATCAAAGAGACCACCAGGTTATGCCCAGTGAGGGAGCCTCTGATGCTCAAGTTAGTATTGGCCCATCTCTTTTGTATGTAGATAGCATTTTGTAATAGTTTTTTTACGTACCTTAGCAAATGGACCAATGGACCATTTTATAGGTGACTTAGATAACTGTTGGACATAAATAAGGGTGATTATTACCTTAATTGTAACGTTCTTTGTCTTGATGGGAGAGTTTAAGACTTTTGATGTTCGTTATTGAATATGTTGAGCGGTTACTCATCTTTCTTTGATGACCCACTAATAATGTAATGGTCCTCCATTAAGTTGGAAGACCTTAATGATTTTTCTAGACTCATCAGCTGCCCCTTATGCCCAAGTCTGATTTTGTGTTGATTAGACTTAGGGAATGCTCTTGACTTGTTTAGATTCAGACTCCTTTGTCTTTCCATTAATTTCTTCTTCAAGGATGGTGGTTCTTCTTAGTTTCTGCATTTTGAAGGTCTTTTTGGATGTTTGAAGGATCATTGCTTGGTCTTGGGAGTAAGCTAATTTCTTTGGACGATCATTTTATATCATTGCTGAAGAGCAAGCTGTTTATTCGGATGACCATTTTGAGTGCCCAATGTTGAAAATGTGGGTCTTTTTGAGTGCCCACTATATCAAGTGGGTCTTTTATGTATATGCCATGTAATTAATGGTTTTTGTATGCCACGTGATTAGTGGTCTTTGTGTGTCACGTGGTTACGTGGTCTTTGTGTGCCACGTGATTAGTGGTCTTTGTATGCCACGTGGTTACGTGGTCTTTGATGCCACATGATTAGTTGTCTTTGTATGCCATGTCCATAGTGGTCTTTGGGTGCAACATAGTTACGTGGTCTTTGTGTGCCACGTGATTAGTGGTCTTTGTATGCCACGTGGTTACGTGGTCTTTGATGCCACATGATTAGTGGTCTTTGTATGCCACGTCCATAGTGGTCTTTGGGTGCCACATAGTTACGTGGTCTTTGTGTGCCACGTGGTTAGTGGTCTTTGTGTGCCACGTGGTTACGTGGTCTTTGATGCCACATGGTTAGTGGTCTTTGTGTCCCACGTGCTTACGTGGTCTTTAATGCCACAAGATTAGTGGTCTTTGTTGGGTGAAGTTCAATGGCTTCTTTGGACAATGATCACTTGGATCGATTCTTTCTTTGATGATCACTGCTTGAGTAGACCGACGATCACATGGATCAGTTTTCTAGCTCCTTTGGAAATTATATGGCCTTGGGTCTCTTTGAGACTATGTCGCTTTTGGGACTCTTGATGCTATTTCATTTTTGACCTTCTTGAGGTTATGTTGTTGTCTGCATCAAGTAGCACATACACTTGCTAAATTTTGGTTAAATAAGAACCATATAATAGTTTATATATAAATAATAAGTTACCAATGGCCTAGTTGGGCATTTTTCTTACTTTCTTGTAATCCTAGAGCTTTACCTCTTTTGTAATTCATCTAGTAGTACATACATTTTTGCATGAAATCTTACTAGGTGTAAATTTTATAGACGAATATAAAAAAGACAAAAATAAATGTGTTACCTTAGATGACGGCTTTATTTTGCCACACACCTTGATTTTTCATTGGTAGGATCTTCTTGACGAGGTTTTCTCTATTAAGGTTTTTAAGCTTAACATGATACTTCATGCCTAAGGCCTAGATTTTTTTTTGCTTTAATTTTTTAAAGGCGTAGAAACTAGCCCATGTTGTTGCCCCCATTCAAACATGAAAAGTGAAATTCTTGTTTGTTAATGTCTAGAGGAATGGTCTATTGTGGTTGGAACTTGTGTGTGTGTGTGTTTGTGTGTGTGTGTTTTTTTTTTTTAAAGGAGTGGTTTGATGACCATGGTCATTGCTATTCGAAGTAGCAATTTCCCCTTCTCTCTTCTTTAATTGTACACTTAAGTCACTTCAATAGTGCTAGCTGCTTTTTTTTTTTTTTGGTTGAAAATATTAAGTATTTTTAACACACACACACACACACGAGGAGAGCGGAAGAAGATTTTTTTAAAGAAACTTACAGTGATGTATATCCAAAAGGGTCTAACTCTTGGATACACAGCACATACTTTAAACCTCTTTGACTCACACTCATTTTCTAATGTGGGATTAACCCACAATTTTTTCTTTTAAGAATACTAAGTATTTTTAACACACACACACACACGGGGAGAGGGGGAGAAGATTTTTTAAAGAAACTTACAGTGATGTATATCCAAAAGGGCCTAATTCTTGGATACACAACACTAGCTTTAATCGTTAGTATTCTCAAAAGTGCTAGCTGCATTTTGTTAGGAATGACAATATACAAATATGCAATTGCATGCTATACAATTATGGATGTCATTTGATGAAGTGCATTCTAGAAGTATAATATGATTTGTGAAGACTGAAGCTATTGGCTACATGCTTCTTTAAAGTGTCAAAGTTAAAGCTGGTATGTCGATTATTTTGGATTCTCAAGTTTCCAACGTATATCAAAAATGATTTTAAGATAAAAAGAAGTGTTTGATGTTGTGATATCATGTGCAATAAGTTGGTAAGATATGAACTAGAGAAACGGTCATGAATATTTTAAAAAAATGGTGTTATGAATTTTTTATTCTAGACCTCAAGTTTCTCTATTCCGACCTTACTAAATCATATAAGTAATTAACTTTCAAAATAACAAGCTGTTGCAGATATTTAAAGGATAAAAAGGGTTGAATCGTTAAATTATGCAATTCATAACGTTCTACTATACTATTATGGTAAAACCATAATGATATTTGATTCCACTTTTTAGTGCCTCAATAGGGCATATTTTAAAAAGAATTTGACTTCACCTTTCTTATAATCTCAGTAATTATAGAGCTAGACTAAAGGAAAGTATAGGATTTCCTTGGATTTTTTTTTTTCACATTTAGTTGGTAACTTATGCAATGCCTTAAATTTAAGATATATATGTTACACACATCACAATCAAGTTTTGGAGATTAAGTTAACAAGAGAGAGAGTGAGTAAGATTTAATTACCTGTCGCCTTGGAGACTTTTTTAGAAATTGAATATCCGAGCCCACCTTTGCAAGGATGTTAGAACATGCATGCTTGGCTTGGAACCACTTTGCGAACATGACAAGTGACTTGGATGTGTGTGGGGGACTTTTGGTATCCTTTTAGGTTGACTCCTTTTCAATGAGCTTTTCTTTGTTGGGTTGATATTGGCTTCAAAGTTACTAGGGCTTGATTTTCCGTTTATGATGTCAAAGGAATTTTCACAATCTTTGGTTGTATTCCCCTTTTCCACTTAAGAGTTTTTGATCTCTTTCTTGGTTGTTTCTTTTTCACAAGTTCTCATTCTAAAGCTTATGAACTTAAGAATATAGGTACAGTAAATAGTCTATTACTTTTACTGTGCAAAGTGTTAGACTTGGAGCAGCATTGTCAAGTAAGAAATTCACAAATATTATTAACAACAAATGTATAAAATTTGTTGTGGCTTAGGGACGGTATATGTTGATGCGTCTATGACATAGTTTTTAGCATAGTATCCCTTAGTGTGTTTACGTAATACAAATATGTATGTGCATAAATAAAATGTGATTTATTTCGTACTGAGCATTAAATTTATGGCTCAATTTATGAAAGTATGATGCAGAGGCATATAGATACCACCAAAGTTTTCATGAAACCATGTGGTGAGATTTGCATATAAATGGAACAATTTTCGTGCTCTATTTTCAAAGTCAAAGCAACATGTATATATACATGGAAAATTTTGAACAATAAACTTTGTTCATTCTATGGTAGAACATTTCAAGATATTGATTCTAAATTTCTTTATATAGATTGGTATAAAGTTTACGATTTTTCAATCACAAACTTGCATTCCTTTTTTATGTGATATGGATAATAAGATCTTTTGACCCAAAAATAACATTTAACACATTTGACTGAAGGCCCCAAGGAGCATTCATAGGAGGATCCTTAACGCCCATTAGGAAATTCACTACCTTTCTTTAGGCATAATTTTCTTGGAAAACCTTAGATTTAATTTCAAAATTCTAAAAATGCAACCAAATAACTTCTAGTTTTAATGCCTAAACCTAGGGTTTATAAATTTGGAAAGGCAATAAGATTTGACTCCACCTCTTTAATGTCCAAAATTATGAGATAAATTTTGGTTTCATTTTTCTTTAATACTCAAAATTAGTATCTTTAAATTTGGCAGAAAAACAAAGGTTGGGAGTTTTTACCTTAAACAGTTCTTAATAGCAATGTTTAAATGTTGGATTATCATAAATTCATAACCTTGACCAATAAACATAACATGAGCATTATATCATATAGTGCATGAGCATAAGGCATCACAGAAACTTATTCACCATGTAAAGAATATATTTGAGGAATCTTAATTTGAAACTGAAGCAATATCTCCCCGTTGTTTTTTCTTATCTTAGCAAGATGCACTAGGAAAGAAAAGTGGTGATATGAAAAGTCATAATACGTGCATATCAACTAGGATGTTATTCTATGATTATATTAGGAAATGTAATAAGACATTTTTTATGGCCATAAATAGGATATCAAGGCCATAAAATATGGCTCTAATAGGAATATTATAGAGGAAACGGTGAGTCTCCCCATTGACTAATCCTTTTTATTTACCATATATATTACATATCTATGTAGGCTGTAACTATTAAAGCCTCACAGTTGTACAAATATTTACATCCCCTTTTGAACAAGCACATCTCTCATACATGAGATATCACCAAACATTCTCCACTTTTCTAACTAAATATATGCTTCACTATTTAGTTTATGAATAGCCTTATATTTTAGTTTAGTAAAGCAATATTGTTTGAGTAAATAAATGAGGGGCGTGAATCATGGATAACAGATGGATAGAGGATGAGTGAATTAATGAAGGGCGTGAATCATGGATAACATATGGATAAAGGATCCATTACTGTCCAAACATGCTAACATATGCATTGTGGAGGCACTTAAGATAATCAAGAAGTAAATAGAAAATTTAGGTACTTACTTTCCAATACTGCTTCCTCCATTTGCTTTGTTCATGGCCTTGCTCCTTGGCGAGAGGTAGCCTCTTCGCTCTTCCCTCATTATTGTATGCCCACTTTGGGACTTTTAACCATGACATCTTCATCGAAACTTAACTCCACAAAGTTTATCTGATTCACAGCTATGCATTTTTTGTTGCTACTTTGGATGAGCGTAGCAATTCAGTATTTTATAACTTTGGATTGAACTGACTAACCCTTTGTCATAGGAAGAGGTTAGTGGCTAATCTTTTCCCATAGATAGCGCCAAACTAATGATGCCGAAATCGTTAATTGGGTCACTTGTCCAATCCGGAGCTCTTAACGATCTTGTAGGACTTGCAAAATAAAGGGGTGACTGATCAAAGAGACCACCAGGTTATGCTCGGTGGGGGAGCCTCCGATGCTCAAGTTAGTATCAGCCCATATCTTTAGTATGTAGATAGCATTTTATAATAGTTTTTTGACTTACCTTAGCAAATGGACCGATGGTCCCTTTTATAAGTGACTTAGGTAGCTGTTGGACATAAATGAGGGTGATTATTACCCTAATTGTAACGTTCTTTGTCTTGATGGGAGAGTTAAAGACCTTTGATGGTCATTATTGAATGTGTTGAGCGGTTACTCATCTTTCTTTGATGACCCACTAATGATGTAATGGTCGTCTATTAAGATGGACAACCTTAATGATTTTTCTAGACTCATCAAGTGGATAAAACAATTTAAAAATCAACAGGAGAGTGACCATATTTTTTAGACAATGTTCTAATGGGAGTTAAAGTTGTATTTTTATCATATTATTCTTAAGTTTTATCTCTACTTAAATATAGAGGTGTACATGCATTTTTAAACCAAAAAAGAAAAAGAAACTCAAATAAGAAAAGCTCTTTAAATAGTAGTATAAATTAAAAAAATAAAAAGGCCTAATCTAAATATCTAATACTTATGCTTATGCAGTCTGCCACCCCTACCCAAGTGAAAGAATGATAGTATGAAACAAAAAGTTTCAGTTTTCTAAGCGCTCTCTATGTGTGCGTGAAAAACTGAAATCGATTTGACTATTTCACCACACCCATGGATAGGGATTGAAGAATGAAGATCTGTTCGCAAAACTTTCATTTTCATTTTCTTTTTCTTACACTCCCATCGTTCAGACTTCAGATAAGTGGGAAGATGGCTATGTTTAGAATTTTTAGATCCTTCTATCAAACTACTGCTGCTGCATTTTTGTGTTTTAAGCAAACCGCTCCATGGCCAGTCAAACCGTTCTGGTCTGCAGTTTTGCTGATTCAACTGCTGGATTCCGATTAAACTTACTTTTTATGACATTTTTGGTTTTGTGAAGCAACCGGACCAAACTAGTGTCTGGCTCCCGGTTGAACCAGTCAATCTGGTTTTTTAAATTTAGGGGTGTGCAACCAACCTGCCAACCCACCAAAACCGACTTAACCCATCCCAACCCACCGAGTTTGGTCGGTTTTTAAGGCTTGGTGGGTTGGGTTGGGTTACAAATTTTTTTTTTTGGATAGCGGGTTGGTTTGGGTTTGGGTCATAAAATTCCAAACCCGCCAAACCCGACCCGACCCACCATATATTTAAAATATATTATATAATTACTAAAATTTTTAAAATAACCAGCTCTTCCTATCCTATATAGAAGCCAATTAATTCACACAAACCCTAGTAAATTACTATTGTTGTTTAGTCATTAGTATTGTTTGCCTTTAAGGAGTTACATTGATACTAATATTTGGGTTTTTTTTTTAATATATTTATATTTTTTTTTTACTCAATTTAATAATAAAAATTTGTCCAACCCATGGGTTCAACCCAACCCACCCCGACTCATGTGGGTTGGGTTGGGTTGGGTTGAATTTTTTTTTGACCCACCACGTTGGGTTGGGTCAAAAAATTCCATTAACCCGACCCAACCCGACCCATGCACACCCCTATTTAAATCCACATGTTAGTCTTTAATTTTTTTTTTTTAAATTAACTCAATTTTCTCATTATTTGTCAAAAATATATTATATAGGTAAAAAAAAAAAAAAAAAACCACTTTCACCCCATAATGTTTAACTAATGAGTGTTTTTATAGTTCCTAATATTTGAACAAGCCAGGAAAAGAAGGAAAAAAAAAAAAGACAAAGAAAGGAAAATTTTTTTTTGAAGAGAGACAACATTACAATTAAGGGTAAAAAAAAAAGTAAATGAGAAAGCTTAAGCAAATGCCCTTAGGGAATTGGTTAATATTTCCCTTCAAAGATGATGATATTTTTTATATCCACTTTTTACAACCAATTTTTTAACATTTATTTTGATGTTTTAAATGTAGACATTTGCTTTTTATTTTTTTTATTTTTTTTTTTCACTTTTAAAAGGGTTAACTTTTAAGTTTCGAAAAATAATGACTAAAAAACATATATATTTGCAATATTCTACTTCATTTGCTAAATAAAATCATTAGAGTAATCATCCAATTAAGCATTTGGATACAACTAATTCAAGTAGCGTCTGCGTTTCATTTTTTTTTTTTTTTTTTAAAAGAGCGTTAACTGAGTTCTAGTGGGTCTCGTGCATTGTTTACTGGACTCACAAACCTCTTTTTTTAACAAAACTTTCATTAAAAATGAGTTTCATGGTACTATTCACATATTTAAAATTTATTTTGCTATAGTATTTTCAGTTTTCAGTTTTCAGCAAAATAAGTGGTATCCAAACGGACCTTTAACCTTTAAAGCTAATATGAAATTAAATCTTCAACATTGAGTCGTCTGTCATGTAAGAATATAAATGGACCTTGCATGTTCGAAGATGGAAATTTGCTATTTTAAGGAATTTAATCAGTCACGTTTCCCTCGTGAACACTTACAGGTTAGGATCATGTCAAAGTTGAAGTTGAATAGAGGCTTCGCTCTACTCAGTTTGGATCGGATGGTTAACGGACGAGAAAAGGAAAGGCAAGAGGCTGGAGAGGCCAGGGTAGAGAAAATTATACGTAAATATTATGAGAAATTGTCTCTCGTCTTTTTAGTTATATCCACAATCATTGCAAGTCTCAGCTTCACAGCAGCCATCAACCCGCCCGGAGGATACAAAGACAAAGACATAGCATTTTTAAGAGAAAAAAAAAACTTTAAAAAATTTATGCTATTTGATTTGCTGGCTTTTGGTTTCTCATCTTCCTCCATTATAATTCACTGCCTAGCTGCATATCTTTCGGCTACCTGTGCCACATACCCGAGACAACTTGCTTATCTTTTAACTTTTGTTTCCATTCTAATCATGATCTTGGCCTTTTGGAGCGGCAAATAGCTGTCTATGGTGCAAAAACGAGGTTTACTTCGATGGCAATGATTATTTGTTCCCATTATATATTTCTTAATTAGATCTTTATTTGCACTACATATAGCCTTCTACTCCCGTAAAACCAAAATATTACTGCAGTTCCTGTGATTTCTGTCTTTGCTATAGGCTGGGATACACGGACGCGGCGCCAAAGGAGCCGCACCCGCGTCGGGCCACATCTTCCATGTGTTTTTTTTTTTTTTTTTTTTTTTTTTTTCCCCCTACTCTCGCTGATTCGGGTCGACTCGGGCCGCATCGGGAGAGACCGCCGAAATGGCCGGTTCAAGCCAAAACCACCAAAACCGGAGGATTTGTCATTTGATACGCCGCTGTTGCCGTCGGCGTCTTCACCAGCTTAACCCCTTTCTTCTTCTTCTTCTTCTTTTTTGCTTCTTCATCTTCTTCTTCCTTTTTTTTTCGCGAGCCCAGTGTTGGGCCGTTGCCGTTCTGTTCTGTTGTCCTCACCCCTAGTTTCTAGTTTCTATTGTCCTCAACCCGTGATTCCTAGTTTCTATTGTTCTCACCCCCCCTTTTTTTTTTTTTTTTTAAATTGTTTTGTTTTTGAACCTCTCATGTGAGCCACATCTCCTTCTTTTTTTTTTTTTGTTTGTGAGCCACTGTACCTTTCGTCAGAGAGGCTTTATTTTGTTCAGTACATTATTATTATTATTATTATATGAGTTTTCTATTATTATTATATATAAAAAATGCTTAGTAATATATTAAATATATAAATAAAAATATTTTTAATAATTTTTTAATCGCTGAGTCCCGCACCTGCACCTGCACCTGCACTCGCACCCGAGTCCCGAAACGCACCTGGGCTTCATAGGCTATAGGTCCAACTCTGACCCAACAACCATTACATGAAATACAAACGTGCTCGCATGTACACATTTCATTGTCTCATTGAAGGACTCAGAGTCGTACACCTGAAATTGCCCTCAGCTTCTCTCTCAACACTAAACGACTCCTTTCCAAACGTTCTGTAGCCAATATGGTCTCTTTCCCGCAACTACGGAGTGCTCTGGCAGCTTGTTTTGTCCTTTTCTGTACCTTTTCACTGTATCTGGGTTTATATAAGAAACTGTAATGCGATTATGTGTATTGGCCTCTACTATCAATCACACTATTTGTATTTGTTTAAGAAAAATAAAGGATAGATTGGAACTATGCGACTGATTGTGTTTGTTTGAAATGATTTTAATTTTGCTTGATTGATAAGATTGTAGGTGTATAGATGACTTTTGGCAAACTTCGATTTGTTTGCTTAAGATGTTGATTTGGGAATTTGATTTTTTTTCTTAAATGAATGTGGTTTGGTAATGTCTCAATTAAGAGAACTTTTGAAGTATAGATTTGGAATCTACGAAACTGATTGTGTTTGTTTCAGATGATTTTAATTTTGCCTAATCAATATGAGTGACGGTGTATCGATGATGCTTGGATATGTTCGCTAAAGATGTTGATTTGGGGATTTGAATTCAATTCTCAAAAGGAATGTAATTCAATGACGCCTTAATTAAGAGGATTTTTTTTTTTCAAATTTATGTAATTATTGAAGATGAAAATTAACAGGCTAAATTCTTATTACAATCAAGTACCAAGAGCTAATTTCTTATTGCAATTCTAAGTTATAGGGTATCAATAAGTTAAGTAAACTAATTAAAGTCATGCTAAATCACAATGTAAATAGGACTTATCGAAACTACGGTAAACAGCTTGAACATGAAATATGATCGATGATAAGGAACAAAGGATCTAACAGGCTAACAACTAAGAATTTGAGTCAAATTGAAAGAACTAGAATATAATCAGGATTAATAGAGTAACAACTTACAAGTAAATTACTTGCATGAATACACCATCCTAAATCCTAGGAACTCAGAGGAATCTACAAGGGAAATTGATGATGCGGAAATCATCAATGAGTAGGTTTGTCCAGATAGATCAATGCGAGCTCGTCTAAGTTCCTATAAGTTTTAGAATAAAGAAGAATGGGATCCTCTCAAGGTGATCACCGGTATGGTGCCGGCCACAGAGTCTCCGATGATAAAGTCAGTGAATATGGCTCGAGAAAGATAGAGAACTCGATAGTAGGAGTTTAAGATGAGTAGAATGTCTGTCCCTTCTCTTGGATTCTCTAGGTCTATATATATCGGCTTTCTTTAATAGCCACTGCTCTCTTAAATGGTGGTTTAAGGAGAGTTTTGGTAATGTGTCTAGTTTTCAATTTGGCCTTTATTAGGGCCCCAACGGTCTTCTCATGATGTGTAATCGTCCGGGCATTAAATGGCAGCTTTCATGACGCTCTATCTTCGTCTAGGCTAGCTTCCTTAGGCGAGGGTAATTACTGGATCCATCAATTGCCCCCTATTCTAAGATGGTCCTTATGTGTGATGATGATCTCGAGAATATGAAAGGTGTTAGGACATATGTGATTCACATGTTAAGAACATATGTCATACTTATTTATGTAAATTGGCTAATCTTTTGACAAAACGCACACTACTTGTAATTGGGTAGTTCTAGGTGTTTTTAATACTTCAAGAAACAAGGTTTCAAGATCAAATGTTGTAGTCATCAAGTCTGTCCAAGAAAAATCAAGCTGAAGTGCATTTTCATTAAAGCTCGACACCTTCTCGATAGCTCCTCGACACCTGCTATTTGTCGAGATTTAAAAAAATCAGGTTTTCTTATCTGATTTTCTTGGGATCCGTGAATATGTTTTTGGGCCTTCTTTTCTTCTAACCCTAAACATATAAAAGGATTGTTTTAAGAGCCGTAAAAAAAAGACACAAGTTGCTAAAGCATTGAGCAATCCTTGTTCAAGCAAATTGTGATTAAAGACGAAGTTCTTGACCTAGTTCATCTTCTTTGAAGAAGTTGCTGTGTATTTGCACCAAAGGGTTTTGTGACCAAGCATCTTCCTGATCTTCATCGCGTAAGATGAACTGAAGAACTTTGTAACCAACCTTTTCTTCTAAGTTGGTGTTTGAAGTCGCGTACTGGGATCCGCGCATTTGGTTAGTCACGTACTTGGGAGCCGTGCATTAAAGGTAGAAATTGTCACTACAGATCAAGTCCAATTGGGTATTGGGGTAAGGGTTCAACTGTAGGTTGGTAAGGTACTTGAGATTCCTTTACTTGTAACCGCTTGATTTGATAATAGTGGAGTTTCGGGAGTGGTGACTTGAAAATCACCCGGTGGGGTTTTTGCCGTTAGGGTTTTCCCCATTCGTGAACAAATCACCGTGTCATTTAATTTCCGCTGCATTTTTAGTTATTCGGTGATTTGTTTATGCTGCCACGCAATTGCATGATAAATTGATTAATTAATAACTTAGCTAATTAATTAATTAGTTTAATCACAAGGGGCATTCAGTTTGTGGCCTATCAAAAGGCTGTTTGCTTGGATGTGGCTTTTGGCATTTTGGTTGTGTCCGCATTTAAGGCGGAGTGGCAGTGCCATACATGTTGTGGCCATGTGGCGCACTCTTAGTGGTGGATGCCAGCACTTTGTCCAAGGGACTTTTGGGTTTCCCGCCGTTTTTCAATTTTTCGAGTTTAGCTTTTTAAGCCACTTCGTTTTTCTTTTTCTTCTTCACTTTTTCTCTCTCTTGCACCATCGTTGCTCTGCATTTTTCCTTTTCGAGCTTTCTTGAGTTCCACCAACTTTTTCCTCTCTAAGTCTGGTTTTTTGAGGTATGGTTTCTTTTTCTTCTCCTTTTTTTATAGTGAAAATTACCTACCGTTCATTTTCCGTTTAAGGATAGAAATTTCCCCCATTTTTTCCTTTTTTTAGTTCCATGGTCGAGAGCTCTAATGTTAGGCAACTCTGTCCCTCAATTTCATTTCTCTTTGCCTGTTTAGGGGCATCTTTTGGTTCTTTTAGCACCCAGTGCCCCCCAATTAAGGATTTTTTATTTAGGGATAGCAGTTTAGGTATTGTATTAGCTGACTTGCATCCTTTGCTACACCGATCCTTGAATTGGTTTAAGGAAATGGTGGGTAGAGAGAGGTAGCATCTAAGGTGAGGTTTAGTGAGCTTGAGACGGGGTTGTCATCTAATGATGACCCCGTCAGGATAGGAGGAGATACTGCTATGTCGGGCCATTCGTCATTAGGATAGAGGGAGATTAGGCCTTTTCATGCCCTTAAGGAAGAGTGCGCCCTAAACGCTGACACCCTTTATAAGTTTAGGGACAAATTCTAGTTCCTCAAGAAAGTCAAGGTTCGTCTTCCTCGAGAGGAGGAGAAAGCCTGTCATTTCTCTCCTGGAGAAGTGTGCTTCTACGAGGCTACTTTCCCATGTGGTCCTGGGTTCTCCATCCACCCATTCATCATGGCACTCTTGAACCATTTCAACATTGCTTGGGGTCAACTTATGCCAAACTCGTGGAAGATAGTGATTAGTTGTATGGAGATTTGGATGGTCGTCACTAATGGTGACATGATCAGGATGGACGAGTTTGTTCACCTGTATTGTCTGAAAGAGTCCAATGAGTACGGGTACTATGAGCTCGTGCCCATGGTCAGGCAGGCGAGGATTATTATAGATCTTCCTTCGTCCTTCCGGTATTGGAAGTCCAAATACTTCTTCATGTCTGGAGATGGATGGGAGACACTTTCTAACGACTTCTAGGGTGAGGTTCCTAGATTGCTTTGTCGGTGGAGATCCCCAAACTAAGGTGTGTCGTCCCCCACTTGCTTTTTGATAGTTTTCTTCTCAAACCTGATTCATCACTAACCTTTGTTTGTTGTGTACGTGCATAGTTAAGGAGTGCCCAAGGCTTAAGAGCAAATATAAAGATCGCGTCCAGGAAGCCACTAAGTACGCGAAGACGATTGACGACTTCAACGACCGCGTCAATCCCCAAACTTTGGCACGTTCCTCCTAGGTCCGTAGCCTTCCTCCTTCATCCTGCGCACTATCAAGATCGAAGAAAAAAGTGATTTTTTATTTATTTATTTATTATTATTATTTTTAACGTAGAAATGATGACCAAGTTCAATCAGGAGATGTATGCCAATATGAAGGCTAAGAAAAATGAGCCCTTTTCTAACCTAGGGAAGAAAGTGGTTCGAGTCATTGAAAAGGGGGTCTCGGACTCCCCGACTATCTTCGTCCCTAAAGCCATAAGGACGGCCTCTCCCACGACTTCCCTAAAAGAGCTCACTCCTCATCCAAAGAGGCAAACGACCATGGCCAAGGGAAAGGAGAAAATGGGCTCCTAAATGTCCAATGTCTGGGACGATGCTGGGATTGCTCTGGCGAGGGCCCATTCCATTGTTACTGCTGATGATCTTAAGGCGCTTGATGGCGTCCCTTCCCATGAGCTTGTGAACTGCCATATCCATAAGCTCGTCCAAATAAATTTCCTTTTGTTTCATTTACGGTTTGGAATGGTTTTTGTAATTTTATAACCCTCCCTTCCTTATGACTTTTAGGCTCTAGGATAGGTGATCCACATATCTACTGAGTACCTTGGCCAGGAAGAGGAGGTCGTGGTGGCAACATCTAAAGTGGAGGCTTTGGAGGTCGAGGCTGTAAAGCTGAGGAGGGACCTCATTACCGCCATGGATGAAGCCAACATAACTAAGGAGAAGGCCACAGCGTTGGCTAATAAGCTCAAAGTTGAGAAGCAGCTGACACTGCAAAAGGATGAATGGCTCCAAGCCAGGAACCAAAAGGTCAAGTCTGTGGCTACTAAGGCCGTCTAGGCTTTCCAACTGACTGAAGAATACAACACCGTCCTCTTTAGTTGGTATTACAAGAGCTTTGAGCTCCTCAGGCGATACATGCTGAAGCATTCCTCGGGAGTCAACTTGGAGGATTTGGATTTCGAGGAAGTAGACAAGGAGATGGAAGCTGATGAGGCCACCCAAGCTGCTGCTGCTGCTCTTGAAGAGAATGCTCCAGAGGGAATGATCGTGAACCTGAGGATGCTTTTATCGATGCTGCTGGTGGTGGCGAGGCTACTATTTAAGCATTCTCCTATTAATCATTCTCCTTTTTTTTTTTTTTTTTTTTTTTTTTTTTTTTTGGAGGTGCCCAATGTGTTTTTGGGCTTCAAATATTAACTTTGAAACAATCTTCTCGCCCAGTGTGTTTTTGGGCTTTAAATATTAACTCTAAATTAATGCTTTCGATGACTATATATTTATGTCGTTGTTCATTTACCTTATCTTTGATGGTTGTTCTTGCTTTCTTTTTTCTTGGTGATTTGTGTTTGCAGAGGAACTTGACTTCGTCAAGGTTTAATGACTTAGTCATTTTTGTGTGATTTGTATCATTGTTAGGAATTTTATCACTCAGTCATTTTTTGGGGTGATTTACATCCATTTAAGGGATCTTATAACTTGGCTTTGTCAGTGATGTACATCCGTCTAGGGAATTTTATCACTTAGCCATTTTTTAGGGTGATTTACATCCACTTAGGGAATCTTATCACTTGGCTTCGTCAATGATGTACATTCGTCTAGGGAATTTTATCACTTAGCCATTTTTTGGGGTGATTTACATCTATTTAAGGTATATTATCACTTGGCTTCGTCGATGATGTATACCCGTCTAGAGAATTTTATCACTTAGCCACTTTTTGGGGTGATTTACATCCATTTAAGGAATCTTATTACTTAGCTTCTTCAGTGATGTACATCTATCTAGGGAATTTTATCACTTAGCCATTTTTGGGGGTGATTTACATCCGTCTAGGGAATTTTATCACTTAGCCATTTTTTGGGGTGATTTACATCCACTTAAGGAATCTTATCACTTGGTTTATATTTGTACACAATTTGGTGAATATTCCCTGAATAGTACTTTTATTTCAAATGAAGGTGTTTATTTTCATGTTTACAACAATACCTTATGTTTACTGATAATATTTTTTCAAATGCTCGATATTTCATGGTCGTGGTAATCTTTTCTCATGCATTGACTCCAGATGGTAGCTTCCTTGTCTTGAATAGTGGATGACTTTATAGGGTCATTTCTAGGTTGGTCCAAGCTTTCCCTATGTTGAATCCTTCATTGATGGTGTGACTTTGTGTAGGACAAGGTCTCCTATGTTAAGTCTTCTGAGCTTCACTCTCTTGTTGTAGTACTCAGTCATCTTCTACTAATACTTTGCCATCTTCTGAGATGCTTCCTCTCTCACTTCATCCCAGCAGTCCAGGTTAACCTTCAATTGGTCGTCATTGCTATCTTTATGGAAAACTTCTCTTCTCATATTGGTGACTCCTATTTCGACTAGTATTACTGCCTCGGTAACGTAGGTGAGTCTAAACGGCGTTTCTCCTGTCCAGGTCCTCGCTGTGGTTCTGTATTCCCACAAGACGTTAGGCAGTTCCTCCAGCCATACGCATTTTGCCTTCTTCAGTCGAACTTTGATGATCTTCAGCAGTGCTCGATTCGTCACTTCCTTCTATTCGTTGGCTTGTGGATATCCTGAAGAAGAAATCTAATTTCTGATTCTTAGTCCTGAGCAAAAGATCCTGAAGACTTGACTGTCCAATTGGCATTCGTTGTCTGATATTATTGTCCTTGGTATTCCGAACTTGCAAACTATGTTTCTCCATACAAAGTTCTGGATCTTTACCTCTATGATAGTGGGTAGTGCTTTCGCTTCAACCTATTTCATAAAATAGTCAATTGCAACCAGTAAGAACTTTACCTGTCTTTTACCCTGAGGTAATGGGCCCATGATGTCTATCCCCCATTGAGTGAATGGCCATAGGGAAGTTATGGTCGTCATTCTCTCTTGGGACACGTTGGATATTCCTGAACCTCTGACATTTATCACATCATCCAACGAACTCCCTTACGTATTTCTGCATGGTGGGCCAGAAGTAACCTGTTCTGATGATCTTACTTACCAGGGATCTCAGGCCCATGTGGTCTTTGCATATTCCTTTATGGACTTCCTATAGGATATACTTAGCTTTATCATACTTTAGATAGGGCATGAAGAACCCTCTTTTATACAATGCATCATTCAGGACCGTAACCTAGTCGATCTCTTTCTGACCTTCTTGGCCTCATCAACGTCTGCTAGAAGTCGTCCGTCTTGGAGGAAAGAGAGAATCGGAGTCGTCCAACTATTTTGGTTCTGAATTGCAAAAGTGTGGAATTCTTCAATGCTAGAATGCTTTCGCACTTCTATTTTCAAATCTGGTGGCATTGTTCCTTATTCAAACGATGCTTGCCTTGCTACTTCGTCTACTTCTGAGTTCTAGCTCCTCGGGACCTGTGTGAAATCTACCTGATCAAACTCTTGGGTTAGGTGGTTTGTCAGCCTGAGGTATTTCTGCATCCTGTCCTCCTTCACTTCATATTCACCCTTTATCTGTCCTATCACCAATTTAGAATCGCTTTGAAGGAGTAAGTGCCTAGCACCCAAATCTCTCCTGATCCTGAGCCTTGTTAATATGGCCTCATATTTTGCTTCATTGTTGGTGGTGAAGAATTGAAGTTGTACTCTATACCTAAGGACATCTCCTTCTAAAGTGTTGATGATGACCCCCATTCCCCCTCTTTTTCGGGTTGACGACCCGTTGGTTTGGACCATCCATCTCCCCAATTCGTCTTGGATCTCTTCATCTAAAACTGTGAACTTGGCGATGAAGTCTGCTAATGCATATGCCTTGATTGCTGTCTTGGGGCGGTACTCGATGTTGAACTAGTTGAGCTAGATTGCCCCTTGCACCATTCTTCCTGCAGCTTCAGGCTTGTTCATTGATTTCCTTATTGGCTGGTCAGTCATTACCAAAATAGGGTTTGCTTGGAAGTAGGGAAGTAGTTTGCGAGGGGCGACGATTAGGGCAAATGCGATCTTCTCAATCTGTGGATACTTCACCTTAGTTCCTTGGAAAGCTTGGTTGACATAATAAATCGAGAGCTGCACTATATTCTCTTCTCGAATCAAAGCTGCACTCACGGTGGTGGCTAACATTGCTAAGTACAAAAACAGGTTTTCCCCTTCCTTTAACAGGCTTAGGAATGGAAGGTTACTTAGATAGCGTTTCAATTCTTGGAAGGCTTTTTCGCACACCTCCGTCCAAGTGAAAGCTTGCTTCAAGGTTTTGAAAAAAGGTAGGTATTTGTTCATCGCAATAGAGACAAACCTATTGAGAGCCGCGATCCTTCCAGTTAACTTCTAGTCTTCCTTCACCATTCTCAGCGACGTCATCTCTAATATAGCCCACACTTTTTCTGGGTTCGTTTTTATCCTTCACTGGGACACCATAACCCCCAGAAACTTTCCTGATGCAACCCTGAAGGCGCATTTGCTAGGATTCAACCTCATCTGGTGTTTCCTGAGGGTTATGAAGGTCTCCTTGAGGTCGTCCAGGTGTGTGTCTTCCTTCTTGCTCTTGACAAGCATATTATCCATATATACCTCCATGTTTCTCCTGATCTGTTTATCAAACATTTTGTTAACAAACCTCTGGTAAGTCGTCCTTGCATTCTTCAATCCAAAAGGCATTACCTTGTAGCAATAGAGCCCTTAGCTTGTGATGAAGACAATCTTCTCCTGGTCTTCTTTTGGCATCTTGATTTGCTTGTATCTTAAGAATGCATCCATAAATGTGAGGAGCTTGTGCCCTGTCGTGGATTCCATAAGCTGATCCATTCTTGATAGGGGGAAGCTGTCTTTTAGGTAGGCCTTATTCAGGTTCGTGAAGTCCACGCATATTCTCTATTTCCCATTTGCTTTCTTTACTAGGACGACGTAGGCCAGCCAATTCGAATAGTAGACTTCTTGAATAAAATTAGCTGCCAATAACTTGTTTACCTCATCCATGATGGCTTTGTTCCATTTAAGGGCAAAGACTCATCGTCTTTGCTGGACGGGCTTTCTCTTAGGGTCAACATTCAGATGGTGTTGGATGACTTTGGTTGCTATGCCTGGCATATCCTCATGACTCCATGCAAAAATATCCAAGTTGCTCTTAAGGAATTTAGCTAGCCTTCTCTTCATCTGATCGCTTAAGTTCGTCCCTATCTTTGTGGTCTTTGTTGGTTCTCCGTCTACCAATTCCATAGTTTCCAAGGCTTCTACTTTCTCCTTCTCCTTCTCCTCAATCATCCATGTATAGTTCTCCTTTACAGCTAACACTGCTTGGTAGCATTCCTTAGCCAGCACTTGATCTCTTTTTACCTCGCCCACGCCATACTCGTTGGGAATTTCACCTACAGGCACTATGTGAATGTTGCTGCCTTTTAGCGGTTGAGCGTGGGCCTTCCAATAATCACATTGTACGAGGATTGACAATCTACCACCAGGAAGTCAAGCTGACTAGTTAATTGTTAGGGGTGAGACCCCACTGTGATCGTTAATGCTACTATACCTTTGGGGGTATACTCGGTCTCCGTTGAAACTAATGAAGGGGGATTCAAATGGTTGTAAACTTTTGGGATCTACCTTCAGCACTGGAAAGCGGAGAGGTAGATAATGTTTGCAGAGTTGCCATTATCTATGAGAATCTGCCTGGTGTTGAATCCTTCTATCATAAGCATGATAGGGGTCGTTGTGCTGTTGTTTTACACCTCTAGCATCTCTTTCCGAAAATAAGATGTCCTTCTCTGTTTTTCTTCTCTGTTTTAGGGGTGGTATCCTGTGGACACTGTTTATCTGCCTTTACTATAACTTCTTGAGGGATTTAAATGATCCACCCGTGGATGGTCCTCCTATAATCATCTTTATCTCTCCCATCACACTTTGTGGACGATTAAATGTATTTTTCTCATCCCTGGAAACAGTTTCATGCTTCTCCTTGTTATCATTTCTAAGTCTGCTAGATTCTCCCTTCTTCACAAATTTCTATAGCTTCCCCTTTTGAATGAGTTCCTCTATCTGTTTTTTCAGGTCCCTGCAATCTTTAGTGTAGTGGCCATGGTCCTTATGGAGGCGGCAATATTTTCTCTTGTCGCACATATTGGGTGATGAGTGCAATGGCTTCGGCCACTTGAGGTAATGTTCGTCCTTAATCTACATCAAAAGTTTATCAACGGGCATAACCAGAGGGGTAAATTTTACCGTTTGAGATGTTTTATCGTCCCTTCATTTGTTCTCATCCGAACTCTGATGATCTTCCCTTTATCTCTTATGTCCCCTCCGGTCTTCTCTTTTGCCCTTTTTTTTCTTTGGGCTTATCCTCCTCCCCTATTGTGACTAGGGCATCTTCGGCATTCATGTACTCCTAAGCTTTCAACAGCATTTTTGCCATCGTCTATGGGGGACTTTTCACTAGAGTGACCACAAACTTTCTAGATTTCAACCCAGCTTTGAAGGTGGTTAATTACACCTTGTCCGCTTGTCGTCTGCTTCATCAACTTCTAGGACTTCTTTGGCGAAATGCTTTACATATGATTTTATGGTCTCCTTTTCCCCTTACCTGATGGTGAGCAGATGGTCTGCAAGCCTTTTTAGGTGTTGTCCACCAACGAAATGGCGCACAAAAGAGTTGCCTAGTTGTTCGAAGTTGTCAATGGACGATATTACTAGCTTACTAAACCACACTCGCGCTGCTCCCTTGAGGTGGTAGGAAAGGAGTGGCACAATATCTTGTCTAGGGGTTGCTGTAGACTCAAAGTCATCTTAAAGGTAGTAATATTGTCACGACCCAAATCCATGAAACATGGATTTAGATACACGACCAACCTACTAAACTTATATAACTCAATGAACACAATTAAATTAAAGAAAATTCAAAACTCCAAATAAACAATGCTATTGATAAATCTCTTACAATAACTAAAATCCACAAATTTGAAATAATCTCCAAAATACTGTGAAATCTAAAGCGGAATAAAAATCACTAATAATCCTTTAAGACTTCAAGGATTATTGACTTCGCCTAAAACTCCCACGCTCAACCTTGCACCTTATGAAGCAATCCAAAGGTTCTGATCCCCAACTAAACTTTAATCTGAAAATAGTAATTGATGGGGTGAGCCACATCTAGTAAGTAATTATACAGAATACACAACGGAATAGAGTCAAGCAAAGCACGAATATTTTTGCTTTTTCACAAATTCATTCCATAATATCAAAAATAGTTATTCCACAAAGCATATAATGAATCACTTGATACATATATAATCACATCTTCAAATCATTTGCAATAACATACATAAAATTGATCAGAGCACAGTGTCACATATACACATCACATATTCTCACATACAATCCTGTGAGCGGATACCAACATCTAACCCCTGCTGGTGAGGGATCAACACATATTCTCACATACAATCCTGTGAGCGGATTTACACATATATCTGATATATCTGATCAATTCTAAAAACACTTATTTTGAGTCACATATCACAAATCAAAGTTTATACGAAATATAATAATGTACTTGATATTAAGAATTTCTTTTCAAATATAGAGACATATCAAAGATCACAATATCGAATAGAACATAAATCAAAGGATGCTTGACTCTCTTAGGGAATGAATAAGAACTGAGTTTATATAAATATACTACTATTCTTGAGTAAATCAGAAAATTTAAGTTGCCAAAGGAAACATTTTAAATACCGTTTGAAGAATAGGAATATGACTTTGAAATCACTTAGTTTTAACAAATTTAAAGAACAAGAATCTTTTTAGAAAATTTACTTTGAAACTCAATTATTTTCGGAAAATAGTTTAGTTTAGAAATAACATTTAAATGAGATTTGGACATTCAAAACGTTATTTAGAATTCGAAGTATCTCTTTACAAACATAATTTAATAGTCGAAATTTCTCTTTCAATGATGCAAAAATACTTTTGACAAACTTTAGAAAATATAAGTTTGAAATACAAAACTTTTGAAAACTTTTAACTTCTAAGAACCTAATGGACAAAACTTGTGCATATTATGCATAATTACTTACAGCACTTGAATCCCTCTGAAAGTCCAGCCGAAACAACCTCCAAAAAGCCTCAAAACACTCTTAAATAAGACCTATAATCAATCATGGAAATTACTAAATATCCTCCACAAAATATAAAACTGATAGGATTAAACAAACTGACTCACTAGTAATTAAACTTTTCTAAACTAATAACACTTTTAACACTAAATTATAGTTTCTCTAACCAATAATGTTCTAACCAAAAATAATCCCATAAATTAATCGAAACTCGTATTGCCATGAGGAAGGCAGTATCCAAAAATATCATTGACCTAGCATTTAATATAAAACCCCAATGAAAAAGTAAGAGCCAAATACCTAAATAAATATTTGTAATCCATGGCTTGTTCACACAGTGGGCATCCTAGCATTTTATTATATAACTCTAATGAACATGTGAAGGCCATATCCATGAATAATATATTGATCCATGACTTAGTTCATGGATTACACACGGTGGCCCAAAACTAGAATTATATATATATATATATATATCTCAACGAAACAATGTTAAAGGCTTAAAGCCATCCTAACGTTCAAGCCATCTTCTAATATATATATATCTCAACGAAACAATGTTAAAGGCTTAAAGCCATCCTAACGTTCAAGCCATCTTCTAATATATATATAACCCAAGAAGACGTAAGGTAATATAATTGAAATGAGTTTCGTAATCCGAGGCTTTATTCTAAAATACTCAGTGGCTACCTACGATTAATATACATATAACCAAAGGAGATGTGAGGCCACAAACATATCCTTTCTCAATTCATAGCTTGAACTAACAGTGCGCCACTTGGGGTTTAATACATATTAACCCTAATGAAACGTGAAAGTCCTATACATATCTTAAGATTGCAATCCATGATAATTCTAAACCTTTGATTCTTTGAGTCTAACAAACGAAAAAAAAAATCATACCTGGAATTCTTTGGTTGCCTCTTTACTTAACTCCAAGGAAAACTCCTCCTAGCCTCTTTGAAAAAAAAAAAAAAAAAACTTTTCTATGAAAACCCTGACTGTCTCTTCCACTACCTGTAGTTTGTATTAGAGATATGGGCTTAGTGAGTTAGCGGGCTTCAGTTATTAATAAAATAAAACCTATGGCCCAACAATTATTTTTAAAAGAAAAACCTAATAATAACCTCAAATAAAAATATGTGGGGTATTACAAATATGGTCCAACGGATCTTTCAGACCATCGAACAACTCAAGCTGTGGAAGACGAAACTTCAGGGGCATAGGGCACTCTAGGACTTTTCGTGGTGAAGGGCGAGTTTGTCCTTCTGACCATCCCATCTAGGTTCCGATCCATCTTTTCCCTCATTGCATTCCTTAGCTCATCCATTTCTCTCCTCATTTCTCTGAGGAGGTCCAAATTTGCTTCGTCAGAAGTGTTTGGTCGTCGGTGGTCGTCTCTTCTATGACTATCTCCATCGTCATCCCGGTTAGTCCTAGTCCTTGTGAGTGAACGATTCTCCTCCTGTTGTAACTGCAATCGCATCTCCTGGTTCTACTTGGTGAGCTCTTCCATGCTGGCTGTGAGTGTTTGGATTTGTAGCGCTAGTGCAATAGAATCTTATGGCTTGTTGGACTCCATTTGGACCTTAGCATTGAATGGAACTACACTTTCAAACCGAAGTATGAAATTGTCGTTCCCACAAACGACGCCAAACTAATGATGCGGAAATCGTCAATGAGTAGGTTTGTCTAGATGGATCAATGCGAGCTCATCCAAGTTCCTGCAAGTTTTAGAAAAAAGAAGAATGGGATCCTTTTAGGGTGATCACTGGTGTGGTGCCGGCCACGGAGTCTTCGATGATAAAGTCAATGAATATGGCTTGAGAAAGGTAGAGAACTCAGTGGTAGGAGTTTAAGATGAGTAGAATGTCTCTCCCTTCTCTTGGATTCTCTAGGTCTATATATATATCGGCTTTCTTTAGTAGCCATTGCTCTCTTAAATGGTGGTTTAAGGAGAGCTTTGGTAACGTCTTAGGTCTTCAATTTGGCCTTTATTAGGGCCCCAACGATCTTCTCACTGATGTGTAACCGTCGGGGCATTAAATGGCAGCTTTCATGACGCTCTATCTTCGTCCAAGCTGGCTTCCTTGGACGAGGGTAATTACTGGGTCCATCAGAAATGTACAATAGTAGGAGATAAAAGATAGAAATTCTACTCTAACCTAATCTAAGTGTATATGTGTGTAAAGTTCCCTCCTAGAGACTTAAACCCTGACCCTTGTGGAGTGACCATCGCACCAAGGGTGTGCGGTGGTTACTTGGATTACTTTTACTTTTTCGGTTGCTCCTCCTTTTTGGAATTGAGAAGCATATATATCGCTTTGTTGTGGGGCTTAGCTCTTGGATTGATTTCCCAGTTGCAGGCTCATTGGCTTTTGTTTTAATTAATATTTTTATTACAATTAAACATGATTATAATATGTCAAGTGAAACTATCTTTGGAAACTCAAATTTCATTTTACTATATTTTTAAAGAAAAATCACATTCTTGAAAAACATATCAAACTTTTGGAAGTGATGCACCCTCCTCTCATGAATATATATCTACATAATTTAGGGATTAATTACTACTTTAGTACCTAATGTTTGTCCTATGTGTTAAACTGATTCTTAACATTTTAAATATGTTAGCTTAGTCTATAACTTTTTGATATTGAGTAGAAAATTTGAAATAATTCATGTTTTTAATGGTGGGTGGAAAAAACTAACGTGACTAAAAATAATAACAATAAATAATTTTTTATGTTACTGGGCTTCCACATTCCCATATTTGTTTTTTGGATTTTTTTAAAAAAAAAAAACATTATCCCTTGCAAAAAGGAAAAAACCCAGTAAATCTCTAACAACTCCGAAGACACTAGCTAGCAAATGGCAATCACTGCAACATGAACAACAGCAAATATTGAGCATTGAGCGACACACCAAAAGTGAGGAAAACAAAAAGGGTGGAGAACCTATAGAGAAGATATTTGACAGTGGCACCCTCTGGACCTTTGATTTCTCTCCCATTTTCTTTTTCTTTAATCTCACACAATGCTTGCTTTTATAATACAAACTCATATTGGTCTTGATACGACTCAAACCAAATTACAGATTGTGCTGAAAATTTTAAGTGCACCTTAGAAAGTGTGAGATATGAATTTTTTTTGAGGAAAGCTTGTAAGGTTTAGAATAGATTTTCATTAAAATATAATGTAGTTATGAACAAGCTTGGTTGAGTTTCAGAATCAATGAAACAGAGCCTAATTAAGGAATAGGAGAGTTGGATTTGGGCCAAACTGAGAAAAATATTTCAGAATAGAGATTATTATTATTATTTTTTTTAAGGCCACATTGCCGTCCACATAAAAGTCCATTTGGTTATTATCATATCATCAATCACGTCAACTTTATTTTTTTTCACTTAACCTCAAAGATTATTACGATACATTTCGAAAATAAAAGTTATAATATTTGAGAAATCAATTCTAGTTATTAGAAAGAGATAAAATTAAGAATATATGAATCAACTGCTTGACTAAATCGAAAAATATTTAATTATTTCCACTAAGAGTATAATTATCTTTTATATTCTTGATTTTATGTAATTATATTTGCTTTTATTTTTTCTATACTTTGTTTAAATTGTTATCAAAGCAATTTAATTTCAGCAAGAATATTATATTTCAAATCAATTATATGTTATGTATAAATCTTATAAAAATAATAATTAAAATTAATTCTACATAAATAATTAGTGCACTATCTATAAATAATTAATACAAGAAAATAAACACATTTACTATATTAATACTCAATTTAATTACACATTTACTATAAATATGTGTGTGTATATATACATATATACACACACATATTACATATTACATGTAAGTAAAAGGATTTAGAAAATATAGCCTGTTAAGATTATTACAATTAAAATTATAAACATATTACTCCTTTGTATTCATATATATTTAATTAATTCAACTAATTTGAACATACAATTATTTGTTATACATCTTTTAAAAAAAGTGTTTTATATATATATATATGTATGTATATGTATTGCATGTCCTATTAAATTTGTTTCTTCTTTTTAATAGTTTAAAAAGAAAAAGAAAAAGAAAAGTCAGTTGTTGTCAAAGAAATTAAACTTGAGGATGAATGTCATATTCAAAATCAATTGAATTTTTATTTGGTTTTGATAATAAGTATTCTTATATAATTTTTTTATTAAAAAAAAAAAACCCTACAAATCATAGTTATGAAACTTGGACCGGTCTACTTGGTTTGACCAATAATCTTCTAATCTAGTGAACTAGTACATGCACTTGAACTAACAAAACTCATTAAAATCCAGTGGGCTTTTGGCAACCCATGCAACTTGGACCGGTTGATTTCACCCAACTACTTTCGTAAATTTGAACAAGATTACTTTTTCAGGTCCATTTCAATGCCCTTTTAAAAAAAAATAATAATTTGGAGCGTAATGAAACCAAAGGATTTTATAATGATATTGATGCTGGACTATTCAATAAAGATATAGTTTTATATTTAGGCTCATATTGTAATCAATGGTGAATGTTCAATAGGTGTGAAAAAAACCTATGAACATTTAGACCCCTAAATTACATATTATCAATTCAAGTTTATTATCAAACAATGTATGTGCAGAATATGAAAATAAGCTAAAACAGAATTGCTAGAACAATCTAAACTAAATAAAATCACAACCATAACAGAAATTAAATGGCAAAGATTAAGGAAAGAGATATGCAAACACAAAGGCAACACAGTGATGTGTTATCGAAGAGGAAACTGAAATCCTTGGCGTAAAACCTCTCTGCTGCCTTCCAAGCGGCCAGTAATCCACTAGAGAATCAAGTTGGGATACATGAACAGCAGAAGACCCTCCAAGCTTAATCTACCTAGTGTACCTAAGCCCTCTAAGCTTCTTGTCGAACCTTTGTCTTCTTTAGTTTACCGGATTCTACTATAACCCATAGCATTAACCAATATCAATTGGTCCCTTCTTAACTGCTTCCCAAGCACCAAATAACCTTTTCACAGATATGAGTATGGTGAGATAAGGATTTGGCTAATGTATCTCTCAATGATGTATCAATAGAGAGGGTGAGAGCAGAGGAATTTGGAGAAGCAAGGATGAAGATTGTGGATGAGTCAATCTTGTTTTTCTCTAGGGTTTCTCCCTCAAAATTCTCTCTGAAAGCTCTCTACAATTTGTGGGTATAAGGGTCTATATATAGTAGGGTGTGTATGGAATGTGAAGAGTCGGTTTTTCAAAACAGAGTGAACTGGCGACTTGGCCTTGCGACTTGACTGAGTCGCGAGCTAACAGAATGGCCAGACTGGAAGATTTGTCCTATAGTACTCCAGCTGGCATGACTCTTCAGCTCCTCTGCATGCTTCACACGTGTGCTGTCTTTGGCGACTTGTCAGTCGTAAGATCCAGTTGCGAGGCCCTGTTGAGTTGCACACTCTTAAGTTTTTCTTCACACTCACTCACACACTACGCTTACATGATTCCCACCGAAATACAAGGTTATTAAATGCTGAATTACAAGCAAATTAGTACAGAATAAATCCAACAGAATGATTGATTAAATTCAACCTTACAAATGAGACAAGAGTAGCTAGTGAGATATGCAATATGCATAGAATATGACTTTGTAGTTTGATATATGCTTTTCTTCCAAATAATTTTAAGAGATGTAATGTAATTAAATTTTATTTAGCAAAGACTTAGCTGCAATTCTATAACCTCCTTTTATTTTATTTTATTCTATAACTTCCTTTTATTTTATTTTTATGTTTTCTAGTGATGTGACTTATGAAACTTTTTGTTTAAATTATATTATATGGCTTGTTTTTTAGACTTAGTTTTGATTAGTAACTTAGCCATGCCTACTTTTTCATTTTTCATATTTATTTTATGATTTTTCAAACTTATTTTTATATCTATTTAATTTTTTATTTAACCTTGTAGTTTGGCCGATGATGCATTGGGTTAATGTCTAGTATGGTCTAATAATTGTGGTATAAATTCCTTTACATAAATAAGTAATGCACCAATTAATACATGAAATTCAATGCATTTCTCCTATTAATACATGACAATTAATACATTAACTATATGCAATTATTGATTTTAATAGGGTGGAAGATTAAATGAAGAGAATTTTCATTCTTTCTCAAGAAATGCTTCACTTAGCAAAACCTTAGACCATTATAGCTAAAGTTATAGCGCGCTTTTAGACATACTAGCCAATATTGTTAAGAACTGAATTACGGAAAGAAGGAATGGAAGAAACAGAGAAATGGGAAGAAGAAATATGGATCACTTCAAGGGGACCACCTCCAATAGAGTAAGAAGAAGAAAGGAAAAGTAAAGAGTCAGAACAAAAAGAATAGTATTGAGTAGTTCCAAGCTTACTTTCATTATTCCCAAAATTGGCCTTATATACAATTACAACATTGACTAGCTCAGTAACTACCAATTGTAACTATATTGTAACTATCTAACAATTTCCTAACTAACTTACACTAACAACTCACTCAACTACACATGCCTCTGTCTAGCACCACTGCACACATGCCTCATCATCACAGTAGGCACATCTCATCACACTATTAGGCACCTCCTACACACACCAGCTACCGAGCCAGTTGTTGGCACATCAGACACACTATTAGCATAACACTACACAGCCAGCACTACTAAGCTAGCATAACACTACACAGCCAGCACACCTAAGCCAGCATACCCAGCATCTTAACAACTCCTCCCTTCTTAAAACAACTTGGCCACAAGATGAGGGAATTGCTGTTGAAGGACAAGCAAATCCTCCTAAGTAGCATCATCTGCATTTCCTCCTTGCCACTGAATCAGGTGTTGAGTTATAAGCCTATTTCTAAGCTTGTGAGACCTGGTTTGCAGAACAGCAACTAGTTCAGGTGCAAGAATGCCATTAGAGTTCACTCATGGAAGCAAGGCAACAGCCACATGATTGTGTCTAAGCTTAGTCTTCAAGCAAGAGACATGGAATACTAGATGTATGGCAGCATCAGATGGTAAGTCTAGCCTATAAGCAACCTCTCCAATTTTCTCCAACACCTGGTAAGGACCAAAGAACCTAGGGGAGAGCTTATGAGAAACTCTATGAGCCACTGATTGTTGCTTGTAAGGCTGTAGCCTTAAGTAGACCCAGTCACCAACATTGAAAGCTCTCTCAGATCTGTGAAAGTCACTTTGTTGCTTCATATGAGCTTAGACATCCACCAAGTTTTGTCTGAGAAGGGTTAAGATCTACTGCTTGGATTGAAGGAGAGAATCCATAGCTACCACTTGAGTTGTTCTAGGAATGTAATCCATCAAACGAGGAGGGGGAAATCCATACACAGCCTCATATGGAGTTATTTTTGTAGCTGAATGGTAATTGGTGTTAAACCAATACTCAACTAAGTAAAGCCACTCAGACCACTCAGTAGGCCTATTTGCAGAAAAAGATCTCAAGTATTGCTCTAGGCATTTATTCACCACTTTTGTCTGGCCATCAGTTTGTAGATGATATGCTGAGGACATGGCAAGTTTAACCCCTTGTAATTTGAATAACTCAGCCCAAAATTTAGCAGTGAACACTGGGTTCTTGTCAGAAACAATGGAGGTTGGCATACCATGCAATTTAAGGACATTTTGAGCAAACAAGCTAGCCACCTTAGCAGCAGAAAAAGGATGAGACAGCCTAATGAAGTGGACATATTTAGTTAGCCTATCCACAATCACCATTACTGTATCCAACCTCTGAGAAATAGGTAAGCCACTGACAAAGTCCATACTAATAGCAATCCAAGGCTTATGAGGAATGGGAAGAGGTTGTAACAACCCAGCTGGCTTACAAGTTTCATGCTTCATTTGCTGACAAACCCCATACTCTCTGATATGGAGCTTCAAGTTTGATTTCATCCCCATCCAAAAAAATTCCTGTTTTAATCTATGAAAGGATTTGAGAAAGCCAAAATGGCCACCTAAAGGACTGTCATATACCAAGTGAAGCGCCTTGGACTTCAAACTGCTCTGTGGATCTAAATAGACCTTCCCTTTGTACAGAATCAACCCACTGTGCAAAGAAAAGAACTTAGGGCAAGTTGAACCAGATTGTAGCTGCTGTAGTAGCTGTTGCATCACCGGGGAGGACTGATAGGTAGCCTTTAACTCTTTAATCCAGGAAGGGTTAGGAAAAGAAATTAGACACAGACATGGAGAGACCACAGCAGAGTTAAAAATAGCTGAATCCTTAGAAACAGTTGAATCCTCACACCTCCTAGACAAGGCATCGGCTACCTTATTCTCACACCCTTGCTTATACTCCATCATAAACAAATACCCCAGCAATTTAGTTAACCATTTTTGTTGGGCAGGAGTAGGAATTCTCTGCTCTAGGATGTATTTCAAACTTTGTTGGTCAGTTTTTATAATGAAGGGTTTGCCTAAGAGATAAGGTCTCCATTTATGTACTATTGTGACTAGTGCCAATAATTCTTTTTCATAGGTAGACAATTGTAGTGCCTTGCCCTTAAGAACTTGACTATGAAAAGCAATTGGCCTATGATTTTGCATCAAAACAGCCCCTAAACCACTACCTGATGCATCACACTCAATAATGAAAGTTTGATTAAAATCAGGTAAAGCTAGGACAGGAGGTTTACTTACAGCCGCTTTGAGTTGGTTAAAAGCTGTTTCAGCTTCAACAGACCAATTAAAGGCATTCTTTCTAAGCAAAGCAGTTAGGGGAGTTGCAATCTATCCGTAGTTCTTGGTAAATTTCCTATAATATCCAGTCAAGCCCAAAAACCCCCTTCAAAGCCTTGACAGAAGTAGGAATTGGCCAAGCCTCCATTGCTGCAGTCTTCCTTGGATTTGTGCTCACACCCTGGCCAGATATGATATGCCCAAGATATTTCACTTTTGAGCACCCAAATGCACATTTACTCTTCTTAGCATACAATTGATGTTGCTGCAACAACTCCAAAACTGATCTAAGATGCTGAAGGTGAAGCTCTAAAGTAGGACTGAAAACAAGAATATCATCAAAGAATACCAGCACAAACCTTCTCAAATAAGGCCTAAAAACATCATTCATAAGGGACTGAAAGGTAGATGGGGCATTAGTTAAACCAAATGGCATAACCAAGAACTCATAATGCCCATCATGGGTCCTAAAGGCAGTCTTAGAAATATCCTCCTCCCTTATATGAATTTGATGATACCCTGATCTCAGATCCAACTTGGAAAAAATGGTAGCACCAACAAGCTCATCAAATAAATCATCAATTACAGGTATGGGAAACTTATCCTTGATGGTAGCTTGATTCAGAGCCCTGTAGTCAATGCACATCCTCCATGACCCATCTGCCTTCCTTACCAACAAAACTAGAAAAGAGAATGGACTGTGGCTAGGCCTAATAGAACCAGCTTCCAACAAGTCAGCAATGATCTTCTCAATTTCATTTTTTTGAAAGTGTAGGTACCTATAAGGCCTTTGACAGATTGGAGTAGTGCCATCCTTTAAAAGGATTTGGTGTTCATGCCCTTTAGAAGGAGGCAATCTAGTAGGTGTATCAAAAACTGATGCAAACTCCTCCAACAACTTCTCAATCAAGGGATCACAAGCTGGCTGAGATTGGGAAGTACCAGAACCCAAAGAAACTATTTGTAAAAAAAATGCCCTTCCTGACAGGCTTCCTAAAGAAGTGATCACCTTCTTGGAGAATGGAATTAGTAGGATGCAATCCAAACAATGTAATAGGTTTGCCAAGATGCATGAATTGCATTGACAATGCCAAAAAATCCCACTGTATCAGACCTAAAGATCTTAGCCATTGAGTCCCTAAGACCAACTCACAGTCTCCTAAGGGTAAAACATTCAAATCCATAGAGAAGACATGACCTTACATAACCACCTTAACATCTACGCAAACACCCTTAGTCTTGATTGTTTACCCATTAGCCACCTTAACCTCAAATGAAACAGTAGGGTCCAATTGAAGTTGTAATTTGGAAAGAATGGCAGCATCAAGAAAATCATGAGTGCTGCCAGTGTCAATCAAAATGACAACCCAATGACCATTAATTGTGCTCCTAATTCTCATGGTACCAGGTGAAGGACTACCTAGAAGGGCATATAGTGTTATCTCTAGTTCAAGCACATTATGTTCAGACTCCATAAATACAAGATGAGACACATCAAAATTATAAGCCGATGCACTATCACCCTCATTAAGCTCTACCAATTGTACACTAGAGCTAGGCCCTTGAAAGGGACAAAGACCTTCCAATATAAAGAGTTTAGTAGACTTACAATGGTGTCCCGGTTGAAATTTCTCATCACAATTAAAGCAGAGTCCTTTCTTCCTTCTCTCTTCCATCTGTGCTGATGATAACTTCTGCAGAGGCAACTTGAACTTGGAATCCAGCCTAGTCTTAGGTCTTGGTCCAAGAATTGAAGGCTTAGTCACTTCCAGTGAGGATGATTTTAGAAATTTCTTGCTACTCATCACATATTCCTCTTGAATTTTAGCCAAACCAAAAGCCTCATTGAGAGTTTTTGGATTAAACATTTTTATAGGCAATCTAATTTCATCTCTAAGGCCACTAAGAAAACAGCTCAATTTGTGACTTTCAGAAAAATCCCTGATTCTGTTCAAGAGGGCTTCAAATTGGCCTTTGTAATTAATCACATTACTGGTCTATCTCAACCTTGTTAAAGCCTCTATAGGATCTTCATAGGCAGACGAACCTAACCTGATTAACAGAGCCTCCACAAAACTCTCCCAAGCCATAAATACCCCTGATGCTTCACAATCTTGGAACCATACTAAAGCCTCACCATCCATATGAAAAGAAGCCATCAGAAACCTCTCACTCAGTGGGGTGTGATAGAAATTGAAGTACTGATTAGCCTTGTATACCCAAGTTGCTGGATCATCTCCTCTAAATCTTGAAAATTCAAGTCTCACACTTTTAGCCAAACTCTGTAATGGCAGAGACATAGCTTGGGACGATGGTGTGCTAGGAAATGATGGTTGTTGTCTCTTATCTTCAGCCTCCGTTAACTTCTGCAATGCAACACTGATGGCATTCAACTGCTGCATGATTTCTTGAAGAGAATGGGCATGTTGGTCTATGATAGTACGTAAGGATGCAATGGATTCATTGATGTAGGTTGTAGATTGGGTTTCAGCCATGGTCGCAAGAAAGAGGGCTCTGATACCAATTGTTAAGAACTGAATTACGGAAAGAAGGAATGGAAGAAACAGAGAAATGGGAAGAAGAAATATGGGTCACTTCGAGGGGACCACCTCCAACAGAGTAAAAAGAAGAAAGGAAAAGTAAAGAGTCAAAACAAAAAGAATAGTATTGAGTAGTTCCAAGCTTCCTTTCATTATTCCCAAAATTGGCCTTATATACAATTACAACACTGACCAGCTCAGTAACTACCAATTATAACTATATTGTAACTATCTGTAACTATCTATAGTTTCCTAACTAACTAACACTAACGACTCACTCAACTGCACATGCCTCTGTCTAGCACCACTGCACACACGCCTCATCATCACAGTAGGCACAGCTCATCACACTGTTAGGCACCTCCCACACACACTAGCTACCGAGCCAGCCGTTGGCACATCAGACACATTATTAGCACAACACTACATAGCCAGCACTACTAAGCCAGCACAACACTACGCAGCCAGCACACCTAAGCCAGCATACCTAGCATCTTAACAGATATCCACCATGATGTGCATGCACACTATTTGTTCATTTTCAAAACTTTAATAAGAAAATATTTTTATAGTTCATGTATAATACTCATTATGTGTTATGGGTTATGGATAAAATTTAGGTATAATATCTTAGATGTTGTTCCTTATGTTCCCCTTTTAAAATTCAGCCATGTGGCTACTTAACTAAAAAATACACTTCCATCCTATAAGGAAAAATTCACATGGCAGAATCTTAAAATAAGAACCTAAGGAATAGTATTTAAGTATTGTACCTAAGTCTTGCCCATGTGTTATAATAGTTAAGAAATTAATTTTAATTATAGATTATACGTTAATAAAATTAGTTACAAAAATGTAAATTGTTGGTCGAATATTACATTGCATCTTTATATTCGCAATTCTTGCAAAATATTAAGATGATTAGAGATTAAAAAAAATGGTTTTATTTAAAAATAGTTAATTAAATAGTAAATAACATTCATTTAATACAAAATTTGATATACATGTTAAAGACAAAAAAGAAAAAAGAAAAAAAGTGTAATATAAAGGTACGATTTGAATATATTAGATCATTAAAAAATATTGATATAACATTAACAAAATACTAAACTTTACTCAAACCATGGCTGGAGTTTGCATGGGAGTCTTCCTTGTTCTACTTGGTATGATCCACTAACAAACACTTGATCTTGAATCAGCGGCTCTAATACCACTTGTTAGGGAGATAACACCTTAGGAAGACTTCAATTGAGAGGTTTATTGAGCCATAAGTTAAGCCAATGAGTTTGGGCCTAATTTTGTTAAATTAACTACTCACTCTTATCATTAGTATCCCATGTAAGATTTCAAAAATTAACTAACCACACCACTCATATATGAATATTCCAATACTTTATTTATTATTTTATCAATAAAATATCTTATAAACTATAAAGATTAATGGATAATTAAATATGGTAATTGTTAATAAATAGATGTTATAGAATGCTTTACACATTCCCTACGTACAAAATGAATTCTCAAACCTATTATAAAGGTTCGTAAATAATTAATTCTATGATTAAAAATAAGAAACTTAACACCCTTTTAACCCTAAGTCAATAATAGAATTAATTAGACATTGTAGACACCTTATTTTATATATGTTATGGCTTAAGTCTCCTTTTCCTAATGACGATACTCAAAGACCCATTGCCAATAAGTCTCGATCAAGCAAGATGATAGAGAACTCAATATTTTTCAAGCCTACAAAAACCCTTTGGAACCCTCGTTTCACACACACGGATTGGTAATCTACATACCCAATTCGAGCCTGCATGCACAGATTATCAAGCATGTGTTGAAAAAGTTTGGTAAATCCATTTATGGGAATTTCCTCATATGAACTCAAAGCAAGAGTACTGATTCCTCTTTGTTAGAAGAAGGTCTTGCACTTGAGATTTCTCTTATAAAAGGCCCCATGAGTACATACTTTAAGGAGTTTGTGTACATATATTAACCTCGATCATGCATACCCAACCTCACTCATAAATTCAAATTTCCAGTTGTGATTATTGTTTGCTTGATTTCTAGCCTTCAATTCCGTGATAGTAAATTTTTTTAATATTCCTAACATCATTAACAAAAATTATAAGCAAAATAATTATTAATATTAAAATTAGAATAATGCTAGAGATACAAACTACTTTATAAAAAAATTTACAAACTACTGATGTTATGAGTGATTATTGGTAAATAAAAAAGTGATATTAACGATGGCCCTAGATGAAAACCAATAAAAAGTTGGGTACATCAACATTTTGTAAAAATAATGTAAAATAGTTTATGTCTATAACATTACTCTTAAAATTAATTATAATATTGTCAGGAGAAATCATCTTTGAAAACTCAATTTTAATTTTACTCACTTTTCTAAAAAAATAAGTTCACATTTAGGAAAAATAAATCAATAGTTTGGAAGTAATGTAACCCCTAGATCCCCACTATAATATTAATGAAACCTACAACGAGAGTGCGAGACATTCATTGTACATTGTAATTGTTTGTTGGCATTAACTGTAATGGCTCAACACCTATGAAGTTATGTGAGGGAGTTGTGTGCGCGAGTTGCGAAAACTGCGCAAATATCAACAACAAATATTTATGAAAAAATAAAAACAAAAACAAAAAAACAAACTGGTGGCAAAGACGAACAGTCGAGCAAACTCACATAGTATAATACTATGGTTGATAGTTCCATCAAGTTCGATACAAAATGCACCATTTCCGTGTCTCCCAGTCCAACCTACCCCCTCCAGTAATAAATATGAGTTTGTTGCCATGTCTGTCAATTTTTTCTGGGCATTTTCTACTCAAATATGGAAGTTCTATTCCAGTTCACCAGCTTCCATATAAAGGAGACGTGCACTTAAGCTCTACTTGCAGAAGCGTCCTCAATTAGGTCTCTCTTCTGGGTATTTATCTCTCTCTCATTTGAGGTTACATTCTGTTGTGCTTAATGCTTTTTCTTTTTCCTTTCTAGATATCATATCTCAGTGTTTAGATGCCTTTTTCTCTGCCGTCAACGTAGGTTCTGATTACTTAATTTTTCTGATTTTTTCATTCTGAAACTTATATGATAATTATCAATATTCTTGATGGGTTTATCTATCTTTTTATTCTAATCAAAGTCTAGTTAACACGGTTGGCTTTGATTATCATCTTGTTTAATTAAAGAGTAATAAGATATTCTATTGTTTGCAGTTCTTTCAATCAATTATTTGTTGTGTCATTTAGGGTTTTACATTACTAGTTTTTTTAAAAATTTTTTTTTTTTTATAGATCACATCATGGATAAAGGGAAGAATCCTATGCTGTTGGAAGATGAAGACATGTTTTTTATGCATGGTTATCAGCCTCAATGTCCTGATGGTGAAAACCTTGTTTCAAACAATACTAGCTTTTATGACAAACATGAAGGTTCAGGCTCAGGCTTAGGCTCAGACTTGGGTTTAGGCTTGGTGGATGGAAGTTCTATTTTGGATGAAATGGAGGAAGCCGAAGAGAATTTCTTTTCGAAATTCATCAGCATGAATATAGGTTTGATTGATTCGCCTGCTTTTGAAACTTCTTCTGTTGTAACAGCACCATCAAATCCTGTGGATCCATCTACTGATCCTGTGCCCCAAGAGCAAGCTCCACCAGAAACAATTGTGTCATTACCAGCACCAGCAGCATCCACTAATGATGCACCCCAACCAATTGTACGGAGATGCTTGTCTGCTGCCGCACTTGCAGAGATAGCCCAACATGATCCAAAGCGAGCAAAGAGGTATAGAAATATATGTAGACTATCTTTTGGGAATTGTAATCTCTTTTCCTTATGCTGCTATCTAATATTGGTTAATCTGCCTCCATTAATTTGTTTTAGCTGATTTACATATATGATTGAAAATTTTGGCTCGCTTTTGATGATTTTCTTCTTCGTACGTGCTTCTAATCTTCTTTGTCCATGGTTTGAAAATGTATCAAGACATTTATTCCTCGTGCTGCTATCTATTATTGGTTAATCTGCCTCCATTAATTTGTGTTAGCTGATTTACATGTATGATTGAAAATTTTGGCGCGCTTTTGATTATTTTCTTCTTTGTACGTGCTTTTAATCTTTTTTGCCCGTTGTTTGAAAATGTATCATGAAATTTATTGTGTAGTAGTTAATAATTAAGATAGATATCCTTTTAATTAAGTATGATTAGTTATTTATTGATTTAACGGTAATCGTTGAAGTTAACATATATGATTGCTGTCATTATGTTGATTAAATAGATGGGAAATATATAATGATTTTATGTGAATGAAAAACATCAATCGATCGAATGTCATAAATTTTCATCCACTCCCGTGCATTCCTAATATGTTTATTTAGCTTTATAACCCGTGTTTCTGTTAACTCAGATGTCTTTCACAAGCTCCCTAGGGAAAATATAAGAATGGCCGTAGAAGTATAAAAAAAATAAAAAATAAAGGAAAAACTTGTCAACAGGAATGTACTTATTTAGAAAGCAAGTTCAACGGTGAAATCTTAAAGCCTAGTCAAGTATAAAAGATGTTATATTACTAAATATGTGTAATTAAACCATTGGAGTTTATGGACTTGCTCATATTTATGATCTTTAGGAAACACCTTGTAGGCAGTTCTAGCTAAATATATCTTCAAAAATGAGAAAGTGTTGGTTTTCCCTTAATAGTGTTAGAGACTGCATCACTCCTGTCTCCTAAAATTGAATATTCAAATTATTCAGAAGATGGGAAACTTATTTGGTGCTTTTTTAGGATTTTTATTGGAAACAATTGTGAACTCTGACATTGTTTTCCATTTTCTACATGGACAAGTCTTATATTTCAATATTGTGGTCATGTGCAATTCAAAAAAATTTCCCATAATGATGCAGCCAAAAGATTGTGTTTTTGCGAACATACATTATCAAGCTCACAAATATCCTGGTTAACTTTTGAGTTCTTAAATTTGTATGGAAGGACGATTAATACTATAATAATGAAAATTTTATGGGACACTTTTTGCAATACTTAGAGAAGTTCCTATTTGTGCATTAGGAGTAGAAGGATTTACTAAATGCTCTAACTATTCTAACTTTTGAGAAAAGCTTCACTTTGATGATTTTATAGCTGTGATAATTTTTGTCAATATTACAATGATCAAACTTTCCCTTTATAGTTAAAGTTATCAATTGATAATTGCTTTGAATATGTCTTGTGGTTTGTCTGGTTTAATCCCTTGATCAGATATTGTATGTTAATTGTGCATATATGTAATTTCTGTAGATATATGCATATATAGCCCACCATAACTAATTAAGTGAAAAGGATCCATAGAGTCAATACCTTTTTAACTGGGATTAAAGGCTAAGTGAAAAGGATATCCATAGAGGCAAATGTCTTGAACATGTTGTTTTTCAATACCAGGGTTGCTTGTCATTATTAAATGGTTTTTTAGGTGATGTTACCTAGCCAAATCTATATTTAGTTCTCTCAAACTAACCAGAATGTTGCTAATCTTTTATTTTACGTGTTATCCTTTTCTGAACATAACTGACATGCTTATATGTTTGATTGAATCTGTGATAGAATTATAACAAATAGATTGTCAGCTGTGAGAGCGAAAGAGAAGAAGAAGCTTTATATTTGTATGCTTGAACATAAATTACAATGCTTGCTATCAGAAAGGGATGCATTATCAGCCAAATCTAACATAAATCAGGTAATTAGCATGACTGGCATCATAACAGTTTAGCAAACGAGGGATTTATTTTCAAAGTAAAAAGACAACATTTGTTTTACACTTTTGGTTTACCCATATATGTTATTGACCAGCATTCTTTTTTCTTTTACGATAGAAGCAGCTTATTTTCTTATTTCTCTTATTTCTCAAAAGCAATTTGTGAAGTTTTATGTTGTTCAATACATTAATAAGCAGAGAGACAACTATTGCCTGAAGGCTGAAAGCAATAGACTGAAAGAAAGTCTAGACAACATGGAGCAGCTAATGCGCTTGCAAGATTGTAAGGATTTCTTTCACTTCTTTGCAGTTTTGGTGCTTTTCTTCCAGTTTACTTTCTAATACTCCAACCTTTAATTATAATTTCTCACGTGAAGTTTAATTTTATTTGTTTCTGGTTCAAAGATGTAATGTATACATATTGTCATGAGGTCGTTTCTTTGTTCTCAGAGTTTACTTTCAAAGATTGTGATTTTTAACATCTGATTTTTAATTATTTTCAGTTAATTTTATTGAAGAACTAAATTCGATCAGGTGGCTAAAGTGCAACATTTTGGAACTACATGTTGACAAATGAATTCAAACTAAACAGATATCATTAAAATATAATTATCATTTTTTCCTGTTACTAATTTTTTTTTAAATATCTTCTGTGTGTTTGTGTGTGTGTGAACACGCGACAAGGAAATACACATGTTCTTGTATATTGTGTTTTTCAGATTGTCTTCCCTTTTTAGTATTCAATTAGATCTTTTAGGAGACAAAACTTTCTTCTTTTGTCAAGTAGGACCTAACTGTCATATATGGACCTTGCACTTTAAAATCAGTTGTAATATGTAACTTGCTATATGTAAAATTTATTTTTATTTTTTATATTTGATTAAAATATAATGTTGTGGAAACTATTTCTCTAGCATAGTTTCTGCATATATTGCATTTTTCACACTAACTGGTTGGACATCATGCACTATTCACATTGCGTAGATATTGTTTCCTTCCAACATGGGCTTTGAAACTGTTGATGAGGTAAAACTAATTGGAAAATATTGAGCTAATTGAGACCAATAAAGTTTATACTCAACTTTGGGTTTTTTTTTTGTGATGAACAACTTTGGGGTTTTAATCTTCTTTGGAGTAGAATGAGCTGAATTATTAGTTTCCATAAATGTACAATCGTAAATATACAAATTATGACATATAATTAATTATAGGTTTATAGCTTGTTACTGTAAGCTGAATATTGTAAAGAGAGATAAAAAGAAAAGAAATGTTATAGATGATAGTGACAGAAAAATTAGCATTATTAAAAAAATTTCAACATTGTGAAAGAAGAAAGAGGTTCAGGAAGCATCTTGTCTTTCTAATTAAACTACCTCTTACAAGAATGGTACTAGAGAACTCGCATACATTTTCAGACTCACCTAAATCACATTATAACCTTTTCTCTTCATTTCAGTGAATTCTCATCATTAGAAGCAATTACTAAACATGCAGCAGGGAAAGAGAGATATTGTTATGCCTATTGCTGATTCTTTCTTAACCTAGTTTCATTTCTTGTGTTGTTTCTTTTATCAACTACAAAGAAATGTAATCATGTTTCATTTATAATTTGGTTTCTCTTATCAATTCCAAGGACACGTTTATAGTGAGTTTGTAAAAATCAAAACTTCAGGAAAAAGAATTATAAAGGATTTTTTGAGAGAATAAAGGATTCTAATTAATAGTAAATTTGAAATTTAAAAAAAAAAATGTAATTAATGAATGCCCAGATACTTTTCTGTTATTTTTCTTTCTAAATATGATGACAAACATGCATTAAATAGCTTAACGGTAATTCTTAACAAATAGTAAGATTTTTTTTTTTTTTTTTCTTTTCTAAATAATGATTGCAGATTTGTGAAAATGATATAACAAGGGCAAAGTTATTTTAAGAAATTTTTACCAATCATCTAGCTTATTGGTTGCTTTCTATGTGGTAATATATTTGTGGTAAATAGAAATGCTTTTTGTGTAGGGAATAGGGATGGCGATTTTGTTTTGCCCCACTCTGACTTGACCCACCTGTCTACATGGATTTTTCCCACTGTGCAGAGGTGGTGGGGGTGAAGATGGGATGAGATTTTGGCCCTGCACCCTAGAGTGAGACAAGGACCCTGGCCCATTGCCCCATATATATTTATATATATATATATATATATAAACCCTTTATTTGATTTATATTTAAAAAATTCCCCTAGGATTCTTAGTAACTTGTATTATTAAGTAAAGTGCTAAGATATTAAAACTTGTTTTTTTGGTCTTGTTATATACTTTGGTTTATATTATTGACATGCTTAATGAAAGATAGTTTGATTTCGTGTGATCAATTTAATTGCAATTTTTGGTATAATTTTATATTTTTGTAATAGGTGCGGGGTAGGGCGGGGGCAAAGCATCCATGATTTGGTCCCACTCTACCCCATTGTCATCCCTACCTGTACTTACTTTTTCCTTCTAATTGTCTACATAACAACTCTGGTTTGATTAATCAATACTTCAAAGATCCTTTTGTATAGAATAGGATAGGGAGAACTTGAACCAAAGACCAATTTATACGTATCAATTCATTTTATGAAGTTTTATGATGAAGCAGCTGTAATAGTACTTTTAATGAAATTATACTAGAAGTTGTAAATAAAAACAACCAAGATACAAATTTCTTCTATTTACCATTTATTATGGATTGATTATTATTTAATGCACTTATCTTGACCTTCACAGGTGATCTCATTCTTTTTGCTTGATTGCTAAAACCATCCTAGACCAACTTTAGGTTAGGAATCTTAGGATGACCTGTTCTAGGTCCAAATACTTTAGCATAAACCAATTAGTTAGGTCAGGTTCACCATGTTCTAGTTTAATACATGATTTGATGTGTTTGAACATGTGTTAAAACAGTTTTATTAAACATTGTTTGTTAATATATAGTTTCACTTGCTGACAAACTTAAACCAAAAGATTGGACAGAAGTAGGCAAATTTGGATCTGATGTAATAGCCCAGCTATTGCACCATGCAATTACCACCCCATGTGAGATCTAAAGTTGATTGGGTAAATATTTTTTAACCTTTTTTTTTTTTTTTTTTACCTTGTCAAATTTTACATCTCACATGGGCATCGTAATTGCATGATGCAATAGCCCTAATTATTGCACTTGATCTCAATCCGAAGTAGGCTACAAGGATTGGGCTATGATTAACTATTAGACTAACACTTTTGCAAACAAAAGAAATATTTTTCTTAAAGAAAAACTATACCTCATTTCAATGTAGTGCCATTATAGAAAATAGCTCCTACTGCTTGGCTAGAAATGTCATATTGTTTAACAAAATCCAGTTTTCTATAGTAGCCGCAATCTGGTGGAGTTGACTCATTATGTCAAAATTTTGAAAAAGCATTTGTTAACTATGATGCAAGCAATATTTTTAGTATGTCATTTACTGTGCATATAGTAAAATCTTTGTGTTTTTTATACAGTATTGAATGATGAAATGAGAAGGGAGAACGAAATTTTGAATCTATTGAAGAACCAAGTTATTGCCAATGGTGGGACAATGATCAACTTCATTGCATCTTCTGATAACAACCTTCATGCAGCGGATGTTCCATTAGCAACACCTCAATTTTCTCAGCTCCCAATTCAGATTCCAAACCAGGGCCAACAACCCCAGTATCATCCTCAACAGCAAAATGGGCAATCTTCCTATCAAGTTCAACATGAGCAGCAGGAACAACCTGGTCAATTTGCACAGAATCTGCAGCAGTATCAATCTCAAATACAGAATAATCTGCAGGTAATGCCCGATCATCTTCAACTACAACAAAACCAGCAACCATTTGTTGAGCAAATGCAATTTGAGGACAGCAACATAGGAGCATATCATTCTATGCCTTCTCCAAGTGCTAATGGGAGATGTATTTAAGCAGTCAACAATTATTCCAAATCATAACTGGTTTCATTTTCCGTGGCATTAGTATGTTTGGACAACGGTTTATGGAGTTCACTTTTCAGGACTCTGGAATATCTTTTATCCTATTGTCTTCATAAACGAAAAGAAAAAGTAAGCAAATATTTGAAGATTGAATATTTTTTTTGCATGACCTATACCTATTGATTCCTGTAGGGGTGAAGTGCGTATATGTTGCACTAGTTGATGGATATAGGCTACAATTTTTTACTTCGTTTGTCGTACACAAATGTATGGTATCCATTGTTTTTCAACTTCTCTAGGTTCCTACCAATTTCTCTAATTGAAAGCACTTACTTTCATTTTATTGCATGGTTGCCATGTTGTTTCTGTGGGTCATATATATTTGATATGTTATGATGTACAGTTTTTATCATCCACTATGTTCCTTTGGTGACCACAGTATCATATTTGCAAAATACAAAATAATATACAAGCTATCAAGAGCCTTGTAGCTCAACGAGCATATCTGGTGTCTCCAACAAAGGTATTCCAATAGTCAATTCTTCCATTCTCCAACTATTAAAAAAAAAAAAAAAAAAAAAAAAAAAGGTTACAAGCTTGAAGAATCTCCCTCATATAAACTGAAACTCCAATGCCTAGAAGATTTTATAAATCAGAAAAAGATAAGATATACTATTATATTATTGTATTAAATGAATTCCTTGTTATTCTTTGACCTAAACCTAATGGAAGCTAACTGTCACTGTATACTCTCTCCCTCTCTTTCAAGCTCGAGTATCCAACTCACACACCCATATATCTTTAATTTCTGAATAAATGTACTCATTTAAACCAGGTAAATAGATAATCATTTGTCCAGGAAACTACTTGTCTATTTCATCTACAATTTTAGAGGTATACTTTCTACAATGTGAAAATTTCAACCCTCTAGACATCTAGTAAGAATCTTATAACTTAACATTCATGAATGGTTGTGAATCACGCAATCTCTTCACTTCTCTGCTGATAGTATAGTAAGAATCTTATAACTTAACATTCATGGATGATTTTCATGAATTGATGACTTTCCATTGATAAATAGTAGCATATATATTATGACATCTAAACCCATTGAGGCAAGTTAATTATTTAGGAAAATTATAAATTATTATCTTTATGATTTGAAAATGATCTCTGGGAAACAATTATGATGTTATTATTATTATTATTTTTTAAATATGAAAATTTGTTTATTAATAACTTTCGCATAGATACTTTTTGCAACACTTCATAAATTTGCAACAAAAAAAAAAATCTTATATACAAGACATAAATTATATATATTCTAGCCTAATTTAAATGTATATGTGTGTGAAGTTCTCTCTTGGAAACTTGAGCTCCGGCCTTTACCGCTTACATCTCACAAGCACTTATACTTGTGGAGTAACCACCGCACCAAGAGTGCGCAGTAGTTAGGCATATACTTAACCATGTTTCTTATTCACATGTATTTAAGTTTGTCAATAATAATCACTATAATTCACCCAAAAAGAAAGTTATAATCACCATAATAAAGTGGATAATCTTAAAACTTATCATCTTTGACTTTGTGACTAAAAAAAAATAAAAAGTACCATAATTCAATTTTTTGAGAGTTATGTGAAAGATGGCAAAGCATGCAAAACCACACGTAACCCATATTTTTTCCTTTGCCATTGGCAGCACGACTTTGAAAAATGTCTTGTGCTAAAATTTACATTCAGCTGCACACCATGGAACGTGGTGGTATTTAGACATGAAAGGTTCAAGCTTGCATTTACAATTATCAATAGCTCTATATTTAACTTATTGTGTTAATATAAAACATATTACACAAACACGCAACCGAGAGAGAAAGTGAACATTCTCAAAAAAAAAAAGAGAGAGAAAGTGAAGATGGACATATATTACTATTGGGATTCTGTTGTCTTGTTCAGATGACCATCACTTATCCATTTTTCTTCTATAGGGATATTAGCAGAAGAGGCAGAACCATTTTCATCTTTGGTTTGCTGAATAACTCCATTCATCCTAAGTTGCTGAGAAGTTTTAACCTTCTTCTTGGGATAGATATGCACCGAAGGAGGCAAAAGAGAATCCTGTATTGCCTACAAAAGCTCAATTCCTAAATAAATTAATAACTTTACCAAACATCAAAAGTAAATTCTTATAAAAGAAAAGACAAATCAGAGTGAATTGAGCAAAATTTCAATGATATTACCAAAAAAAGTGCAAAATATGCACTTTTATTTTTTATTCCTTATGCTGATTAGGAAACTCACTCACACATTTGCATAGATGGCATTGTCTCATTGGTTGGGAGGACCACGTCAGTAGTCCTCCCGGTAGATCTAATAAAAGTTAACAAATTTCCTTTTCCTTTGAGAGAAGTGATAAATAGTTTTAATAATGGGACTACAAAAAAATATACAAGGCTCACATTAAAGATGGCATTTTTGGGCTCAATTCTTAAATTCCATTACAAACACAGAGGCATACAAAAGACAATAACAAAACTGAAAAGGAAATAGCATGCTTTATGGACTGGCTAATTATATTTTATCAAGCGATACTGTGATAGATAAAACCTTCATGTGCAAGACACAGAACCTAATCCGGAGAAAAAAAAAATAGATTAAGATGAATTTATTGAGCTCTTTTCTCTTTCAATTCATTGCTAAGGATAGGCCTTACATGGAATTTAACACAACTTTCAGAGTACATCAAGTAATTGGTAAAACCTGTACCTAAATATGTGAAGTATCCTAGAGGAATATGTTTATACATTTGCCTGTATAATGTAAACAAATAATTGTTCTGAATATGCAGTTGTGTGAGAGGATAAAAGTGTCAAACCAGTCCTGGTTTGTCAATTCTTCAGAGCTCTGTTTTTCAGCGTTTAAGGCTGTATCTAACCACATAAGTAATTCATTTATAGATACTCCCAACTACTGTAGTAGTCATAAAACATTGACCTAGGTTCTCTACTTTATAAACCAGTTCTAGTTATAATTTCCCTAAATTTCTTGACCCATGTTCATGGCTTACAAGGATTCCTTGAGTTAAGCTGACTTGTACTTCTCCCTTTGATCAACCTGGGTCTTGAACTATTCATTCAATCAGTTCAAATTATGTACATATTCTTGACAAACAGGAACTTAAAATTCCTCAGCATGACCGCATCAAACATGTTGGGGACACTCTTGCATGTGTGTCCTTAGCGCGTTGGGAGGAAAAGAGTTTTCCTTTGATTTTAGATATGTTTTTAAAGATTTTGATAGTCGTTATTTATAACTTAAATAAACATATGCCTATAAATAAATAAAATAGGACAAAGTGTGGCTCCAACCACCAATAGGAAGATGACATTTGTCCTTGACATGTGCAATGCACATGTTATCTTCCTATTGGTGGTGATGCATGGATGCTAAGATTTTTAGGATTTTATTCTCTTTTTATATTGCATTTAATGTAATAGGTTACAAGTTATTTCTTTTCCTTATTGGGTTAGAAATTATTTCCTTTCCTTCTATGATGTAATTTGGGGTGCATTTAAAGGCCCCAAAATGCAGTTTTGTAAGCAGTCGATTGTGGATTTTAAAAAATTGGGGTGGAGGTTTACTTCCAATGCTTGGTGCTAATTCCAAGCAAACCTAGGAGCTGACTCTTGGGTTTCTATCATGCCTGCTACTAATTCCAAGCAACCCTAGGTGCCAATACAAAGGTTTTATCTATTTTTATGTTTTATTCACTTGATGTTGACTTCAAGCAAAACCCTAAGTCCTATCCATTTGTTTTGTTTCTTCTTTTCTTTCCTAATAAAATCCCCATGTAGAGCCTATCATCCTGAATCACCGTGTCCATGCTTCTTAGTTTGTCAACAATTCCTCAAGTTATGGTAGCTTTACAAATCTTGCATATGGTTATTGTAGGGTCTTGAAGTGGCTTTGAAATCCATGCAGAAAAAACATTTCATTACGAAAATTGATTTTTTTTTTTTTTGATAGGTAAATCAAAAATAAAATAAAATAAAATAAAAATCAAGTTTCCTAATGAAATGTTTTTCCTGCATAGATTGAAATTTTTGAGTTGGAAGTGTTACAACTTACAACTGCAATATAGGTAGACAAAGTGATGATGCATCTATAACATGGTTAGATATGAAGCATCCTCTTTGGAAGCCTAAGGCAAAGTCAAGCAATATACTTGGTAGTTAATTAGGTCAGTAATAATTATATTTGTAGGTCTGGACTTTTATTTAACCTATATGTGAGTTATGTAGTTTATGGGTTCTATGTTTAGGCTTTAGTCCAATTCATTTAGGAGCTTGTGTAGGGAATTCTAGTCTTATCATGAGAGTTAAGATCTAGAGACTATATAAGTGTACTTCTGTACTCAAATAATTCAGAGTTGATTAATAGAAAAATTGAGCATATTGGTTTTTGGAAGGCTTGTGTGCCTAGAAGGCTTCTTGATCTGCATTGTTTTATTTTGTGGATACTATTCATGGGAACATTCACAGCATTTTTCACAGGACTGTTCACAATCCTTGAGCAACAAGTGTTATTTTCTTCTTTGCAACCCCATATAGAACCTTTTCCCTTCCACTACCAAACCCTAAAATCTCTCATATTTTACCTACCATATAGCTACCTAATATCTAACTTTTCATAACCTAGCTCTTTCTTCTAAAATTCTAAACCCTAAATCCACAAATTCTCCAAATCCTAAGCCCACAAGTATGTAGACAGATTTCCCTAAATCTATTCTTCCTCAACAAGTGTCAAGAGGGTGTCAGCACTCCGCACATCCAAATTCTTCTGTTGCATCATAGCCCACATGCATACGATGTAGATGAACACAACTAACCTAGAAGTTACAGTCTCTTCATATATAACCAACCTACCATTACTTAATAATTTTTAGCTAATCAGGACTAAAAGTCATTTATAATTAGGATTAGTTACACAGATCTTGACACAACCAAATGTGGACCATTTACAACAAATGGATGAATGAAAAGAAACTAATATCCATGCTATAGGGGAAAACTGGTTGACATAGACAGAAAAAGAATGAAAGAGGCATACCAACCACCCTTTGTCGCCTCTGACCCCACCTCTGATTGCGTAGGCCTCTTTGAAACCATTCTTGAACAATAACTCAGCCACTTTCATGGAATTGCCATCAAAACTACCTTACAAAAAGAGAAACTACCGATGAAATTAAGAATATTTTGGTGCAAACAAGGGAAGTTAAAATCAGAAAGTCTGGAGCTCGATGTAATCTTTACACCATAGACATATGCTTTACAGAGCATTTATTTATCAAGAAAGAAAACTGAAATACTAAGACAGACAACAATTTTTACAGCTAACTAGTGGTCAACTAACTACAACGTTCTTTTCACAAGTTATGAAAACAGCATAAATTTCAATAGGAAGTATTCGACTGACAGTTAAATTAGCTACAGAACAACGATAATACCAATAAAGAAAGGAAAAGAATCAGTTGTACTGAACTGAATTCATCTTTAACCTCTACAACAATACTTGGAACAAACAAATTTGGGAACGATATTCAAGTTTATAACAAATTCAGTTGAGTTAAGGTAAACAGAAAATAAGCCAAATGAGCAATCTCTGACAAGTTATTTCTCTACTCTTTATAAATTGCAAGCTTTTTAAGAAGAATGGTGCATTTTCATCTTTTAGTATTGAACAACTGAGCCACAAGAGAGAAGGGGGGAGGCATTTTTTTTACTAATTCCAAAGCCCATTTTTGTACTCTATTTCAATGTTTAAAGTTCTACACTGTAGGGAAAAAATAGCGAATTAATATGACAAAATGCAACAGAATTATTTCCTTTTCTTAGTGTAAATTTAATGCACACTTCAAATATACTAAGCAACTACAACAATAACCAAGACAACAAACAAACAAACAAAAAAGTGAAGAAGTTGAAATAATATAACAAAACTCGCCCAAACCTATAGTCTCAGGCTTTTGGGTTCACCAGTGTATCTATATGTTATATTAAGGCCTCAATTAGGTGTTATCTTCCCAAAAAATCCAAACATCTTGTTTCTCAAAGGATACGAGTTACTTTGAATATAAAATTTTGACACTCACTTGTCCAGAACACAGACCACAGTACTTGACACATCCCCAAAACTTTGCAAGACCTTCTTCACAAACCCATCTTCATCACCCTCAGAATACTGAACTTGGACCACACCCTTGTTCAGTATCTTCAAATTTGGAGACCTCAAATACTTCACAGTCTTATTGTCCCTAATATCCAAGAGCTGAACATTGGGGTCGTCCCTGAGTTTTCTAAATGCATCAATGGCAGAAATGAACCTGTATTTTCTTAAGAAAAACTCGTCAGTTAGAGGTATGACAATCAGCCAAATAAAAGTACACCCAGCAACAAAAAATGGGTTCCTGTTAAAAAAATCATCAATCGCAAGTAACACTGACTCCAGGTTAATTTTGTCAGAGACAACAGGTTCAGAAGCAAAGCTAGGAAGAGGAGTAAGGAGGTTGATTAGAGTGAGAGAGAGTTGGGTTTTTGTTAGATTTTGAAACAGGGGAGCCAAATGAGAGGTTTGGAGAAGCAGAGGATGGTTTTGGAGAGGGGTTTTATTGGTGGGGAAATAGGGTTTATGAGAAGCTAAAAATTGGCAAGTGGAAATGGGCTTAGAGCTGCATGGTTTCTGGGTTTTGAGTGGACAAGATGAGACGACCATGGAAAGAGACTCCATGAGGAACATTTGGACAGAAAGAGAAAAGATAAAGGCAAGGGTGGCAGTTTATGTGATAGGCTTCTCTCGTTTTCCGTTGGTCTTCCCTTTTCTTTTTTCTTTTTCTTTTTATTTTTTTTTTCTTTTCTCTTATTTTCTTTTTTCTGTTTTTGGTCCAAGAAGAAAGAAACATTTTCAACTGGCTATTTGTCCTTACAACTTACATATTCCTTCATTTAAAAACACACTAATACTAGGATTTAAAATTTTAAATCCACAAACTCTTGACCTGAAGAAAATAAAGAGCATGTTTGGTAATGTTGTTCTAGTAACGTTATTTGTATTTTTTAAAAATACATATGATTGAAAAAATGTATAAAAATACATGTAATATTATTTAAAAACTGAAAACATGTATTTAAACACATGTACCAAATGGGCCCAAAAATTCCCAATGCTAAAAGTAAAAATAGATTTCTTTTTCATAAATTGAGAGAAGCGTGGTAAATATAAATTTAAGTAAACATCCTATAGACTGTTACTTTTATTTAAAGCTGCCTTGCTACTCCAAAATTTCCTACTGAGAAATTGTTTTGGTATTTCTACTAAGGAAAAGGTGAATATAGAATAAAAGACCAATGATAATCATCTTAAGGGTCCGAAATTCTATTTCACCATTGTTCTTCACATGCAATTTCTAGTCACAAATAAAAGAGGTGATACACAAAGTGGAAAGGCCAATCCTACTAGCCTAAAAAGACCTAAATTGAATTATATGGAGTAAATTTTATGTGCACCTAAAAGTTTATCTGTACAAGGAAGATGTACCATTAATTTCCTGTACAACAGATGTATACATCATTCCACTAGCTGAGGCCTATTTTCACCATTATTCTGCACATTACATTTCTTTTGAAAGCAATCAACAAAATCTTCCATGCATGCCTTGTAAGTCTCCATTCCTGGAATGCGCTTAGCAAGCTCCATACCAATATTCATCCATTTCTTGGCCATTTCAATCTGCCCCAATCGCACAGGCAGTGCTGCCCGATTCCATGCTGTCATGGCAAGCCATTTTCCCTCTTCAGTAGGATACTCTCCTTCCTTCAACCCCACCATTATTTGGTAAGCTTGCTTGTACATGCCATACACAACATCATCATCTGTATCACCCTTATGAATACTTGCTACTGCAATAAGCTTCCGCAGAATAAGAGCCACATTTTGGAAATCTGGAGATGGAGAAGAAAGAAGTGATGAGAGGCACTCATTTAGAGCAAAGGTAGCTACTTCATGATTGGATTGTGGAGCCTGCGAGGCAGTAAGGCCTATCTGAAGGAGGTGCTTGGAATTGCAAGCTTTTGAACTGGCAAAACTTTTCACCAGGAGTTGCTGCGATGCTAAATCATTTAGCCTTCCTTTTATATCATAGGCACTGAAGGTGTATATGAAGAAGAGATCAGGCTCAAGGGTGGTAATTTGATCATCATTTAGTAGAGTCCCAGTTGATATTGACTTCAGCATCTGCTTCCATGAAAGAATGCCATTAATAGGGAGTTAGGGAATATTAAAGCATAAATTGTAGGCTTGTATCATTCCAAATCGATTATGATAGATACAATTTATTATTAATATTATATATCAACCATTGAGAGTAAGATTTTGAGGCATCAAGCGTTTTGTAAGTCAAACAAATAACTAATAATTCATACCTTCCCTGCTTTATCTAGCAGTTTTACAGCTTCATTCACTTCACTTTCTGACAATGCAGCCTTCCTTTGTTTCTCTGAAGCTATCATGGAAGATACGGTCAGTATTAACGATTTGCAAACCATAACATTGTTTTCTTCTGCTTGCCCATCAACCGGAACACAGTATATTTCTGAAGCTAATCTAAAAAATTCAGCACATAGTTCGTAGTTACTCTCCTTTCCAGTTCTTGTCCCTAAGTTCCATGAAGTTACAGCAAACCAATTCCGTTCCCGTCTTCCAATCTCCCCTTTTCCAAAGAAGAGATCTGAACCAAGTTCAGATGCTCGATTATGAGCACGTTTTATAAATTTAACAGCTTCCAGCTCATTGCCAGGCTGTTGAGTAAGGATTGTAACCAAGGTACGTAGCACTACAATTTCTGTTGTAGGCATTGATTTTCCTGGGGTATAGAAGTTTAGGAGATTCGATAGAGCAGCCACAGCAACAGGAAGAGCACGACAAGCAACAGCTTCATGAGCTGAGAGGGAGATAAAGTCTGTTGTAAAATCGAGGCAGGTTGTCATTGCTTGGATTTGACTAATAGCACCATCATGGTTGTTCCTTTGCAGGTAAATCTTGAACTACATTAAACAAAATATCAAGTTTGCACATATGTTATTAGATAATCTTGGGGAGATCAGGGAAGGGTGCATTTGTTATCAAGCTTAGCACTGAAGCTAACAGACTAACAGTGGCAGTGTTTTGCTGGTCCAACATATGACAACAACTTGTCTGTGCTTGTATGAACACATGCAAGTGTGCATGTGTGTGTGTGTGTGAGAGAGAGAGAGAGAGAGAGAGAGAGCACCTTAAGGAAAGCACAGGCGATGTTGGGCTCCAGCTACAGACACAGAAAAGCATTAAAATTTAAAATATTAGTCACATTTATACAGTTCTAAGCGTTTAAAGATCTTAACTATCTTGGGAGGCCAGAATCCCAACTTATAGTTACTATTTAAAATACCTTTTCAGCCTCATTGATATACTCTAGAGCTCGATCAAGCTGAGATAGACCAAGATGACAGAGACACAAAACTCTAAAGCCCTTAGCTCGGAGAATTTTACTCTCAATATCATATGGAATATAAAGCATTGATTTTTCAAACATCTCTGCACTTGTCCCATAATCTTTTGATCGAAAGAAATCAGCAGCGCTGTTACAAAGACAGAAAACGGCTGAAATAAATGCACTTGGATTGAAGAGGAGTGCTTTCAATTAATATCATATTTTGTTATGAGGCAGAGGGCATCACTGTGTTGTTTCAAATGCAACATGTGATAAATTACCATGGGTCCAACACATGAGAATTTTAACATTTTAAAGGGAGGTAGAGTGGAGACAAGGTTCGATACCCAAGACCACCTACCCAAATACTATGATAAATTACTAATATCCTTAAGCTGTTAGGAATTAGTGAATTTAGTCATTTAACCAATATTCTAATGATATGAAACCTTGCTTGGCTGTCATGTGTCAGCAGCCTTGTTGCCACATGATCATTTACATAACTACTAGCTGCTAGCATGTCACAAAAATGGCTTCAATGACTTCATAGAAATATTCAGGATACAAAGTTGAAGCTAGAAAAATGTTATGTGTATTACTTCCAAGCAATGGAAGTAAACATGCGTAAGATTCGTTTTCAGGTTACACCAACACACGCACACAAAGGACTAGACTCCAATGAGCAAATGAAAGTCCTAGTTTAAAACTCCTATAGAATACCCTTTTTTATATAGAAAAAACTCCTATAGAATACCTAGGAATCCAAGAAAAGGCACCAATCAAGGAGGTGAAAAAAGGTCCAATAAATCTCTTGTTGAGTGACCTATCTCCATAGACCATATCTCCTCAACAAAATCATCGTCTTAAGGTCCTCACATCTGGATCCCTCAGAGGTGCCTTGATACCAATATTTTTTGCAAACTTAACTTATTACTCTACCATTTGAGAATGAAAAGAGAAATAAGCAGATCCCATGTCGTTTAATACTCACCCTAGTTGTGGAAACGTTGCTTTTTTTGTTATAAATGCAATTTACCATGGAGAGAGACTGGCAGGAATGGGTTTTGTTGATGATCAGTTCTTAGAAAGGTAAGAATTCCCCAAAGTTAGTGGTTAAGATCATGTTTGCTGCTGTTCTTTACTGCATTTTCAGGGAACACAACATTCGAATCTTTCAACATTAGTGGAAACATGTTTATGTGGTTCAGCAGGAAGTTGAGTATGCTGAAGAGAGTGGAGAAGAATCAACAGAATTGCTGGTTTCAGAGGTCAACTGTCTGAGTCCATCTTCTCAAGAACTATTTAGTTTTGTAAATCAGTTTAAAGTTGTATTGGAAAGCTGTGATTAGAATATTCTTCCTTGTCACAGGTTGGTGTCAATGCTAGTGTTCTTTTACTGCCCAGGCCTGGTTATAGTTTTTGGCTGGGTATGATATGCCCTTATGCTTTTGTACTGGTTTTCTGTGTGTAATACAAATTCACTCAAAAAAAAAAAATATATATATATATATATATATAATTAAAAAGAAAACCTTCATTCACCGAGTAATTAGAGCTGTTCAGAGAGAAGAAATGAGCTGCAACAATCCGTAATATCCTACACCAGAAGATACATTATTAAATTACCTAGCAATAACCTAATGAAGATCCAAACAGACTAACTCTATCTACCAAAGTTTGGAAGTGTTCTCAAACATATAGAACACCACCCATATGATGCATGCAATGGTCAAAGCTGACAGACATATAGAACAGTACCCCAGGAATTCATTTTATTTTAGGAGACTCTTTTCGGGGCTACTAATCATCTGGTCCTGGTTTAAACTTACTCAGGAATAGAAAAAGAGTCTCAGAGGGAACAAATAGGAACAGAAGGACTAAGATATTTTAAGTTCCAAGTATTTTGGCTCGTATAGATATCAAACAAACAATCAGTTCATTTCTTAGATCAGAGCCCTTGTAGAATCAATCCGAGTAATAATGTTATACTTTGTACTAACATTTTGTAGCAAACCATTACTCCATCACATCAACAAATACTAATGAATCAACTTCTATAGTCGAAAAGTAGTTCCTTATGTTAGCAGTAATTAGAAATTTGATCCAGGGGGAGACGTTTTTTCATGCGGCAAAGGAGACAAAAAATCAGAAGAAGCCAATAAAATCCCGACATAAAGTTTGATCCTCCATGGAGGGATTAGCACTGATTTTGATAAACCAGTCCCTCATTCAAAATTTCAAATATAGATGGATTTTGTTATGAGAATCCAAGTCCTAATAATAAATTACTAAATACAGCTTTAACATATAGCTGTGATGAAATCAATATGGAATTGAAATTGACAAGTTAATCATCATGAAACATAAAAGATTTGGAGTTCAGTTCAGTGATTACCAATTCCAAAGCACAGCGTGCATTGCCATCCTCTCCTTAGCTACGGCCTCACCTGCAAATAGCGCCACAACTCTGTCATCCGAGACCAGCTCTGCCACCACTTTAGCCCTCACTTTAGACCCCTCACTCTCAACACCATCCCCAACCACCCTGTGAGCCACTCTCACCGCCGCCCCCGCGCTGACATGGCACCGCCCCATTAGCCCCAAGAACAGCCCCTTGGCCGTCTCGGCCCCGGCTGACCCTCCCGCCGCATCGAAATAGGCTTCCACCGCGGACAACCAAACGCCCTCCGGAATTCCAGTATTTACCACCATGCCCCTGAGCTCTTTCTCTGCTTCACTGAACCTTCTTAACCCTAACCAGGCCTTCACCGCCATTACTGGCAGACTCGGATGCTGGTTTTTCTCGTCTTCACTCTGTCTCAGAACCCTAACGCACTTGATGACGCTCTCGTACTCTTCTTTCTGTAAATGGACGGCTGAGATGAACCGCAGCGTTTTCCATCTCAATTCTCTCAGATTTCCGTCTCCCACTTTCTCGCACAGATCCAATGCTTCCTTCATCAATTTGAGAGCTTCGGAGAGAGATTCGGTCTCATTCTTCTTCGATAGCATAGATTTTCCGAAGGCTAAGTACTGGTTAGCGAGCGAACCGTAGTGATCGGAGCAGAGAAGCAAAGTCTTAGACCGGCTAAGCAAAGCGACGGCGAGGTTTCGGTCCGAGAGTTCCCATGCGGTACGAGATCTGGCGAGATTGACATCGAGGAGAAGTTTAATTGCATCGTCGGCGGAGATGGCAGCGGCGGCGTTGGAGTTAGAGAGAAGATCGGTGGCTTTCTCGAAGCAAGAGGAAGCGAGGTCGAAGCGGCGAAGGTCATGCCAGATGAGGCCGGTTTTGTAGTAGAAGGAAGCGGACTTGATGAACGGAGAAGGAACGCCGGAGACGTTGCCGGCGAGGGAGAGGATATCGGCGGCGATGTGGCGGAGCTTGGCGAGGTCGAGAGACAAAGCAGCAGCAGAAGAAGAAGAGTAGCGGAGTTTGGAGTTGAGGTTGGAGAGGTCGACGCAGGAGTTCCAGAGACGGTAACTGAGTTTCCATAGATGGAGGTTGAACTCGGAGGAGAAGGGACCTAGTTGACTCAGCTGAGTGAGGGATTGACGGAGATTGGAGGAGATGGTGTTGGTGTTGGTGTTGGTGTTGGCGTTAGTGTTGTTGAGAGTTGAAGAGAAATGCTCTAAGTGTTTGATTGAAGATTCGATTTGAGAGAGAAGGAGTTGGGAATCTTGTTGGTGTTGAGTTGAAGGTGAAGGTGACGATGACATCTCTGCAATTCTCATTTTTTGCCTTTGGCGCCAATTCACACACTATGCCTTTTTTTTCCAAAAATTTGAATGATTGCGTCCTATATAAATAGTATATATTTAGGCCGAAATACCTATTTATGTTTTAGAGTAATTCCAATATTATCGAAAATGGGATAATTTTGTGCTGCTACTCATTACATGATGAGTTGTGATTGGTAAATGAGTGTCTCCACATGGCCCATTGACACATCTATACCAATCACAACTCACCATGTGGTGAGTTGTGACATAAAATTGTGTTATTTTTGATAATACTAACATTACTCTATTTTTAACCCAAAATCTTATCAAAAATTTTGTATAAGGCTCAATTTATTTTAAGTAAAATATTGTCAAATGTGTTTTGTGTAGTATGTAACAAATTTTAAGCTTAAGGTTATGTTTGGTACTGATTGAAAAAGGCAGCTAATTTTACTATTTTGTTTATTTTTTTCTACTATTTAGTTTATTTTTGCTACTATTTATGAGTCTCATTGCATTTTTTGGTACTATTTATGGATACTACTATACTATTTCAGCTAGTTTTTAACTTTATCTATAGTATTTTTAGCAAAAAATTTTCAATTTTAGAATCTAAATTAGCATTAACTATCATTTGTATTTAGATAGTTTGGGTCATATTCTAGAACATCGTGACAAGTCACTCCCAATGGTCTTTCCATAGTGAGATAAATACTAGGTGAAGGTGAAGGCGAGGTTGGCTTTAATGAGTTTAGTAACCTCATAAGTCATAACCGACCCGACCCACCTCCCCCCCCCCCCCCCCCCCCCAAAAAAAAACCAATGAATTACATTAGTAAATAACTAAATGAATTCATTTAATTCAAATATATTACATTAAATATTTTTAAATTAATATTATGGGGCCTGAGGATTTGGCAACCCCCAGCCCATTTCATATCAGGCCCAAAGGCCCATGCCAAGGAGGTAAGAACATCCCCACAAGAGTAGGAAGCCCAGGTTCCCAAGAAACATCGTCGGGGACGATCCTGTCCTCGGCCAGCCGAGATCATAGATGGGAAGAGTAGCACTCCACCAAAGGTAGCCTCCCAGAGCATCCCAAGAAAAAGGACAAGTACAACGGGTCAGCCATTGAAGCATGGTGGAGGAGCAATTTAAGGAGGAACTGTCATCTCCACATTAAATGCTCACAACTAACGTTCTGGCCGCATTAATGTGGAAATGACCCCTGAACAGTGTTAGCTAGGCTGCTGCAGCTCACAGAAAGCTGAAGAGGGTGGCTGATGGGACAGGCACTCAAGTAGTAACCTGTATGATCAACAGATGGAGGGCCAAGATTAAACTAAGAGGGAGTATATAATGTAAAGAGGTCCTCCAGAAAAGGAAGGCCATTAGAAATAGAAAACACAGTAACAATTTAGATCATGATCTTGTAACCGAGGTGGAGAGAAAATAAGAAGAACTCCAAGTCCCTCAACAGAGGGCTGAGGATAGAATTTCATTCGTTAAGTCCGTTTCCTTGTCATTTAACCCACTCGTAGCCATGTTTAGTTGTTGTAATCCTCATTAAGGCCTAGTTTTTGAACCCATACTCTACAAATTCATTGTATTGGGCTAGCTGCGTTTGAGTCCACTCATCCAACAGGAAAAGTGCCTAAACGCGGTCCCTACAATTGGCACTATCTATGGGGAAAGCTTGTGTGTTAGTGAGTGCAACAATCCAACATGGTAGGATTAAGCCCCCATCAAACAGGCTCCCATCAGCTTGAGCTGGCCAGAATCCAATAACAGGGTAACTTCCTCAACCCTAGGCGTGATCGAAACGAAGAGAATGGAAGGTTTCGAGAAGGAAATGCGCACACCACCCAGACTAGCAGAAGCCACACTCGTGGAGGCAGTCACGTGCTCCGGAGACAAAATAACGACCAACCCATGCAGTCAAAAGAGGTTAAGAGTCACGTGTCCCAGAGACAAGGTGATAGGCTGGCCATGCAGCGAAAGATAGATAACTTGAAGAGAAAGTTGCGCCATGCGCAACGAAGGCGACCTCATTCTAGCCCTGGTATGTCCTTCGATGATGAAGGCGATGATGACTATAGGCGAAGATTGAGAACTCCTCAAAGCGAGACCTTCTCTCGCGAAGAAGAACACTTCCGGAGGCGTAAACGTAAAAGCTCATCTCTTAAGGGCTTGGGAAGTGATGCCATGAGTAAGGCGCTGGATAAACTCTCCAAGTCACCTTTCACACGCCACATAGAGGAGGCTATGCTCCATCGGCAATTCCAACAGCCAACCTTCACCATCTATAATGGTAGAACAAACCCTGTGGAGCATGTGGGCCAATTCAACCAAAGGATGGCTGTTCATTCTAGGAACGAGGCGTTGATGTGCAAAGTTTTCCCTTCTAGCTTGGGATCGGTGGCGATGAGGTGGTTCAATGGCTTGCAGACGAATTCCATAGATTCGTATAGACAGCTGACCCAAGCCTTCGGCTCTCGCTTCGTTACAAACAGCAGAGCTCCTCGGCCCTTGAGTGCGTTATTGTCTTTATTCATGCACGATGGAGAAACTCTAAAGGCCTACTCGGACCGATATTGGGAGATGTACAATGAGCTGGACGGCAATTTTGATTGTGTCGCCTCAGTACCTTCAAAAATGGTCTCCCAACTAGGCACGGCTTAAGGAAGTCCCTGATTGGCAGGCCTGCCACCAATGTGCGCCAACTGATGGATCGGATCGATAAGTACAAATGAGTGGAAGAGGACCAACTACAGGGCAAGAGAAAAGAGAAGGTTATCCCTCAGGAGAAGAGGGATTTCAGGTCAGATCGGTATAACAGCAACCGCCCAATGAGAGATTACGTAGGGCAATTCGGGGCGACCAACACACAGGTTGTCAATGCTGTATTCTGAGAACCAGTACATCGAGTGTTGGAGAAAATCAGAAAAGAGCCATACTTCGAGTGGCCGAATAGGATGGCGGGAGACCTCACGAAGCGCAATCAGAACCTCTATTGCCAATACCACTAGAACCACGGACATACCACGGAGAACTGCAAGAATCTCTAGAACTATCTGGACCAGCTAGTCCGAGAAGGAAAGCTGAGGAACCTCTTGCATCATTCCAGTAATCATTAGGGCCATACCTATCAGGAGCCCTAGAGAGATACTGCCCTGAGGCCACCAGCAAAGACGATTAATGTGATCGCGGCCGCGCCCGGAAGAACAGGTACGCGCCCCTCACGAGTGTTGTTCGTGGCTCAATTGCCTGCTGAGGAGTCCCAGTCAGAGCCGAAGAAGGCTAGGAGAAACTGTCACCCAATCTTGAATTTTTCTGAGGAAGACAAGATTGGAACCACACAGCCCCATGATGATGCGCTGGTGGTTACCCTCCGAATCGGGGACTACGACGTGAAAAGGGTAATGGTGGGTGATGGCAGTGGGGCTGAGATTATGTACCCTGACCTCTACAAGAGGCTGGGGTTGAAGCTAGAGGATTTAATGCCTTATAGCTCTCTTTTTATGAGCTTTGATGGAAAGCTTGTTATTCCAAGGGGCATGATTAGGCTGCCCATCCAGACTGGCCCAAAGGTAGTGGAGGTGAACTTTATAGTGATGGATACCTACTCCCCGTACACAGCCATCGTAGGCAGACCTTGGCTCCACACCTTGGAGGCTGTTGCCTCCTTCTTGCACCAGAAGGTGAAATTCCTGTCAGGGGACCAAGTTCTTGAGATTCGTGGTTGCCAACCCATAGTAAGATAGTGCATAGTGGTTACCATATCACATCGGCTCGATGCAAAGTCCTCGGCCACTGCTGAACAGCGCTTATAGCAGTCAAAGAACCCAGTGGCGCCTCCTGATGCAGCTGCTGAAGAAGCAAAATGTGAAGATCTTGAAAAGGTGGTCATAGATGATGATCCAGAGAAGTTCTTTTAGGTTGGAGCTCAGCTACCTCCCTAAGAGAAGGAGGAGTTAATTGATTTCCTCAAAAGAAACATAGACATATTCGCATGGGACGCCTGTGATGCTCCAAGGATTAATCCAACCTTCATATGTCACCATCTCAATGTCAACCTGTCCATCACTTCCAAGAAGCAGCCACCTCGGCGCCTATCAAGAAAGTATGCTAATGCGATTAGGGAAGAGGTGAAGAAGCTTAAACGCGCAAGGGCTATCAAGAAAGTTTTTTACCCCGAATGGTTGGCCAACACCGTAGTGGTCAAGAAGAAAAGTGAAAAGTGGAGGGTTTGTGTAGACTTCACGGACCTAAATAAGGCATGCCCAAAAGACCTGTTCCTCATGCCTCAGATAGACCAGCTGGTGGATGCAACTACGGGCCATCCTCGGATGAGCTTCTTAGATGTCTTTTAGGGCTACCACCAAATACCACTAGCCCTGGAGGATCAGGAGAAGACAGCCTTCGTGACACCTGTTGGGAACTACCACTACAAGGTAATGCCGTTCAGCCTGAAGAACGTAGGGTCCACTTATTAAAGGATGATGACAAGAATGTTCGAGCCGTTGTTAGGTAAAAACATTGAAATCTATGTTGATGATATGGTGAAGAAGAGTAAAATGGCGTCTGAGCATTTAGGGGACCTCGGTTGCATCTTCGATGTCCTGAGGGAGCACAAGCTGCGCCTGAATGCTTCCAAATGCTCATTCAGTGTGGGATCTGGCAAGTTTTTAGGCTACATCATTACCCACAGGGGAATTGAGGTTGATTCTGACCAAATCAAGGCTATTCGTAACCTAAAGCCTCCGCAAAACCCCAAGGAGGTCCAAAAGCTCACGGGGATGATCGCGGCCCTGAATTGATTCATTTCCAAGTCGGCTGATAGATGCAGACCTTTCTATCTCCTGATCAACAAGTGGAAAGGATTTGAGTGGTCCGAGGATTGTATCGTGGCTTTCCAACAGCTCAAAGAATACCTATCATAGCTGCCTATCATGTTTAACCCTAAAGCCAACGAGATCCTATATGCATACATTGCTGTAGCCCCTCATGCGGTGAGCCTGGTGCTAATACGGGACGACAATGGCATTCAAAAGCCAGTCTATTACGTGAGCAAGTCACTGCACGAAACTGAGGTCAAATACCTACCCTTGGAAAAAGCCATACTAGCCGTGGTCCATGCTACACGAAAGCTTCCCCATTATTTCCAAGCCTACACGGTGGTTGTTCTAACCCAGCTCCCCTTGAGGTCTGTACTTCGGACTGCTGACTACACTAGAAGGATCGCCAAATGGAACACAATTCTGGAGACTTTTGACATTAAGTACATGCCTCGGACCTCTATAAAAAGCCAGGTCCTGGTTGACTTGGTGGCCGAATTTGCTAAACCACTAGTTGAAACAATAGCAAAGAAGGGAGACATGGATGGGAAATCCGTTGGGACAATCTCTGTTCCAGGGCCCCCATGTTGGAAAATGTACGTTGACGGTGCAGCGAATCAAAGGGGGTCTGGAGTAGGGCTAGTCCTGGTATCCCCGGAGAAGTTTGTCGTAGAGAAGTCCCTGAAACTGGGGTTCTCGGCCACAAATAACGAAGCCGAGTATGAGGCCTTGTTACAAGGGATGGTCATGGTGCAAAAAATGGGAGGAAAAGTAATAGAGATGTTCTTGGACTCAAGACTGGTGGTGGGCCAAGTAAACGAAGAGTTGGAGGCTAGAGATGCGAGGATGTAGGAGTATTTAAGCCAGGCCAAACGCTTGCAGTCAAACTTCGTTCTTTTCAACTTATCACACGTCTCCAGAGGTAGGAACACACACGCAGACTCATTGGCCACGCTTGCTACGTCCTCGGCAGGAGATCTACCTTGGGTTATACTTGTTGAACATCTGGAAAGAGCGAATGAGGTAGCAAAAAGCATGGTTCGCGTCCATCAAGCTCGAGTGGGTCCCAGCTAGATAGACCCTATAATGAGATTCCTCAAGGATGATGTTCTGCCCAAAGAGAAGTCAAAGGCTGAGGAGGTGCGAAGAAACGCTCCTCAGTTTTGGCTGTCCGAGGACCACAAATTGTATAAGCACTCTTATTCTGGACCATATTTGCTGTGTATTCACCCTGAGGCATCAGAATTACTACTTGAGGAGTTGCATGAAGGGATCTATGGGAGCCACACAAAGGGGAAATCTCTATCACAGTAAGCCATTACACAAGGATACTGGTGGCCGGGGATACAAAAGAAAGCCCTAGAGTATGTTGAGAAGTGTGACCAGTGTCAGAGGTTTACCTTAAATATTTATCAGCCAGGAGGGATCCTCAACCCTCTATCCAGTCCATGGCCATTTGCCCAGTGGGGCTTAGATACTGTAGGCCCTTTCCCAAAGGCACCAGGAAATAAGAGATATCTGCTGATCGGCATAGATTATTTACCAAATGGGTTGAAACTGAGCCATTGGCCAACATTAGAGATGTGGATGCTAAGAAGTTCATCTGGAGAAACATTGTTACACGGTTCGAGGTCCCCTATACCCTCATTTTAGACAATGGACTTCAATTTGACAGTAAATCCTTCAGAAGATACTGTTATGAACTAGGAATCACAAACAGGTACTCAACTCTAGCTTATCCTAAGGGAAATGGGCAGGCCGATGCTATCAACAAGGTCATTGTCAACGGGCTTAAGAAGAGACTAGACGACCCCAAGGGAAGATGGGTAGAAGAGTTGCTACACGGCTTATAGACTTACCGGACTACACCGTGGCGGTCAACAGGGGAGACACCCTTTGCCATGACTTATGGGGCCAAGGCTGTTATCCCCTTGGAGGCAAACTTCCCAACGCTGAGGACAAGCTCCTTCATTCCAAGTAATAATGATGAATTACTAAGGGAGAGCCTAGACCTAATTGATGAACAAAGAGAAAAAACAATAATACAGCTGGCCTATTACCACCAGAAGCTCAAGCAGGGGTATGATGCCAATATGAAGCTAAGACCACTAGCACCAGGAGACTTAGTGTTGAGGAAGGTTGTAGGGGCTGCCAAAAGTCCCTCTTGGGGAAAACTAGGACCCAATTGGGAGGGGTCATACCGAATTATCTCAGTAGCAGGGGTAGGTGCATACTATTTAGAAGATTTAGATGAAGAACCTGTATCTCGCCCATGGAATGTAAATAACCTGAAAATGTATTATTATTAATAATAAAAGCATTTTTCTAGTTCAAATCTTAAGTCTTTTGTGATTATGTGTCTCGTATCTGGGTAACCACATAACACATAAGTGCTAGACAGAACTAAAGTCTTGCATGGTTCTCGGACTTAAACCTGTGGAGAAACTAACTACTTTAAGGGGAATCTAAGTACTAGACAGAACCAAGATCTTGCATGGTCCACGGACTCAAACCTATGGGGAAACTAGTTATTTCAAGAAGACCTTAAGTGTTAGACAGAATTAAGGTCTTGCATAGTCTTAGGACTCAAACCTATGGGGAAACTAGCTACTTCAAAAAGAATCCAAGTGTTAGATTAAACCAAGGTCTTGTATGGTTCTCGGACTCAAACTTAAGGGAAAGTTAATTACTTTCAACAAAGATGTGAACGAGCACAAGCCCATGAGCATTGCCTAAAGCATTTTAAGGTGCCCAGGACTTATCCTTCGCTCAATCAGTGCCCGAATATTTTTCTCAAAGTTAGAAAATTCGCTAAGGGTGGCATATCCGAGGTATATATATTAACATTATTAAGAGTTTAGTAGTTTTAGTCTACTTTGATCCTCAGTAGAGATACTTGAAAGTTGCCCCCCATTTATAGCACACAATCATATTCAATCAAGAGATAATCAGAATGAAAGTTGCACGAGTGAAAAGGATAATTCATACAAATTTGAGGAAACAAAATGAACACTCCATTAAAATATATCTTAAAAACACAAATAAAAGAGAAAAAAATTACATCATAGGCACTGTAATCACATTGTAAAAGAAAGGAATCAACGTTTTAACTTTATCGAGAGCCTAGTCTTGGAGATCTTCTCGGCTTGATTGGCTATTTCAGCAGGAGCCCCCTTATCTTTGTCTTTAGGGTCTTCTTTGGTAGGCATGGAGACTGAAGACAAGGCCAATTCAAAATCTTGTGAAGCTGCCTCATCTTGTGGGGCCTCCATAGTCTTATCCGAGGTCATATTCATCTCAGAGGAGGACTCCTTGGGAGCTCCATGTTCTTTTATTTGTTCTTGTTGATTGGGAAGAGGAGGATCTTGAGGTTGCGACCCCCCAGTAGGACTATCGAAGGAGGAGACAGCTTCACCTTGAGGGGGAGGAAGGTCCGGGGTGCGTATGGCTGGGGGGTAATAGATTTTCTCTGGTTTCCTCAGCTCAGAAGAAACCTTAACCCCAGCTCGATCAAGGGCTTCAGTCCAAGTCTGAGCGCAGTAGATTTGGCACACCACTGGGACCTCAGCCCTAAGTCTTTCCTCAGTCTCAGCTACCCTGAGCTCGTAACCTTGTTGCTCAGCCCTTTCTCTAGCCACCTTGGCCTCCCTCTTGGCTTTTTCAGCCTCCTCTTTAGCCTTCTCGGCCAGGTCTACCTGCATTTGGACTTCAGCTAACTTCTTTTGCAAAGCTGCAACTTGCTCTTTAGAAGAAGACAACTGTTCCTCGACCTCGCACAAAAGCAGCCTTTGATCCTCGGCCTGCTTTTAAGTACTGTCCAAAGCTGATTCAGCACTTTTTCTTACTCGCTCGTCCTCTGTCAATTTTGTCCTTAAATCTTTGTTAGACTGGTCGGCGATTTTAAATGACTCCACAACTGTCGCGCGCATTTTCCTCTCATCGTCCAGCTGACGATAGCAGGAATTAGTTATCTCCTCAATCTTGAAAGTGGCTTGGACAGCCTAACAGAAAGTGGTGGTTACTTTTTGAAGTTAAATAGGAAAAAGAAAAGAAAATCAATAGAAATAACAAGAAAAAAAAAAAAAAAAAGTTGAGTTGCTTACCATTCCCAGATACCTTTTAAGGTTAAGGAAAACCTCCGGCCTCTTAATATACCGCAGATCAGCCATGTCTGTAGGAAGTAGCAGAGCCTCCTCCAAAGCCGAAGCCACATGGCATCCTTGACCTCCCTGGAAAGCCCTGATAGATGCATTATCCCTTAAAGGCTCACCATTGGTCATGGGAGCTAGGAGCCAGGCTTGAAGCTCAGATGGCTGGACGTCCCCCTTCTCCGAACCTCTCCGCCTCGTTTGTCCAATCATTTGCTGCTTTGTAGGCCGATGAGTTTCTTCTTCAAGTATTGGGTGAGATCTCCCAACTTCCATCGCCTCCTTGCCTTTTTGACCTCTATTTCCCTTGGGGACAGTGGGGTCAACTCGGGGTGGCAAAGATGGCCGAGGAAGATGAGTAGGAAGCTTAGGAGGAGATGGGGGAAGTCTAGGTTGACTTGGTCCCCCAGGCACCCTTTTTTGGGGCTGAGACTCTATCAGCTCCAACAAGCTTCTCTGTAGTTTCCTTTGGATAACCATTTCGTTTGGGGGATGATATCTGTTTCTTGCTGAGGGGTGGAGTCAGCTGAGGCACCCTTAGGAGATGGCAGCTGGCCAAACACTTCGAACTCATCTTGGGAGTCTGACAAGTTTATAATCTCTTCCTCTTCTTCTTCTTCTTTGTCCCCCTTAACAACGAGTTGGGACGAGGAAGCTCCCGTTGAAAGGGTACCCACAAAGAGTGGCCGAGTAATGAGTGAGTCCTCTGGGAGCAGAATGCCTTCAGGAACAATAAACCCTTCGTAGGCCACACTAATACGTTGAAGACGAAGGTCTGTGGCTTTTATTACGTACTTTAGAGCTTGAAATGCGCGTGAGATGGGTTGGTATCCAAGAATTATGTGTGCTGCTCGCAACTGGCTGTCTGCCTCGTTAACGAACACCTTGGATCATAGGACCTTGTTTAAACTATCTCTATTGACAAGGTTGAACTGAGGTATAGTTGCTCGTTTGTCTGCTAAATCATCAAAACAAAGGAAAAATTTATCAGAATCAGAAATTTCGAAGGATAGAGGGGAGATGTAAGCTAAAGGGCATGAATTCACGACTAGACCCCCACCTGGTTTTCCCTCCTCAGTTGGATAGGATAAGCCATCGTGCCAGTCCCTAGAGAAGATTAGGAAATCTTCATTTAACCCATTGTTTGATGTAGGCAGGCATTGGATCAATCTTACTTCGGGATATCTTGATTTAATGTAGTACCCCTGCCCCTTCAAGTGGTGAAGATTGTACACCCAGTTGACATCATGGTGGGTCAATCCTAGGTTCATTCTCTCGTTTAGGGCTTCTATACTCCCTAATACTCTGAACATGTTGGGGGCACACTATGTGGGGGACAGCCTAAAGAACCTAAGGAAACTCCTGGTGAGGCTATCCATGGGGATGGTCATCCTTCCTTCTATGAACGCGATCATAGGGATGACCACTTCCCCTTCTTTCCTATCGTCTACCCATTCCCCTTGAGCAGCGTATCTCATACCCATTGTTGGTGGGATTCTATACTTGTTCCTAAATCTCCCTATATCCTTCTCAGATTCAACTAAACGTTTGAACCTACCCATCTCTAAAAATAGCCAAAAGACTCAGGGAAGGACGAAAGGAAGAGAGAAAACGTAAGTTAAAGAGAGAGAAGAAGACTTACAAAAGTAAGGAGAAGCTCCTCGGACAAGCTTTTTGTGCTGTAGAAAATCGTGAGTTTAGTTGGAGATTTGACTGAATTCAGGGCGTGTGTGCGAGGACTCTTGAATGCAAAAGTGGAAAGGCAAACCAGTTCAAATGGGTACTTATACCTCTAATGAAAGGTAACCGCGCGGGTTTTCCTACCCATCAAGTCAAAGAGATCCCCACCGTCAGATTCTCATCTCACCATTGAACGTGGGGGAGTATGGAGCCGCCAGAATTTAATAAGGGTGCGCTTCATATACCAAAGTGCCAGGACCGTGCCTTGGGTAGATAAAAAGGCATTGGCATTGATGGAGGACAAAACTTGACAAGTCGTGACAAAAGTCCGAGGACGTCAAAACCCTCCTCCCCAGATGAGAAGCCGGGCAGCAGGATTTTAAGGGGCTATTGTGGGGCGTAAGGATTTGGCAGCCCTAGCCCATTTCATATCAAGCCCAAAGGCCCATGCCGAGGAGGTAGGAACGTCCAAGGACGAGAGTAGGAAGCTCATGTTCCCAAGAAACATCACCGGGGATGATCCTGTCCTCGGCCAGCTGAGATTATAGATGGAAAGAGCAGCACTCCACCAAAGGCAGCCTCCTAGAGCGTCCCAAGAAAAAGGACAAGTACAACAGGTCAGCCATGGAAGCATGGTGGAGGAGCAATTTAAGGAGGAACTGTCACCTCCACCTTAAATGCTCATAACTAACGTTCTGGCCGCATTAATGTGGAAATGACCCCTGAACAGTGTTAGCTAGGCTGCTGCAGCTCACAAAAAGCTGAAGAGGGTGGCTGATAGGATAAACACTCAAGTAGTAACCTATATGATCAACAGATGAATGACCAAGATTAAACTAAGAGGGAGTATATAATGTAAAGAGGTCCTCCAGAAAAGGGAGGCCATTAGAAATAGAAAACACTGTAACAATTCAGATCATGATCTTGTAACCGAGGTGGAGAGAAAATAAGAAGAACTCCAAGTCCCTCAACAGAGGGCCGAGGATAGAATTTCATTCGTTAAGTCCGTTTCCTTGTCATTTAACCCACTCTTAGCTATGTTTAGTTGTTGTAATCCTCATTAAGGCCTAGTTCTTGAACTCATACTCTACAAATTCATTATATTGGGCTAGTTGCGTTTGAGTCCACTCATCCGACAGGAAAAGTGCCCAAATGCGGTCCCTACAAATATTAATAAAATCTTTTTAATGATGTATTTTATGAATTTTTCTGTTTAAATTTTTAATAGTAAAAGGAAAACATATAAATGATATCATTTACTAACTAAAAAATGTACAAAGTAACATGATTGGTTAGTTTCACATCAACAACATAATAAACAAATTCCTAATGATTTTTATTGATATTGTAGTTAGTACAGATTTTACTCCATATAAGTCTTGATATCTAAAAGCTATATAATAGTATTGATTGTTGCTAAATGCTATACTGTAATTAGTACAAATCTATATATAATATCTAAAAGTTATATCACAATATTGATTATTCTTTTACTCCTTTTGAGTCACATTAGCATAGCATTTTGGTCCAATTCAATCAACTTCAGTTTATTTCAGTCCACTCGATCCATTCTAGTCCCATTCGGTCCACTCCACTTTTGTTCAGTCCAATTCAATCCATTTCAGTCCATTTTAGTTTATGTCGATCCATTCGGTCCACCAAGGTTCATTGGGTCCACCGAGGTCAAATCTGTCCAATTTGGTTCATTACAGTCTAATTTGATAAACTTCAGTCCAATTCAGTCTATTTGGTCCATTCAATTCACTTTGGACAATTGGGGCTTAAATTGATTCTTTTTGTTAGTTTCCTTTTCACTTTTTCAGTTGTTTTGTTCAAATTTTTTTTTTTTCTTAATTTTTAGGTTGAAAAAGTATTATATTTTATTTTATTTGGGAAAAATTCTTTAGTTTTGGGCTAAAAAATACAACAACAAAAAAAAAGGCATTATAAATTATAGATATGGACCCTAAAAAAGCAATAAAAAAAGATAAATATTCAAAAGATTACCTTAAAATTCAAGTTTCAATAATATAAACACTATACTTTTATTTGGGAAAAAAAAATGATACAATTCTAAACTTATATAATAGTTTAAACTTAATTTAACATGTTACATGTGTTCTATGGAATGGAGGTGTACTTAAAAAAAAAATCTTGGATTTGTTCAAATTAATCAACTGATTATGTTATATTCTTTATAAATATATATAAAAAAATCGTTCTAATAACATGTTTTCCATTTATATAAAACAATATTATAATGTGTAATTTAAATCTTTTTATTATATATATATATATATATATATTGTTTTTATTGTTGTTGTTGAATGCAATATATTATATGTTCCATTACATAAAATTTATAAAAATATAAAATACTCTATATAACTTACAAATTTTACATTATATTCTTATAAAACAATTATATTACAATTTCTCATACATCGTTTGCAACTAGTTTAAATAACGCTTCCTTCTTCCTGCCATCCCTCTTTTTACATAGTTCTTTGAGCCGTGTCCCTTTCTACAATTCAATAGGACACCATTAAAATATATTATTTCAATCATCAAAAGTTCTAACTTAGTGAAGCAAGATGAATTTTAACAAATTTTATTCAACATGCAAACAGTTATTGACAAGGATAATGAACTTTAAATCGGGTGCTTCATGTCGCCAAAAGAAAAAAATTTGTTTATTTTTTACTTTTAAGTGGTATTTGATAATTTGTTGGTTGTGGACAAATACTATCACTGCAATGTGATTAGAAATTGTAAATCATACTGTTTCAAAGTAAAATCAATGGGGCATGTGGTGTAATTACTGCTGCATAGACTGTCAGCAAGGCAAGCCTTTATCTAAACACCAAATCATTATGAAATTGTATGATTCAAAATAATTTGTGAATGAAAACATGGTTCTTTCTTAATGACATATATGCATGCATTGCTTTTCCCTTAAAAATTAAAGTACTACACTTGAGATGTGTACCAATGCATAAAAATCAAAATTAAAAATTAATTTTATGAGAAATTTTCTTAAATGATTTGGTTTAAGAAAAGTGAACAGAAATTATTTTGTTCTCAAAAATGAAACTAAATACTCAGTTATTAGCATAAATTATTAATATCCCATAAGAACCTTTTCTTTTGACAAAATTTAATTTGACTTGGAACAGAGTAACCAATGCACTCTTTGGTTGTTAAGGAGACCAATGAAGAGGGGACTTTTTCTTTTAGTTTGAAGTTATTCTAATTCATAGCAAGCTAAACTGAACTTAGAAAGCTAAATTTTATTGCCAGGCTCATTTCACATCATGGTTTTTGTTTTCACAAAGGACCTAGAAAACACAACGACTTCTTATTCTCTCTAGGTCTCTCTGGAAACCTAGAGGTGAAAAAATTTTGCCTGGTGCAAACTCTTTCTCCAGTACGGTAGAAGCCTCTAAGGAGACATGGATGAGATCACGAATAGATGCGCTGGGTTACGTTTGTCAGCAAAGGAAAGTGCTGAAGTTGAGATACAAACCCCGGAAATAGAGGCCGGACCGATCCTCGTTGGTAAGTTCTACACAAAAAGATGGGTAAACTTGGAGTCGATGGCGAGGGTTTTGAAAATAGCATGGAAAACGAAGGAAACTTTTGAGGTCTGTGATCTGGGAGAGAATAGAGCTTTGTTCCTATTTAAGACGAAGGACGATCTTGATAGAGTATTGCTGCTAGGTCCCTGGTCATATGAGAAGTATCTACTCACTCTTCACAGGCTTCAAACTGGGGAATCGGCTTGGAAGGTGTCTCTTGATAGGGTATCGTTTTGGATTCAAGTACACGGACTACCCACGATGAGCCAGACTAAAGAAATAGGAATGAGAATCGGGGAAACGCTGGGGGCAGTGGAGAAAATGGAGGTGGATGACAAAGGTTTTTGTTTGGGTGGTTGTCTGCGCATCTGCGTATCGGTAAAATCCACAAAACCGTTATGCCGAGGCCGGAAAATACGCTTGGGTAATGCAGAACCGATATGGGTTGACTTCAAATATGAACGTCTTCCCATATTTTGCTATTGGTGCGGCATGATGGACCACGATGAAAAGGAATGCTTACAGTGGATAAGGAGTAAGGAGTCACTGAAACCGGAGGAAAAACAATTCGGTGCGTGGCTGAGGGCCATACCGGAAAAGACCCAGAAACCTCAGCGGAGTGAGGCGATGAGTTACGGCAAGCGTAGGGGTGGTGGAGACGTTGACAAGACTGCTGACAAGCTAGCGAGCATTCCAAAGGCGTCTACGCAGAGGTGGCAGGGGGCTAGTGGACAGCGGGTAGGTACGTCTGATCTTACCAACGTTAACAGGGATGAAGTGGAGATCACGAGGAAGCTTGAGAGCTGTGTTGAGCAGGTAAAGCCGGTTTTGGCGCTGGCAGAGGACTTCGAAAAGAAACTTGCAGAGATTGACGTAGGAATTCATGGTGGACTTCCCGAATTGATGAAAGAAGAAGGGACGGTGACTGAAGTGATGGAAAGTAGCTTGGATCAGAGCTCTAGTCTCACGCATGTGAAGTTAAATGGGCTTAATGGTGCTGTGAGTAACAATCCAAATTAGCAGGTCGTTGTGGGCTTAGATGATGCAAACGGGCCCAATGGGCAACTGAATAGGGAAAACTTCACTGAACAAGCCCAATCCAAAAATCATCTCTATTTTGCTTCAGTTAGCCCAACTCCAATTAAGGACACAAACTTTATAAAGCCACAGGGAAGGGGCCCAAAAAAACAAGAATGAAGCAGTTGGCAAAAGGAAAAGAGAATAGAACAGGGGTGCACCCAAAGCTGGTATGGCAGCCATAATACCTCGGGACGTAGATATGGAGATTGATAGAGCGGAGGTAGGGAACAAGAGAAGATGTCGTACACCTCTGTTAGAGCTTGAGGGAGAGAATGGGAATGGCAAGAAAGTGAAAGTGGAAGGGGAAATGAAGGTGCTTGGAGAAGTTATGAAACAACTTCTTGGATCGGTGGAGGCTGCTGAGCAGCCCCGCCGGGCACAATGAGTGCCTTAGCCTGGAACTGTAAGGGGCTTGGGAGCCCCCTAACAGTTAAAACACTCCAAAAAATTGTCAAGGAGGAAGATCCCATTTTAGTCTTTCTAATGGAGACTAAATTTAAGTTAACGGAAATGGAAGGAATCAAAAGAAAGATTGAGAGACAACATGGCCTGGTGGTGCCAAGCCAAAATCGTGGGGGTGGTTTAGCTTTAATTTGGAAAAACACACTACAGGTGGAACCTCTGACCTATTCACAGAGGCATATGGATGTGATAGTTATCGAGGAGGGTGGCAGGAAAAGATGGAGGTTTACCGGATTTTATGGAAACCCGGAGACGTGTAAACGGGAGGAGTCGTGGAACCTGATTAGGAATCTCAGTAAAAGATGTGACCTCCCTTGGGTGATCATGGGAGATTTCAATGAACTTCTTCATGCTAATGAAAAAGAGGGGGGTAATGCAAGACCCGAGGGTCAGATGAAGCTGTTTCGGGACACCATTAATAGCTGCGAATTACGTGACTTGGGATACTATGGGTCGGACTTCACATGGAGTCGTAGACTTGGCACAAAAGGGTGGGTCTGGGAACGCTTGGACAGAGCCTTTGTTTCAACTGAATGGACAGTGATGTTCCTTACAAATAAACTTTTCCATGTGGCAAACTCTGTGTCCGACCATAGCATGCTAATTCTCAAGAATGCAAAACCAACCAGACGGACAAAAAGGAGGACAAAGCTATTTAGATTTGAGTCGATGTGGCTGAGAGATGATAGATGCTCTATGGTGGTATCTGATGCTTGGGAAAGAGGAAGAATTAGGGGGACAGAATGGCCGCTTCATCATTGCTTGGAGGAGTGTCGTGCTTCACTGGCCGAGTGGAATAAAAACTCTTTTGGCCATGTTGGCAAACAAATTTCCGAGTTGCAAAAGAAGCTTCAGTTGCTGGAAAATATGAAGGGTGGTGGATCGAATTTGGAGGACATTCATACCATGAAGATGGAGTTGAATAAGTGGCTGTTTGTGGAGGAGGACATGTGGCATCAACGGTCCCAAAACAATTGGCTGAGTGCTAGCGATAAGAATGCCACTTTTTTCCACACAAAAGCTTCTAACCGACAGCAAAGAAACTCTATAAATAAGGTGCTGGACTCTGCTAATACTTGGCAAGAGGATGAGGAACAAATAAGCAGAACCTTTCTTGACTATTATGAACAGCTGTTTACTTCATCACGGCCAGTAGTGGAGGAGGAGCTAATTGAGGCCATTCACACAAAAGTCACGGATAGGATAAATGATTCATTGCTTAGAAATTTTAATGCACAGGAGGTGGAGAAAGCTCTTCAGCAGATGCACCCCTTAAGAGCGCCCGGTCCCGATGGTATGCCTTCTTTATTTTACCAACATTTTTGGCCTACAGTTAAATCTATTGTCATTACTACTATTTTAGACTTTCTTAACTATGGCACTGCTCCACCACATTTTAACGATACCCACATTATACTAATCCCTAAGACTAAGAATCCGGAAAGGGTCACTGATTACAGGCCTATTAGCTTATGTAACGTGGCATATAAGCTAGCTTCCAAGGTGGTGGCAAATAGAATGAAATTTGTCTTGCAGGAGATTGTTTGTGAGAATCAAAGCGCTTTTGTGGCAGAGAGGCTTATCACCGATAATGTGCTTGTGGCCCATGAAATGATGACCCACATAAGTAGAAAAAAGAAGGGTAAATGTGGTGAAATGGCTCTAAAGCTCGACATGAGCAAGGCCTATGACCGAGTTGAATGGGTCTGCCTGCAACAGATAATGGAAAGGTTGGGGTTTCATGCTGACTGGATTTCCATAGTGATGAGATGTGTGTCTTCGGTTACCTATGCAGTGAGAATCAACGGACAACCTTATGGTAAGATTCATCCAACCCGGGGGTTGAGGTAAGGAGACCCACTGTCTCCTCACCTCTTTCTCATTTGTGCTGAGGGCCTATCTGCACTTCTACATAATGCAGTTCAGCTGAAAAAGCTCAAAGGGATGGCTGCCTTACCAAACGGACCGAAAATTTCACACCTTTTTTTCGCCGATGACAGTATTATTTTTGGGAGGGCAACAAGGGAAGATGCTACTGAGATTCAGCGGTTGCTACAAGTCTACGAAGTCTCTTCAGGCCAGCAGCTAAATAGAAACAAGACTTCACTATTTTTCAGCCCCAACACGAATGATGGGATTAGAGAAGATGTGAAAACCATGTTCGGTGCCCAGGTGATCAAACCCCATGAAACCTACCTCGGTTTACCCTCTCTGGTTGGAAGATCCAAGTCCAATACTTTTGCTCACTTGAAACAGAGAGTGGCGAACAAAGTGTCTGGCTGGAAGGAAAAATTATCAACTGGTGCTGGCAAAGAAATCTTGATCAAGGCAGTCGCACAAATGGTGCCGTCTTACACCATGAACTGTTTTCTCCTGCTAAACAATCTATGCGAGAATTAGCCGGAATGACTAGACAATTTTGGTGGGCCAAGCGAATGAGAAGAGGAAATTGGCTTGGTTAAGCTGGGAGAAGTTGTGCATGCCAAAAGATAGAGGGGGGTTGGGTTTTCGTGATTTGAAACTCTTCAATTTAGCTCTCTTAGCGAAGCAGGGATAGAGGCTGCAAACAAACACCTCCTCCCTGTTCAGCCGAGTATTTAGAGCTAAATATTTTCCTCATGGCAGTTTTGTGGATGCAGACTTAGGAAGAAACCCGTCCTATGCATGGAGGAGCCTTATGGCTGCATAAGGGGTGGTGCGAAATGGTAGTAGATGGCAGGTGGGTGATGGAGGAAACATAAGAGTATGGTGCGACAAATGGGTGCCAAGGCCGAGCACTTACATGGTGGTTACTCCAGAAAAACCGAATTCACAGGTTGCTCTGGTCAAGGATCTCATAAACAGAGAGGTATTTGAGTGGGATGTGGGGTTGGTCAAACAATGCTTTAATGCCGAGGATGCTTCAGCTATTTTGGGTATTCCGTTAAGCTTGACTGGTCGACGAGATAGGCTGGTTTGGGCTGCTAATAATTCTGGAAAATTTTCGGTAAAGTCGGCTTACACATTAGCCTATGAGGAAAGGTTTGAACAAAACAGGGGAGATTGCTCAAACGGCTTAATGCGCAAACGAGTGTGGAGTTGTATCTGGCAGCTGAAACTCCCTCACAAGCTACGACACTTTGCATGGAAAGCTGGCCGGAATATCCTTGCTACCAAGGACAACCTTATCCGAAGGAGAATTACCGAGGATGATGCTTGTGTCTTGTGTGGGCAACCTAAGGAAACAACGTGCCACTTGCTATGGTTCTGCAAGCACGCCCATGAGATTTGGGAATCCAGCAAGCTTGTTCTTCCATTCGTCATTGACCAATCTTGGACTTTCTTAGATATTATACAGTGTCTGCAAAACTGGGAAACAACTCAGCCCGGACTGATGGAGAAGACCATATCGGTCTGCTGGGGAATATGGAAAGACCGAAATGAAAGAAGAATGGGAGGCCTGGGCAAACTGGGGTGAGTGATCTTGAAATCCGCCTTGAATCTTGTGGAGGAGTACCACGCCGTAAACGAAGTTAGACAGAGAGTTATTTCAGGTGGGGGTCTGTCAACAATATGGAAGCCGCCTGACATGGGAAGATACAAAGTGAATGTTGACGGTGCAGTTTTCAAACATAGGAAAAAAGCGGGAATTGGTGTGGTGATCAGAGATGAAGCTGGAGAGGTAGTTGCAGCCTTAAGCAAGATTGTGAATACACCGCTAGGGGCTGTAGAGATCGAAGCAAAAGCAGTGGAGGCTGGGGTCTCTTTTGCAAGGGACGTGGGTATTAGGGAAGCGGTGTTTGAAGGCGACTCGTTGATCATCTGCAAGGCACTCCAAAGAGCTGGGGATACGCCTTCTTCCATCCAAAATGTGCTGGAAGAAACTCTGGAAATAGCCACAAGCTTTAGGTGGTCTTCTTTCTCTCATGTGAAAAGACAGGGAAATGTCCTTGCTCACTTATTAGCGCAGTATGCTAAAGAGCTTGAGAACTATGTAGTTTGGCTAGAGGAATGTCCTAGCCTTTTAGAGCACACGTGTGCTCATGACATGTCTGTAGTTTCTCACTCTTGATTTATTAGTAATATTCAATATTTCCTATCAAAAAAAAAAAAAAAAAGGACCTAGAAAACAAATTCCATTTTAAAAATTTCTCTACCCATAGTTTCTCAGTAGCCATCCAAGTTTTTAAGGTACATATATTATATATACATTATATACCAATATATGACAAACAATAAAGTTCACATTGAGTTGAGTCACCAATAAGAGCAAAGACAAGAAACTTTTTAGATACAAACGAAAAAGATGATGTTAAGAAAGTGAGTACCTTCAATCTTCAGAAAGGGTTTCTTCCACGACTAAAATGACCGCCATCATTTGCATTCCTTATTTTGTGTGTGTGTTTTTTTTTACTCTGGTTAACTAATGTTTGTTTAGGTATTAATTGTTGGGCCCTAAATAATATTATCATATATATTATCAATTTAAAATAGTAATCAGCCAATCACACACAAAAATATAAATATTTACATGGAAAATATTTTTCTTAGAAAGAAAAAACTATGGGACAAACTCCGAATCAATTCACTATTATCAAATCTAAACCCTTTAGTGTATGTCTCATGACTAAAGAAAATCACCTTCTTTTATTTACTCTCACACACACTAATTATTTATCTTGAATGCAGCGATACATTGCTCTCTCTTCTCTATATTTTCTTCTCCACACACAACTCTCCCTCTCTCTCTTGGATGCCTTCTTTTTCTGGCACACCTTATGCAACAACCATTTTTTGCTTCAATAAGCAAGCCAACCTCCTCTTATTCCTAATCTTATTTGAATTTGGATTCTTTGCCAGTCGCATTAATCCCATTTGAAATAAGATTCTTGTACATCATAAACTGATTAAATGAACACTGATAGGTATAGGCAGACTTTGGTGCCCACGTGCACCCAACATTACTCCGTTATTTTTTAAAATTACGTGGTACTTCCATAGCCATGGATTCAAAATGGACCCTTTAAAAAGAAAGAAGAATAATAAAGTGGGCTGGCAAAAACGGCAACTTGTCTATAAAGGGATCATTTCCTGTCTGTCTCTCTTTATTAGTCTCCAGCACTCTGGTTCTGCTTTTCATACTGGAGAGGGGGAAGAGAGAGAGAGAGAGAGAGATGTGGAGGAGATTAAACATTTTGATCACGAGCATCCATTATCGCTGAGGAAGGGACCTGATTGGTTGCATTGCACAGCATGCTTGTTCAACTGGAATGATGGTCAGACCTTGTACATTTGCAGCGAGGGATGTAGTCAGGCCCTGCACCAACCATGTGCAATGCTTTCAGCTTCACAAGAGCTGCAAAGCCTCTTTCACCCACCACACATACTTACCATACATCGACAGCGACGTGACAGTATCAATCCCATGTGTGATGCTTGTAGAGAAGAATATTGTGATTTTACAAGGCTCATACACAACCTAACCACCCGCATCCATTGCTACTCTTTGAGAACATGCCCGGAAGGTTAATTTTTTATTGCCCTGTATGTGGAGACTACTTGAATCGAGATACAGCCTATGGTTGCATCCCATGTCTCTTCTTTATCCATAAATCATGTTTTGAGAGGAAGTTGCCACCAGAGATCCAACACTTCTAACAACCCCACCTTCTATCCATCTGCACTAATGAATCAGATCAAGGTATTACTTGCAAAGCTTGTTATGAACATCTCAGCAAGCCTCCTAAGTTTTGGTACTGTAGGGTAGGATTTTGATCCCCCACATCTAATTGTTGGCCGACGCGGTGCCTGGCGCGGTGCGGTTTTTGCCTTCGTCCCCGAGTGCAGGCACGAGCAAGCAAGCGCCTAGCTTGGACTTGTACTCGTCGAGTCTCACATCGGATAGAAAGAGCGCCCCACTACCCTTTATAATGCTTCAGGAGCTTGGGTAGTGTACCATCACTCACTGTCCCCGAGTGCAAGCACGAGCAAGCAAGCGCCTAGCTTGGACTAATTGTTGTCCGACGCGGTGCCTGGCGCGGTGCGGTTTTTGCCTTCGTCCCCGAGTGCAGGCACGAGCAAGTAAGCGCCTAGCTTGGACTTGTACTCGTCGAGTCTCACATCGGATAGAAAGAGCGCCCCACTACCCTTTATAATGCTTCAGGAGCTGCTGAATGATGAAGAAGAAGTAAATAATTGTTATGTTTGTGGGAAAGGCTGCAATACAGGTCCTAGTATCCTAATTATACAATTACTTTCACAAATCATGCCTTGAGTTGCCGCAACAGATCTTCCATCCCTTCCATCCATATCACCCTCTCACCCTGCTCAAGCGCAGTGATATTCGTGAGTCCTATTCTTATTTTGATAAATTAGTCCTGAATAATGAAAGCTTTTGCAATGCCCGTCGCAAGTTAATCCTTCCTTTCACTTGTGGACAACAAAATAGTCAAAGCATCGCCTACATTTGTGAGGATTACAAATGTGATTTCCTCTTGCACGCTGAATGCAGCACTTTAATGTTGCCTGCCATAACATACGAAGGTAACGGTCACCTTCTACAATTCAGGGACCACAATATGAGAAAAAATGAAAAATAAACTTGATTGCAGTGTTTGCTGATACAATATTTGTGAATCATATTCCTTCACTTGTCTCTATTGTGATCTTAATCTCCATCTTACCTGTGGTCCACTACCATATACTATTAAAATTAAATGTCATCTACATCCCCTCGTCCTTACAAATTCTCCACTTCAAGAGGAAGAGGGAGAGAAAGGCAAGGCATACAAATTGTACTGTGATGCTTGTGAGGAAGAAAGAGACCCACTGTTACCCAACTATCACTGTGCAGAATGTCATTATGTTGCTGAACTTAAATGTGTCATCTCTCGGGTAACCTAATATATATATAGAATCTTATTATTATTTTTGAAGATTCAAAATTTAAAACCATAACCTACTAGCTACTAGCGAAGTTCTTTTTTATTTCAGTATTGAAATCACCCTAAGACTTGAGTTGCATTCTAAATTATTATCCCTTTACTCTTTATGACTAACACAAAAAAATAATAATTATAGTAAGTTATGACTTATGACAGGGAAAAAATTCCGGATAGCATGTTAAAACATAAATTGTAGTAATGTTAAGTTCTGCAACCATATCAATGATAACTATTGCATAGCATTGGATAAACACGGCTCGTTAATGTCGTGTGTTTGTAAAATATGGTGGAAACCAATAACTTACAGAAAATATGGCATAGCGTAGAATGTGTCATCAAGGCAGAACTTCAAAAACTACATAATTTCAAAGTTACACATGGCTTATTGAATGTAGGTTCAAACCTAAAAGAGATTTATTTGCAAGCCATTTCTTTAAAATCTTATTCAACTATCTAATTACTAAAGTCAAAAACCCATTAATAATAGCTCTGTTATTATTTTTATTAGTCTTAGATCCACAGAAATCACAGGAAAATTTCAACCAATTTGCGAAGTTAAGATATGGCCAAAAAAAAGGGCCATGAAGTTAAATGATTTTTTTTTATAACAAAATATATTAAGATTTTCTCCTTATATAATCCGTAATCTGTTAATCTAGAGACTTTTCTATTATGCAGCAGCATTTACTATGTGTACATGTATCTTTTATTAAAATTATCTTGAGAACAGAAGAGAACTAAAATCTCTGCTAATCAATATGATATATTTAAGTAAGGCTCAAAACATAGGTACAAAGCAACAATCAATAGAACATTTGAATTGTAATTGCTTTTGATGTTCCTTGTTTGAGATCCTTGGTTTGGGGGGAGGGGGTGTTTCAATAGTTTGGCATTCTTCCTCTGTTGAATATTATACTATTGGTTTGTACTCTTGACTCAATCTCTAGTTGGTTCCTAGGTAATGTCATCGCTAAAGGGAGAGTATGGAGACGTAGAATTGAGGAGTACTCTTGGACATTATGGTAAGTTGATTTGTAAAAACACAGCAAAGAATATGGTGCCAAAAAAAAAAAAAAAAAGGAACTAGTCAAGAAAGCTTTGACTTTATATGATATTTTGGAATCTTGGATTAAAGATGATATTGAGCAATTGAATAGTGTTTTGAGGGCTCAAGAAAGGAAACAAGTTATTGATAAAGAGGATGACCATGATGAAGAAGACAGTGTCCATGAAGCTTTCCTATTATCTGACAAGGCTTATACACGATTTGTGAAGATTCTTGATCGTGGTGTAAAGATACCTGAACCATTTAATAGTGTACAGGAGATTATCGAGGTTAGCTCTAAGTGGGCTCCCAAAGAAAAGGTTGCCAGTGTTGTAGATTACATGTTTCCTTTGAGGTTGGCCCCTATCCTTAAGCAGTTGTTTTCCAAGCACGGGGATATATATTATGGCCTGTTGGATGGAGGGAGGAAGGAGGGGGAGTGGAGAGGAGGAGAGTAGAGTAGAGTCGGTTGAAAATAAATTAATTTTAGTGTCACATCTATGTTAAGGCCAATGGTGAAAATGTATTTATTTTACATGTTATGTGAGTGTGTATATAGCATGATAAACACCATGGTTGTGGATATAACAAAAGATTTGCTTCTCAATTAATGGTGGACAAGCTTGAAGATCTTACAATTTGCAAAATTTAAAATCTAATTTGCTTTCGACCATTTGAAGAGACTTGCGCATGCTTACTACGGTCTTCACGTTAAAAAGAAAGCAGACAATGCTCTTGATGAACTTCATAAAAATTTTCAAGCACTTAAAGATAAATGCAAGTGTATAGTAGCTGCAAAATCCAGCTTAATTGAGGAATGCTTGAGAGAGGCTTCCTTATTAAAGCATGGAAAGTAGGTACCTTTTTGCTTTATAGGTGAGGTTTTTGGGGCTAAGGGAAGGAGACAGGAGATGTTTTAACTAGTGATCACTGTTTCATGAGATGTGGTTCACAATTGATTGTGCAACATTTGGGTTAGGGGAATGAAATACTAGATAACTAAATACACCTTGTATTAGTCTGCCACATTTATGTGTCGTGGTATTTTTGTAAAGGAAACGTGACTGTCAAAAAATATCAAATCATTGCTTAACCTTATGCTATTTTAGATCCAAACAAGTCTTTGGTCAATAAACCCATACACGGCATCTTTATTGAGGCATTTTGGTTCCTTGTTCTTTCCATTCTTAGAATATTCTGTTGCCAACATATAAACTATCGTTGTAGTTTATCAACCCGAAATATATTGTACTAACCTATCCAAAAACAAAGGGAGAAGAAGAAAATTTATACTTCACATAACATTACTCTCATGTTCGTGATACAGATTATTTTTAAAAAATCAAGCTTCTTTGGTCAAATTTGTGTTTCATTTCAGGGGAAAAACATTCTAGACCTCTAGCTATATATGAACTTGAGTCATATTCATCTGAAAAGTTTGTTCAAGAGAATCTGTTGACTGATATTGAGATAGAAAAATCAATGGTATTATCAAGCCCCATTATAATAACTAGAAGTCATAAGGTTTCTGGTAACGAAGTTGGGCAGCTGGTAGAGTCATTGCCCAATTTGTGGTCTCACACTGAAAATCTAGATGCACATGGTGTTCATTGTCCTCTCAGCCACTCACTGGACTCGAGATCCAAGTCCTTGAAATCAAACATGCGGAGCAAGGATGATTCAAGCTATTTAAGTTCAAACCAAGATCAACAATTGGCTGGGGAACAATCAACTAATGAGAACGCCCAAATTTCAGGAGAGCCTACAAATGTTCCTGCCCTGCAATTGGTAAGAAAGCTTGGATATGCTTTTGCATGACATTTACATTTTGAGAAACTGAATCACTTTTTTGGGGGGGTTTGGACATAGCAATGAAATGAAATCATTTGTTTTTTCCCCTTTTAAAAATGTAAATGAAATTAGTGCATATTATCACTCATAGTGTGTTCATCAAGGTGACATTAAGTTATCAAAAAAATGATATTATCACCATTTTGTGATATATTGGACCCATAGTACCTATTGAAACCACTAAAATAATACTAGATTTTATTAATAAATAAATAAACACTAAAATTTACAAGAAACAAAAAAAAAAAAGAAAAAAGAAAAAAAAACTGAAAACAGAAAACAGAAAACATAGAAACCATATTTTTGGAATGCACCAGCAAAACTTCATAAGAATACTTTTTAGAAACCGTTCTCATTAGTTTCCCATTAGGTGCCATATTCGCCAGCCCTTGAAGCATTTCAGCACAGAAGATGACTTCTTTTTTCGAATGAGATTGATTGGTGTTAAGAAATCTCCTCTTGGAACCATGGCTTTTCTTTAGCACGCACATTGCAGCATAAATGGCAGAGACAGCAAGTGTGGATGGCGAGTAACTGATAGTAGCATGGTAATCGTTTAGGGCCACTTCACCAAAAAAGAATGCCATATTCTTGAATTCTCGATCAAAATACCCACAAGAATCTAAAATTTCAACCAAGAAGGAATGGATGGTTGGAACTAATAACTTCCACCCCAATTTTTGAAGAATATTTTTTTCCATAGCAATTATCTGTTGTTGACTGTAATTACTACCAACCCCATTCTCCATTAAGGTAAGAGCACAAGGAAACCGTCTCTCCTCAAACTTAGAGGCAATGACTAATGCAACAATAGCCACCATTTTCAAGTCATGTTTAGACAACACAAGCTCAACGGACAGGAAACGATCGAAAATATTGACGGCGAGAAAGAGAGTCCGTTGTGTAAGATGGAGAGAAAAATGGAGGGACGTCAACCAATCAACCATAGAGTCTCTTAGGTACTCAGTAACATGAGGTTGGAAACTCAAGAAGTTAGTGTTGAGTTGATTCTGCTTCTCTATGTGTTTGTAAAAGGCGTACATATTTTGACTTTGTTCTTGTTCTAGTGCTACGTTATTGTGGGCATGATGTTGCACCTTCTTCTTCTTGAAACAGCCCAGGAGATTAGAAAAAATAGTCATGGGTTGTTGAAGTTGAAACACACAGATCAGAGTGGGTTTTGAAGGAAGAAGAAGCGTAAATCTGCTCTGTAATCTCAAGCAGATTTTAAAAAAACATATTTATTCGATGCAATGTAAACTTATAAATACCCAACAATTGTTTCCTTTTGGTATTCGGAATTCTTGATGAAACTCGTTCACCGACTCCACTATCAACAATCCAAGAAAGAGACGACGTCGTTCTTTATTATTTAACGTAGTAGGGTTTTTATTTTGGATATTTGTTTGAGTTGGGCTCAAATATGGGCTTAGTTAGACACGGGGCCCAATTTGAACACATCTGGGCCCAAGGGATTTAGTTTAAGTTTAAGAGAGTTTCAGTCGAACCTGGGTTATTGGGAGACGCGGTTTGGATATAATTGACCTAACCCAACTCTATCTTATGGGAGGTGGGCCAGGGTGAGCATTTGGAGGGTTTAGGGAGTTGTTTGTTACTATTGTTTAAAAATCAGTTTTTAGTGTTTAAATAATATTATAATATTTTCACACTTTTTTTTTTTATATGTATTTTCACAAAATAGCAACAACATTACTAAAAATCTTTTACAAAATGGGCTCTTAGTTTTGGATTTGGTTGGGAATGTGTTTTGTGTTTGTTGTAGCATGATGAGCTTGTGTCTGTGTAAATTCGAAGAGTGAAGTCTGAGAATTTGAGTTGTGCGCGTTGGTTGCTGTTTCCTCTTGTATTCGTAGTATTGAGCTGATTTGTTTCCTCTGTTTCCATAACAAGATGCTGTCTGCGAGTCCTTGAGAAACAGAGCTGATGCAGAGAGCAGTTGAGCAAAGAATGTTGGTTTTTTTTTTGACAGCTTTCAAAAAAAAAAAAAAAAAGCAACGAATGTTGTGCTTGAGTAATGTATTATGTGTGGTATAAAAAAAATAGAAACAAAACTGTATTAATTAGTCTAATAATAATTACTAAAAAGAACAATTAGTCTTTTAAAAGTTTATTTGGTAAAGATGTATAATATATTATTAAAATGGTTTGTTTTATACGCGAATAAAAATAATGAAATAATTGTTATTATATTTAATTTTATATATATATATATATATAATCTTGTAATAGTATATTAGATTAATTGATACCAAAATATATCGTTATCTTGACGAAAAGAGCTTTTGATACAAAATTGAATTGCATTTGTCTCTTTGATTTTGCATTCATGTCTTGATTGGCAAAAAATAAAACATGGTTCTCAATTTAGAATTCAAGTGATAAAAGAGGAAAACAGGTAAAAGGAGGGTAGAGAAGGGAAAGCTCATTGAGAAATCCTCTAGTTCTTTTATCGTTGAGTCTCTTGCCCTTCTTGCTTTTCCTTCTGATATGGTTGTCACTTTTCTCTCGCTTGCTACGATTACCAACCTCACTCACTCCCCAGTCCTCATCACAACATCACATCTCTTGCCTTTGGATTCATACCAAGGCGGATGTTGTTATAGTTTGTAACATTCTTTGTAGTACCTTAGTTAGACTAGTGCATTTTTGGAGGGTAAAAATATTACAAGCACAATCTTTCCTACATCTAACTTCACATCTTACTAACATGTGCAATTATGAGTGATCGACAAAAAGTGGTAGGTCGCATAAGTCAATAGTGGATAGAAAATGTCGATTACTCACAATTGTATAAGTCAACAAATTATAAAATTGAGTGTACGATTATTTCAATTTGAGTATCGATTGGCCACATCATCACTAAACCCCTCCTAAGAGTAAATAATAAAGGGAAAAAAACCAAAAGTTGAATGCATTCTTATTCTAAACTTTTTTTTTTTTTTGGGTGATATATGAAATCTTATGCCAAACTCTAAAATGCACTTCATCAAGGTGACATATTTTTATTGAAATTAGTCCATCTTATCACTCATAGTGTGCTCAAGGTAACATTATGTTATTAAAAAAAATGATATTATCACCTCTTTTGTGATATCATTGTATCCAAATTACATATCGAAACCACTGAAACAATACTAGATTCTATTAAATTTTTTTTTTTTTTTAAAAAGCACTAAAATTTACAAGAAACAAAAAAACAGAAAACATATAGAAACTACTGTTACTACTTTTTGGGATGTAATAGCAAAATTTGATCAGAATACTTCTCAGCAAGGGTTCTCATCAGTTTCCCAGTTGGTGCCATACTCGCCAACCGTTGAAGCATTCCAGCACAGAAGGTGACTTCTCCTTTAGAATGAGATTGATTGGTGCTAAGAAATATCTGCTTGGAACCATGGCTTTTCTTTAGCACGCACATTGCAGCATAAATGGCAGAGACAGCAAGTGTGGATGGCGAGTAACTGATAGTAGCATGGTAATTGTTAAGTGCCACTTCACCAAAAAAGAATGCCATATCCTTCAACTCTTGATCACAGTACCCACAAGAATCGAAAATTTCAACCAAAAAGGAATGGATAGTAGGAACCCATAACTTCCACCCCAATTTTTGAAGAATGTTTTTTTCTATGGCATCAACCTGCTGTTGACTGTAATAAGTACTTCCATAACCATCCTCATCCTCCTCCATTAAAGTAAGAGCAGAAGGAGACCAGCTCTCCTCAAATTTACAGGCAATGACTAATGCAACAATAGCCACCTGTTTCAAGTCATGTTCAGACGACACAACCTCAACAGAGAGGAAACGATCGACAATATTGACCGCGAGAAAGAGAATCGGTTGCAAAAGATCAAGAGAAAAATGGAGGGACGTCAACCAATCAACCAGAGAGTTTCTCACATACACAGAAACTTGAGGTCTGATTTGATTCTGGGTCTCAATGCGTTTGTAAAAGGCGTACATACTTTCTTGTTCTTGATCTAGTGCTACGTTGTTGTTCTGTGCACGATGGTGCACCTTTTTCTTGAAACAACGCCAGAGCTTATTAACAATAGCCATGAATGAGGGTCACAGATCAGAGAGAGTAAGAAAGTGTTTTGAAGGAAGAAGAAGAAGTAGCGTAAATCAGATGTGAAGGAGACGCTGTGGAAACTGGAATTTCAATATATAGAAAAATTGTAGTCTTTATGCAAAGCATTGCAATCTTATAAATACCCAACAATTAATTGTTTCCTTTTGCTATTCGGAATTCAGAAATCCTTATCAAACTCGGATTGTGATCACCGCCTCAACGGCTACTTTTTAGAGTAAAACGCAAGAAAGATGAGGCGGTGAACAAAATCCGAGTGTGATTAGAAATTCCGAATTCCTATTCTTAGGCGGTGAACAATGTAACCTTTTGTTGCTCTCTGTTTCTGGTTTTATCCCAAAAGAAAGGTTTTTTTTTTTTTCTTATTTTTAAACAGTCTCTGGTTTTATCTCAGAACGAAACGTTTTTTTTTTTTTTTTTTTTTTTTTTTTAACAACAGAGCAAACGACGTCGTTTTTTATCCATTAATAAATCCCTTTTATCGTTAGAATTCTGAATATTTTTTTTAGGGGAAAAATTCGGAATTTATTGGAGGTGTGATTTTTTTAAACAGGTTACGATAAAAAGGTACAGCTTTTTCCAACAAAAGAAATATATATATATATATATATATATATAGAAATAAGTAAGTAATTAATTGTTTAGTTGATATAATTCTATTTGATTGGTAATTAAATGAGAAAAAATAGTTTGGTTTCCCTTCAGTTCTTTAAGCACACGATACTAAAACGTGTAAGTATCATTATGTGCTGTGCTCTAGTACATAATACAAAAGTCTCATTTGACAAGAAACTATAGGTTCCGCTTGAGAGGAGGGAAAGGAATGTCAAAACACATAATTTTTATTTTTTTAACAAAAGATCAATTATTTAGATAAATGCCAAAAATTTTAACTAGTCATTGATTTGAGGATAAAGTTATCAATGTACCTTTAAAAAAAATTATAGGAGCCACACTAAAAATATTCTTTTATATATACAATTTTCTTATATATATAAAATATTCCCACTAAAATAATTTTTTTATATAAAAATATCTTATTAAAATAGTTAATACATACTACTTATTAGATTATTATGCACAGGACCAACCCATTAAAAAAATATCTTATTAAAATAGTTAATACATACTGATTCTTAGATTATTATGTAAAGGACCAACCCATTAAAAATTTATTTTGAATGGGATTATGCAAAAAGTTTTGTAAATCAATTGACATCTTATGATGCTTCTAATGAAGAATCAATTAAGCCTCCGTTTGGGTTGTACTTCTTGCGTCTGCGTCTGCGTTTCCACCCTTTTTTTTTTTTTTTTTTTTTTTTCACGCGTTCCAGCCATATTTTTACTGTACACGTACTGTAACAGCTACTGTTTATTGAACAGTAGCCGCAAAGATTGACTTTTCAGCAAAAAATTACTGTTTACGGACTCACAATTTTCACTTTTCAGCAATTTTTTTTATTAAAAATGGGTCCCACGGTACTATTTACACATTTAAAAATTATTTTGCTACAGTGTTTCAGTTTTCAGTTTTCAGTTTTCAGCTCTATCCAAACGGACCCTAAGTAAAGAGAAGTCAAATCAATGAAGTGAATAACCCAACCTCTTTGTTTAAATCTTTGCCATGAAGCCTCTATTTGTTGAAACTTTGCTTCTCCTAATTTCAAAACACAACAATAGGCTTGCAACCATAGTATATAGGAAAAAAACTTCTCTTTAATAACAATTAGTAGGGGTTCAAAAAGGATTTTTTGGTGTTGCTAACGAAGACGTTTAAGGTTCAAATTCTCTCAACCCAACTATCAATATATCAAAAATAACCATTTGGATTACAAAAAGCAAAAGATAATTCAAAAATAAAATATAAAAAAAAAAGACTCATTTTTAGGAAAGTACTTTATATTTTGATTTTGTTGATTATTAGAACCAGCATTTTTCATGGATTTTTTTTTCTTTCACCATTTTTGGGGGGGGGGGGGGGGGGGGTGGTTTATTAGTCTAATGCCAGTAACGCACTCTATCTATCTATTTCATGGACTAAATTATTTCATTTGTGATTGTATGATTAATGGCCCAAGCCAAGTTTATGAATGCACATTGAAAACATTTATCATCTCCCTTTTTTTCCCTTCTCCTTTTACATTTCCTTTTTTTCATTTATCATATGAAAACATTTGTAAGATGCCATTACAATTTGAATATGCCATGCATGGATGCTATGTTAGTCATTTGATTTTGGCTACCACATCATTTGTAACTGGATTGGGAAAATAATTTTTGAAAACTAACCCATGTACTCAAAGAAAAGTGCTTTTGGACTCTATAAATTCCCCAAGAATGTACTTGGGGTTGGAGAGAAATTCTTAAATTGAGGGGTGAAGTAAGAAATTTTAGTAAGTTTAAGGTGGGGGATGAGAAAACTATATTTCTTTAGGATGACCTTTGGTATCCTACTGGGATTTTGGTTCAAAGATATAGTTTTCGTGTCATATATGATGCTACAAGTAACTCTAAAGCTAAAATGGATTTTGTATTGAAAAATAAGACGTGGGATTGGAAACCTACTAAATCGTATGCTCTTGTAACTATTTAGGGTTAATTATTCTTTGTTGTGCTTGAGGATGAAGATAAGGTCATTTGGCAAATTACTATATCTAGAAAGTTCTCATATGCTACGACTATTCTTTGGTGGCAACTACTTTGGTTGCATCTAACTATCCCAAAGCATTGTTTATTGGTTGGCTAGCCGTAAACAACAAGTTGTCCATATGAGATAGAATGTCTAGTTTCAAATGTTCAATTTATGTGAAAAGATTTGATTGCTTGGGCCTTGGGGGGCTAGAGAGTTAAAAGGGAAGGGGTTTAGAGTCATAGCCTATAAACTTGCTTGGTGAGCAACTATCTACCACATTTGGCTGCAAAGGAATGTCATAGTTCATGAAGATAAAGTTTGGACTGAAGAGCAACTCAAGGGAAGTATCATTAAGGATGTCAAAGCTAGGTTGGGGTTTCAAACAAAGTTCAAAAGGTCAATTTTAAATGCTTCCATTCGTTGTAATTGGAGGGACTGATCCAAGTAGCATTCTGATCTGAGCATGGTTAGTGTCTCCAAAGTGCACTTTGCTACCTGTTTTGGCTTTGTAGACAGGTTTGTAATTTGTTTGCTGTAGTAGGGAGGTTCCTTCCGCTGGTACCTTCCCTTCTCAGGTTTTTTCTTTTTGGGGTTTTCCCTACGTACTTCTTTTGTTTCAATGAATCTACAAGTTGAATTACCAAAAACAAACTAACCCTTCATTGATGCTCAAGATACTGAAAAAGAATTTTTGTCTCCCTTCTTTTAAATCTCAACACATGACATGAGGTGTAAGAGTATTATAATATACGAAAGAACATCCTTTTCCTAAGGATTCTGACAAAGCATCATACAGAATGCTGTCCACACTTTATTATCAATAACTCTAGCCCCCGTGCATATGGGGCATAGTGTCTGCCCCCACATTATTCTGTATAGTTTAATCTCTATAATTTCTCAGCTCGTAATCGTATGGCAGTACTCAAATGAATGGATAACAAAGTCAAAGACGATAAGGTAAATAAACAAATACGAAATGGGACACAATAATAAATATTTACAAAATGAAAACATTGTGCATATATTAGAGAACTGAAATATCTTGTACAACTAAAAAACGAAATCAACAAGACAATTTTTTTTTTTTTTACTTTTTTTAGGGGTTTTTTTTTTTTTTTTAAATACTAAATTCATTCATACAGTACAACATACAAAGAGCTGCAGGGTTAAGACTAACAGTTAAAACGAAAGGATCATAGTCACTTTTTGCCATTTTTGCTAACTAGTGAAGATATGGGGCTTGGTACTGGTAGCCATTTCCGAAGTAGTTGCCATGACTAGGAGATAGGGTGTAAGTAGCAGAACCCATAAGGGGTGGGCAATGGTTGTCAGCAGGTCCAGGGTAAACATAGGGTCTATCATACACGTACTGAGGATACCTATCAGCGACTCTGGGGTAGAAAGTCTTGTCAGTAGCAACGTTAGTGACACGAGGCCCATATCCTACACTGTTAGCACGGGGTCTCTTTGGTTGAGGCTTTGCAGCTTCGGTTGCCCTCTTCTTATCTGCCTTAGCCTTTTCTAGCTGGAGGACGCGTTTTTGGAGTGGGTCCACTGGATATTGCTCCTCAAGTTTATGCTCTTCAATGCACCTGAGCACAGCCTTTAGGGCACTCAGCTCTCGGTCGTTAACCTCATTCTGAAACAAGAGCAAATTTGTTAGGCATGTAAAAACGCAACCATGCAGGAAAACTCAGAGATTGGCAAACCCCATTGCACATCAGCAACAGCCCACATTTTAATGAGATTGTCCATCAGAATGATACTGTGGATTGTGGATCCCTAAGGAAAAAAAAATGCAACAAACACGCACAGACAGGCACTAAGAGAGAGGACTGTTCAGGCATCTAATCAAACAGCCAAATGTTGAACCCCGGACAAATGGTAAATCAGTTTGAGAAACACTTGGCAGCCCAGGGGAAAGAAATCCTGGTAACAGCTCAAGTATAACCCAGACGGAATGTCATGCCTAACCAAAGAAGTTGCTGACACGGAAAGCAATATAGTTTACTCTCAATTTTGAAAAAGTCATGCCTAATCGAAGAAGTTGCTGACACAGAAAGAAAGTTTACCCTCAATGCTGGAACTTTGGCAATATTAAGAGTGATGCTAAGCCAGTTTACCCTCAATTAATGAAGTGAAATCAAGTTGTGAAAACATACAAAAATAAAATAATTAAACTTGTCACAAATTTTAAAACCCATTCAGGGAGTTGGTCACTAATTCACCACCAAATCAGCCAGATAGAGCCTGAAATAAAAAATGCTATTGAAGTTAAAAAGCAGCACACAATCAGATTAAATAGGTGGTGATGGGGATCCAAAACATGTAGGGTGCTTGTCCTTGAGTAGTAAGGAAGCCAGAATAAGATTTGACGTTTAAGAACACATCTAGCAATCAACTGATCCAACCACTTGAGTCACATGAAAGTATTGTAGAGCCAATCCAACCAGCAAGACCAGTCTGGTTCAGATAGCACCTCAAACATGCTTAAATTTGGTAGTGCATCAGTGTCTCTCTCATAAATCTTAAACAATTTTATACCATACAACTATTTCTACCCAATTATAATATAATGCATAAGTCAGCTATACATCTTTTATTCAGTTGCAACTGACAAGCCCAATAATATAACTAATAACCGTTCTGCAGGAGCTAGCACCAGAATCCATATCAGTGAGTCAGCTCACTAGTTAGAATTATAAAAACGGAAGTTTCAAAATAAATTTGTTTAATATAGTGTAGAGTGACGAAAATACCTGGGCCGTAGGAGATGTGTTTCCAGCTTTTACAGGTGAAGATGCTTTTCTAGCCTCCTTTAAGTAGGATTTCAGTAAAGGCACAGGAGAGAACTGCTCAGTCAGTTCAAATGCAAAAGCCAAGTTAACAGCATCAATTTGCCTTCCACTAATTACCAAAACCTCAATTACACCTGTAGAACCCCAGAAGAACACAATTAACAATAAAAAATTAAAAAACTGATACAAAATTGGTTGACAAAGTAAAAGCAATTGACCTAATCAACCTATATGTTGGTTCATCCAACGTGTCGGAGCCTCACTATATTGGCAAAGCAGAGGCCAGGAAATTGGAAGTTGTATCATGGAAGAATGACCATATTAATGATACAACTTCCAATTAGTTCAAAATAGAAAAAGAAAAAATCATTCAGAACATGATGCTATTTAAGACATGGTGGGGGTCCCAAAAAAATTCACATATTTGGACATTTTGACTGTATAAGATGATATGACATTAATGAAAGAAAATGCCAAAGGTTCTAAGTCCTGGACCTTAAATAACTAGTTACTTTATTGTTTTTATTGTATCAGAACAATGTTTGAGAAACAACAGAGTACAGATCAGTACATGGAAACACACACACACAAAAAGCATAGGCTAATAAGCATTAGGAAACCAAAAGATTTTTAGTTCTTTGGGCAGTTAAGGAGACTAGATTTAAGGTCAGTAAATTTCATTTAATAAAGTCATATTTGTCAGGCTTAAGAAAAGGGTTTCATCCAGAATGAAAATTTGCATAAAAAGAAAGACTTGGCATTTTCCCTGACAACACAGAGGAAAAACGCTGTAGGCAAAAGGAGAGGTTTTTTTTTTTTTTTTTTTTTTTTTTTTTTTTTTTTTTGGTTTATTGTGTTTATTGCAGACTCACAGGTGAGGTATAGATCTCAGCATATTTAATTAAATAAAGTCAAAAATCTGCTAGACGTCATAGAACAACTTTTCATCCAAGGATAAGTAAATGAGACAAACCTGGCATTTTTGCAGCCAATCCAAGGGAACGACACAGGTCAGCTGTTTGGCGACGTCGTGAAACCATTGGTATTAGCCTAGACAATTCTTCCTCATTAAAATCAGAGGCAACACCAAAAGTAGCCAGAAGTTGCAAAAATGCATGAGCCTCTAATGAGTTCCCATTGCTAGCATCCATGTCAAGAACATCCAACTTAGGCTTCCATTCTTCAGCAATTGCCTTTGCCTGCTTCTTAATATCTTCTGAAATGAAATCAGGAACAGAAACTAGATTTGGGCTTGTTAGCAGAACACTTAGACATTCCATCAACATGATACACGTACGACGGAGACCCAATAAATTAGAATCCTTCTTTCCATCCAGATTGGGCACTTCCAAGTGATAAAACCCTTCCAGAGAGTCCAAAACCAAAAGGGCAGGGTTAGCAGCAGCCTTTAGTGCTAGTGGAATTTCCTCCCTTATGGCAGCAAGATTCTTACGGTTGTCTGATATAAAGGTGTGAAGCCCTTTTGAGTCCATATCTTCACAAAGTGTAACCAGCTGAGGATAAGACTTCACCTCTGCCTCTCCACTTTCAGAAGAAACTTTTATGTCTTCTAAGTTACTTTCAGCGGCCATGGCATCTGGTGGTTTCTCTTCCATGCTAGGTGCCCCACCTTGGCCCTCATCAGTAACAACAGCAGACTCCTCAGATGATACTTTCCGTTGCTTCTCTCGGGCATTAGCAATGGCGAATATAGCAGCATCTCGCTTCTCTTGAAGCCTCTCCAGTGACGCTTGTTCCTTGGCCACAACTGCTGCTTCCCGCTTCTCCAACAATTCCCGGGCTTCAAGTGTTTTGCTCTCATACTCCTTTTCCTGGTCTTCTAACTCATGAAAACGCCTTTTCAGGGATTTCTCAAGCCCATGGAAATGTTCTTCAAGTTCTTTCCATTTCAGGTTAAGGGTTATGGCCCGGTGACTTTCAAGTTCAGCAAATGCTTTCTGGAGCTGTTGTATCTTTGTGGTTGTAGAGTCAATAAGTGTAGCAACTGAATCTTCCATGGCAGTGGATCTGGAAGTAAGCAGTTAACTAAAAATAAAGTGAGACACAAAGGAATAGTGTCAAATTACATTCAATCGAATAGATGCAGAAACCTTAAAGCAAAGAAAATCTCCTATCAGAAAGTCTGAGCCATAGAAGTTACTAGCATCCAGATTAAATTGATCAAATGGCTACATAAATGGACATAGATGACTATCGGTAACTTGAAAATTATAAGAAGATCAAAATTTAAAGACAAATACTATAAGTCAGCATGTATTTAAAGTAGAGCAGCCTTTTGGAAGTAAAAATTTCAGGAGTCTTCTGGGTCTAGATAGCTGGCCAACTGTCAATCTGATCTCATACGAGATCAGTGCAGTTACATGCTAATGGTTGAAAAAGTACAGCAACAGAATGTACAGAGCCTAAGATTAAATTAAACATAAGGTACATAATTGTCTGATCAATTCTTATTAAGATTGATGAGAGGGCCATACTACCTCTACACATTCATTTATAAACAAGAATGTGGTCTGTGGGGTGCTCAAGGGTGTACATGGACCAGATGAAATATTTGCATGGTTGAAGTAATTGTGAAATCTCTTGTACATGTGAATTACTCAACATACCTGATTTATTGACTAAAACAATGAAGGAAGATAATAGTGAAATATGGTAGATCAATACCTTGAGAAAGAAATGAAGCTTTAAAAAGATGCACCTTGGCCAGCTGGCCAATAAGCTATACCAAACAAAGGCTAAGCAACATCTAAATTCAAGGCCCACCTCAGACCAATCACACAATAATTTCATCTGAATGGGACATGAAGCTTCTTGTGGATGGTAAAAAATACAGTCAATTCATTCCATAAAATTTCTAACAGATTGCTAACCCCCCACAAAAAACTGCTAACAGATTTGAATAAGGGCACATCAAGTTGTATATCTAGTTAAACCACTACACTAGAGCTCACTAACCATGTAGACATCAAGTGCTAGATCTCCCAAAATAGCTAGAAACTCGTTTTGTGGATGGTTATTAACTATCAAGTACTCGGTAACACATGAGGCTAACCCTAAGTAAAAAAAAAAACATGGAGATCAGAATATTGATTTAGGAAAGCAATTTCATACGCTTACCCCAACAAAAAGATCACATGAAAAAGGACACTTCCCTCCCCCACCCCCCAAACCCCTCTTCCCAAACTCGAACCTGCGACAATGGAGGGCACACCAAGGCCTAACCTGTGAGCAAGACCATCATATTCTCCCAAAATTCTTCTTTCTCAAAAAATGGAAAGAAATGTAGGTGAAAAATGGTGGTGGGTGTAGTAGTAACCTAAAAGGATGAAGAGAGAGAAAGTGAATCTAAGAAGCAGCAAGCAAAATTGCTGATCTTGGGTTCCTTCTCTTCTCTTCTCTACTAGTATTAAGGAATTATACATATAACGTGACAAACAATTTACATAATTCAATGAACTCATCCAATCACACAAAAAACACACTCAAAAAGTAGTAATTTAAGTAACAAAAAAGAAAGAAGAAGCTGAAATGAAAAAGCTTAGAAATCCTTTACAAATTAGCTTAAGCCTGAACCCGATCCACACCCAAATCCATAAAAAACAGAAAGAGAAAAAAACTTGGAAGAAACCCTAATACAGAAATGGATCCATGAAATGAAAGATGAAGTTTGGTAAGGTGATGATGTGTAGGGAAAAGTATAGTTATACCTGTGAGAGTGAGAGTGAGAGAGTCAGATCATGGAGGTGGAAGATTGAAGAAACACACGGTGGTGGTGGTGCTCCGCCGCCGTTGAAGATTTTAAGGATAATTTGAGCAGATGGCCCCAAACTATAAACTGACGGCAGCTACGAAAATCGAAAGGGTTTCAAACTACTGTCTTTGGCCCTTTTATATAAAAAGTAACACCCACACCACACCACCCATCTACATCTACTACTAACTACTGTACTAAAATACTACTACTTTAGTAACAACTAAACAAACACACACATGTCACTTATCCAACTTAATAATACGTATCCTATTATTCCGCTGCTACCTAATCTGGTCGGATTTTATTCTTACTCACATATTTGTCCCTTTACATCCTCTTTTTTTAAATTTTTTTTTTTTTGGTTAATTCAATAAACAATTAAGTTACAACTTATAAGGTTTTTAACATTTTAAAATTTTTATTTCCTTAACTAATAGTTGTATTGGAAGTGATACTATATCAAACCTTCAACTCTTGAAATTTTTATTTTGCTTATTTTAGCATAAAATTTTACTTTTTTCTATTTTATATACATACTTTTTAAACTGTGTTTATAATATATTACATAATCAGAATACAACTACAAAAGAGCATAATCTTTGTAGTTGTAAACTGAAGTTATAAACAGTGAACACTAATAGTTGTATTAGAAGTGATACTGTATCAAACCTTCAACTCTTGAAAAAAAAAATTTGCCTATTTTAGTATAAAAATTTACTTTTTTCTATTTTATATACTTACTTTTTAAACCGGCTTTATAATATATTACATAATCAAATTACAACTACAAAAGACCATAAATTTTGTAATTATAAACTGGAGTTATAAATAGCGTACACTACACACATATATGTGTGTGTGTTGATGTTTGTTTTAACTAATATATTAGCATCATAACTCAGCCCCCCCCCCCCCCCAAACCAAAATTTCTGGCTCTGCCCCTGCATACAACCAATGTATAATAAACATCTCTATTTTTTTTTTTTTTAGTAAACAGTAATACTTATTAGAACACATACAAAAATAATAATAGTGTTTTAAACCGAGTTTATCATTATTTTTGTGTGTATTCTAATAAGTATTACTGTTTACTCAAAAAAAATATACATACTTTTTGAAACACTCTATGTCGAATTATCTATTTTACATTTTATTAAAATATTTTTTTTTCTCTTTCTTCACGTATAACAACTATCATCCACTATTTTTATTCATCCTTGGAATATGAAAAAAAATAAAAACTAAATACAAAATTAATAATGTCAATGTAAATCTATATATATATAATAATAGGTGAAGCAGAGAGAAAATCCAATTAGATTTCAATTGGATTCTCAATTTTGCGCCACTTGTCCTAACTAAAACTCAAAAAAAAAAAAAAATCTAATTAGATTATAAATTTGACTCTAATTTTTTGTCATGAATCTTATCTAAATTTTCTAATTTTTGTGCCCAAATAAATGATGCATTAACATTTAACACGAAAGCCAAGAAAACCACAATGATAATGCTCATTAGCCTAAGCAAGAACGTCTTACTTGCACACTTTTATGAAGATTATAAATTAGACTCCAATTTTGTGTCATGTATCTTATCTAAATTTTCTAATTTTTGTGCCCAAACAAATGATGCATTAACATTTAACACGAAAGCCAAGAAAGCCATAATGATAATACTCATTGGTTTAAGCAAGAACATCTCACCTGCACACTTTTATGGGTGATCTCAATAAAGTCTGGAGCTTTTCTAATCCCACAACCAGAACCAAGGAGTCCAACAAGAAAGACTATAAAAGTAAAACATCATCTTCTCCTAATTCCATATCATCACCCCATGTCTCCTCCTCTCTCAACCTCTACCAACTAGATCCACATACTACCCTCTCCTCCTCCTTACGGATTTCTCATAGCAAGGCCGGGTTTAAACACAATGTTCAATCCCACTCTTCCTTACTTCACACTCTCATACATTAACGCTTCATTGGCGCCTCCAAGAAGATTCCAAGCTCAATGATCAGTTTTTATTTTTTAATGTCCCTTTATATATTTTAAATAATAAAATGAAATATTCTCTTTTTTCTTTACTGTAGCATCACTTAAATAATAAAACACAATATTCTCTTTTTTCTTTATTGTTTTATCTAATGCTATCCTATGTATGATAAACCAAAAAGAAAAAATGAAAAAAAAAAAAAAAAGACCAATAGCATTACTTAAATAATAAAATGCAATATATATTTTCATTATTTGATTTAATTCTATCATTCATGTGATAAACCCAAAAAAACAAAAACAAAATAAAAACAAAAAAATTGGCCAATAGCATCATTACAATTAACCAGTCCCGTACGGTAGCACGGAGTTACATACTAGTTTACTTAATTACTGTAACAAAATTTGTAAATTTACACAATTATATACACTCACTTATATAGGTCACTTTTAACCTAAAATGTATAAATTGTATACATTGTATACATTTTTTATTATACACCCATTGATACAAGTGTACAAGTGTTCTTACCTCCTGACTGTCACTATCTACTTTTATATAGTAGACAATGAAGATTTTAAAAGTTGTATAAAAAATAAAATAAAAACCTGAAAACTTCAAAATATACTTTTTTTTGGTAAACTTTTTTTTTTTTGGGTAAACAACTTCAAAATATACACTAGCTTGATTTGATGGAGTTTTTGAATCATTCGTCAAAGTCAAATAGTTTGTTTAATTAAAATAAAGTTTTCATAATAAAATATGTAAACATATAATGGTGTACTTAATACAATATTAATTATTAAGCCTCTTTCTGGTAAGCTAAATGAAAGAAAACTCAATCTTAAAAAAATCAAATAAAGTCTTAAATTGCAGTTTATACATACATGGAATTTAGGTTGTGTTTGTTTCAACGGAAAATTTTTTTTGTAAAATTAAAATTTATTCAAGTGTTTGGTTACATTCCTAGCATGGATTGGTGTGGATTTAGGGATCTTAGTAATATTGGTTTCCAATTTACCTGGTGCAGCCACTGTTTTGATGGTCCTTTATTTTTGGGAACAATTGGATCGGGGTGTTGCCACTATTGATTGGATTTTAAAGTTTCTAAGTCCTGATGATGAGAGTTCACATTTTAGATTTTTCTTCTTCTGATCATAACTCTTTGTGCCTATATATGCTCTGATGATGAGAAACTACGCTTCTATCATCAAAAACGTTCTTTCTGTTTTGAGGCAATGTGGATTAAGGATGAGAATTGTGATAGTGTTGTGAAGTTAGCTTAGGGTGGACAATTTTCTAGTTTTCTTGTGTAACAGCTTATGATGATGGTTCAATGGTGTGGTGAGCATTTGAAGGAATGGAACCGTATTTCTTTTGGTAATGTTAGAGAAACTTTGGCACAAAAATGCAAATTGCTACCATTGCAGGGGTGTGGTTCGGTGGTAGAAGTCCTCATGTATCCCCACATGATGCATAGTAAGAGTTAAGTAATTCAAGCAGTGATGCTTCAGCAAGCACAACAATAGCCCCATCAAGACACAAATGGTATACATGATATTAACTTTACTGTCACATAGAGTGGGGTTAAGGAGTCTACACCAGAGTTTTTTTAAAAAAAAAAAAAAAAAAAAGCAAATTGCTAGCCAAAGTCGAAGCTTGCAATTTGACAAGCCATAGTATTCAACTATTCATGAGGTGCAAAAATTACGTCAGGGTTAATAAAAATACCCCGTGTACTACTACTGTTTAGTTAGTAAAATACCAACAACAACACACAGTCACATGCATATATACTACAATGATACTATGCTTATCCAAGTAAGAGTGAAGTTTTCTTCTCAGCTATGCCTCAAGATGTAAAATGACAAATTCTGGATGTGTTACAAATTAATTAAGGATTGCACTCTTCCAGTTAGATACTTGGGATTACCTCTTATCTCTGGTATATTAAAGTTGAAGGACTGTCAGCCACTTATTTATAAAATTCAAGGCAGAATCAAATCATGGTCATCAAGGAAACTATCTTTTGCTGGCAGGTTACAATTTCTTTCAATCTATTCTATATAGTATTTAACGATTTTGGTCAAGTAACTTTATCCTCCCTAAGAAGATCATCAAGACTCTAGAGCAAAATTTTAATCATTTCTTGTGGCAAGAGTAGGGTACTGGCAAAGGGAAAACTAAAGTAGCATGGGAAAAAGTTTGTTACCTAAAAGAGAGGGAGGGCTGGGATTGCGAAGAGTTGCTAGTTGGAATAGAGCTGCTATAATGAAACACATTTGGAGCTTGTTTACTAATGTTGGGTCTCTTTGGGTGGCTTGGATTCATGCAAATCTTCTCAAAGGTAAGTGTTTTTGGACTGTAAAAATTCCACAAGAATGTACCTGGAGTTAGAGATCAATTCTTAAATTGAGGGATGAAGCAAGGAAGTTTATCAGGTTTGAGGTGGGGGATGGGAAAACTATATTTCTTTGGCATGACCTTTGGCATCCTGCTGGGGTATTGGTTCAAAGATTTGGTTCTCATGTCATTAATGATGTTGCAAGTAATCCTAAAATTAAAGTTGATTTTGTGCTGAAAGATAAGACATAGATTTGGAGGCCTGCTAAATCTGATGCCCTTGTAACTATTCAATGTCAACTATTCCTTGTTGAGCTTAAAGATGAGGATAAAGCCCTTTGACAAGTTACTAAATCGAGGAAGTTTTCTTGTGCTGCAACATATGCTGAGATTAAAGATAAAATCTAGTGAAGTTGAGTGGTGGAATCTACTTTGGTTCCATTTAACTATCTCGAAGCATTCGTTTATTGGTTGGTTAGCTGCAATCAACAAGTTGTCCACGCGAGATAGAATGGCCAAGTGGGGGTACTTGGGTGTTAGCTTGTGTGTGTGTGTTTTTGGGTAGGAATTGCCTTGAAAGTAGAGATCATATCTTCTTTGAATGTTCTTTCACTAGAAGAATTTGGGATGACATGATGAAGTTATGTCTAGTTTCAAATGCTCAGTTTGTGTGGGAGGACTTGATTGCTTGGGGGGCTAGAGAGTTAAAAGGGAAGAAGCTAAGAGTAATAGCTTGCAAACTTGCTTGGTGGGCAACAGTCTACCATATTTGGCTGCAAAGAAATGCCATGGTTCATGAAGAAAGAATTTGGATGGAAGAATAGCTAAAGAGAAGCATCATTAAGGATGTCAAAGCTAGGTTAGGGTTTAAAACCAAGTTCTAGAAGTCAGTTTTGAATGCTACTATTTGTTGTAATTGGAGATTGAACCAAGTGGTATTTTAATTTGTTCCTTGAAATCTTGTGCTGCTGTGTTTTGCCAAAGTGCTAGTCTATGTGCTACTGTGCTAAAGGTACTGGTTGGGATGCCTTATAGATGTTTTGTTTAGTTGTTAATGCAGTAGTTAGTGTGTTTGCTTGCCATTTGTTTTGGCTTGCTTTAGTTTTATGGTTAGTTTTGTTTTTGGTTGCTGTAGCAGGGAGGTTTCCCTTTGCTAGTTTATTTTGGGTTTTGCCTTTGTAATTTGTATTTTGTTTCTATAAATAAAAAGCTGAATTACCCACACACACACATAAAAAAAAAAAAGTTAAAATACGTATCCCATAAATCAGATGCTCCCTAATCCGATCGGATTTTATATTGCTATTGAAGTAATTGCTCTTTTCAATTTGCAGGCCATTTTTAAAGGTTATTTTTTTTTTTAATAATAATTTCATAGTTGGAGGGGGATTTGTTTCCATTTCTCCATTGAAAACATTAAGAAATTCTAAACAAAGGCTCTCGACTTTTTTTTTTTTTTTTTTTATAGCAATAGTCATGTATTGGAAGTGATATCAATATCAAATCTTACCTCCCCCAATCTCAATATCTACTCTTTTTTTTTTTTCCTTTATAAAGAATCTCACTATCTACTTATTATATATATATATACACACACACACACACACACACACATATTTATAAGAAACTAATACCTAAAAAAAAATTTAAATATATATGAGTTTGATTTGGTGGAGGCTTTGAGTCATTGATCAAAGTCGTTTAATTGTTAGCACCTCTTAGTGTATTCATGAAATTTAAGGTTCAAATCCCCATTTGAAAGCTATTGTAACTATTTGTTTGATTATCACTGAGTGTTCCTAATGAAATACATAAAACATATAATGACATGCTTAATGCAATTATTACGCATTTTTCAGTGACCATTAGGACCTTAGATTAAGTTAATAGCCCTTAATACCCAATAAGAAATGTATATTGAGCTCACTTAAATGTTATGTCTTTAATTGAGGTGCGCAAGTGACTGTTTAACGTGTGTGTGTGTCTATATATATTGTAAGAACTGGATTTGGAAGCCCAAGCCCACTTAAAATAGTGGTGCCTTGCACTTCAACCCAAGCTTAGACAATAGAATTGTTTGTGTGTAGAGGTGGAAAGGCAATTACAATATAGTTGCTAATTAAGCTAAGGGCTAGTAAAGGCTTTGAGTCATTGATCAAAGTCAAGCTATCTTTGCCAAGAGTCTTGTCGTTTAATTGTTAGCTCCTCTTAGTGTATTCATGACTTTTAAGGTTCAAAACCCCCATTTGAAAGATATTGTAACTATTTGTTTGATTATGATTGAGTGTTCCTAATGAAATATATAAAACATATAATGACAAACTTAATGCAATTATTACGCATTTTTTAGTGACCATTAGGACCTTAGATTAAGTTAATAGCCCTTAATACTCAATAAACAATGTATATTGAGCTCATTTAAATGTTATGTCTTTAATTAAGGTGCACAAGTGATTGTTTAACATGTGTGTGTATCTATATATATTTTAAGAACTAGATTTGGAAGCCCAAGCCCACTTAAAATAGTGGTGCCTTGCACTTCAACCCAAGCTTAGACAATAGAATTGTTTGTGTGTAGAGGTGGGAAGGAAATTACAGTATAGTTGCTAATTAAGCTTAGGGCTAGTGAAGTGGTTCACAGATAAGGAAGAATGAGTTAAGCAACTATTGGAAAAAAAGCTCTCCTCGGTCACTTCCGAGAAAGAGTTCTTATATATGTCTTTCTATGGTTTATATCAAGCAATACATTGTTCACTTTTCAGTTCTCTTGCTTTTTATTTCTCCCAGACCAATTCCCCCCCCCCCCTGTAGAGCTTCTTTCCTTTTATATATCCTCTTTCTTGGCATCCTAGCCCTTCACTTGTACGCCCCAAAACTCTTCCCTGGATACTTGTCTTATTAAGGTTTTGTTGAAGGTAGTAGAAGGGGTTGCTAGCTGTGAAGACATTGTTCAGGGTGTCACTTTTTCATTAATGCAGTTGATAAGGTTGTTACAAAGCATTCAATGCGGGGGTGGAAGGTACACCTTTTCAAGAAGCTTCCTCCCACCGTACTGATCCTCTCCCAAAATGCTATTTCTCCCACTCAGGCACTCATAAGATACTATGCACCTTCCCCATCCTTTTCTTGGGTAGACCAACTTCTTGGGTTGGATGCGCTTTACAAATGAGTTGGAGCAGGACATCCCACTACTTATTCTTCTTGGTCCTCGAACACCCCACACACACACACACACACACACACACACACATATATATGTATGTATGTATGTATGTATGTATATTTATGTGTGTGTGAGCTCGTGTGTTATGCTTGATATCTATTTATATATTAATAGGTAAAACTTAGAGAAAATTTAATTTGAATTTGAAAATAGAATTCAATTTTGCGCTATGTGTTTAAATTTACATATACTAAGAATCAATTAGAGTTAAGGAGCGCAAAATACTAAGAATCTAATATTAATGAACTATAAATTTTTTTTTAAAAAAAAATCAGTCATATATACTCAATAAAAATCACCAAACAACAAAGATCACTACATGTTCTATATTATTAAAAATTAGAAAAAAAAATGATCATAAGTTTTAGGTAAGAATTACTAGTAGCTAGGCGAGTTGCCCCTTTTGTCCAGGAAGTGGGTCTTCACAATTCTATTTTGGAAGGAGACTCGGAAATTGTCATCAACTCCCTTCAGAAAGGTGATATGTTTCAATCTGCTTTTGGCCATCTTACTCAAGATACGTTGGTTTATGTAAACTCTTTAGAGAGCTATAGTATTTCACACGTCTATAGTTAAGATAATTCCGTTGCCAATGCCTTGGCGAAGAAAGCTAGATTTGCCTCTCCTTTAACTATCTGGATGGAGTCTATTCCTCCTGATATTTGTACTCTTATTTTGGCTAACAAGCCTATTCTTGATTAATATAACTTACCAGCATGATTCAAAAAAAAAAAAAAAAAAGGTAAGAATTTTAATGTGACTAATTATGTTTGCTTAAAAAAAAAATTGACTAATTATATGATAAAAATTGTGTTTAATTTTAAATGTATTTATACGTATACATGTGTTACATGCTATTTCTTTAAAATAATTTAACTAATTATTGATATTTTTATAGTAAAATTTGTGTTTAATTTTAAACGTGTCCATGTATTTGCATGAGTTACATGCTAGTATATTATAATGGTTATAATTGTAAATGGTAATTGTACAAACACATGCAGACCACCCGAATTAGTCGGCCCTAGCTTGCAAAATTCCAGCTCAATTCTATTTCATTTTCGAGTCTGCTCATTCTATCTATTACAAGACCAAAGAAAGCTCTCAGCTTATTTCACTATCCTTTTTGTACTCTTGACTTGTGTCCAGCTGCTACTTGACAATTCTTTGATCTGGGCTAAGGCTGGAATTTCAGATTAGTTGGGCCTAGTTTTTTCTACTGGATAAGCCTGATATGCTGAAGGGGCTTACCCTATTGCAAGCTAGTCTTTGCACAAACGTCTAATCCAAAAGTTTAAATAGCAAGTTATACAACTTAAAGCACAATCAGTGCACACATCATGCATGCTTATAAGAGTAAAAAGATGCTCTACAGAATGAACTTCGGTCCAAAGGTTTTTCGTTCCAAATTCCAATTCCCATAGTTTTATAGCTTCAAAGATGCACAAACTGTAAAGCTTATGATTTACGAAAAATGTTTCTAGAATGAAGTTGATGAAATGCTATATTTTAAGAAATTTTATATTATGTTTTATGCAAAATTCATGAAACTATATTGGTATTAACTGAGTTTTTAAGTGTTGATGCCCATTTTTGTAAATCTGTACCCAAAGGCCCATGAGGAAGAAAGCCCAATAAGTTGCAAGACGCAAAAGCTCATACAAAGGAAAGCCCAATGAAAAGCAAGGCCTAAAGACCCACCAAGAAGACCGAAGAGCAAGAAAGGTCCAACGAAAAAGGTGCAAAGGAAAGTGATCTACAGCAAAACGCAGATTTGCAGCAGATTACAAATCTGCAGCAGAATACAGATCTGTCGCAGAATACATTTTTTCAGCAGAATACAAATCTGCCGCAGAATACAGTTTTTCAGTAGAATGGTTTTGGTAGATTAAGACAAATTGGGCCTAAGATTCTTTTGATCCATTCAACATTATCTAGCCCACAAAGGCCCAAATCCTTTTGTATAAAAGGATAGGCGTGAAAACTAATATGAAGAAGTACGATGAAATGAAACAAGGAATAACAAAAAGTGTCAACAGCAAGAATTACATGAAGGAAAGAAAAATCAAATAAAAGGAAACGACAAACACAACAGGAAACGCATGAAGAAATAAGACAAAAACACGCAGCAAAATGAAACAGAACTAATCTGCTATGGCAGAAACGGTGTGGGAACAAAAGAAGACAAAAAGGAGAAAGCACAGAAAGGCCAGAGCACCACCAACCTGTGCCCAGCCAATACAAGGGAGGTGGGCCCACAGTCAAGGGGATTTAGAGGGTGTGGTTTGGTGGTGGGGGGAAAATGGGGTCTATATTTGGTTTTCAGCCGTGACTTCTTTTAGGAATATATCCTGCTAGGATGGTATTTTACCCAAAAGAAGTAATAGATAATTGGGACCATATGATGCATGCCATAGAGCTAAGTAGTGAGGAAGCTCAATCCTTATCTATTTGAACCTAGAGGTAGAGGTATACAGTAAGAACAAACAAGAAGGAATTTTGTCGTGAAATGAGTAATGGTGCAGCTGACATATTTTGAGCAGAGGTAGTGGCCGGGCAACCAATGAGTTGGTGGTTAGTCCTGAAGGGATGCCCATAACAATCCAAAAACAGTTGGTGAAGCCCTAGGGGTAAAAGGGAGAAATCTCATTGAATTAGTTCGTTATAAAAGGAGTAGGTAGTCATAGATGAAAAGGGCGACCAAATGGAGAAGCACCTAAAGGGGGAACCCATGGAAGAGAGTAATAAGCACCTAGGAGAGGCACCCAGGGAGAGGGGGATCTAAAAGGGAAAAGACCCAAGTGAGAAAAACAACCCACGGCAAGATAGTAGTTAGAAACTAAGAGTAAAAAAAGAACGAAGAGGAAGAAAGAAAGTGGTAAAAAGAAGAGAGAAAACACGGTAGGAATAGGGGCACGCATCAATAGACCATCTTTTCCCTCTTTCTTAGCAAACCCACTCTTTGAAGTCTCCAAAAGTAATAGCTAGTGACCAGTTAGGCATATTCTCCAAAATGCACAACTTTGATGGTAGAAACTTGTGACAAGGTTGTTCAAGTTGGGGTTTGGGTTCCTTCTTGGTTTACTTATTCTATGGGAAGATTCAATACTTGATTTCAATTGCAAATATATTTGATTTTTCTCATTATAACTTATATCTGTTGTATTTAATCATTCAGCTGTAGCACGTTTTTATCATGTCTGCTACATCAGTTGTCCTGCTGTGATGTTTTTACTTGCTATACTAGTTATTCTGCTATAGCACCCTTTTATTATATTTACCGTGTTAGCTATTATACTAGCTAAACCTTTTCTGTTGAAGTTTTCCTATTTCTTTGTTTTTACGTGTTTTACTTTTGACATGAACTAATCATTATTCTGCCATAAGTATACATACATATACATTGTTTCTCATGTTCTGCAAAAATATATTTTATATATATATATGTGAATACGTATAAGTGTATTTGCAAATATATGTATGTATATATTTGAGAATATGCTAACCCATTTAAACTAACATTTGTTTGATAGATATTTTCTTTGGGTTTTAGATTTGTTTATGTGTAGGAAGTAGAAAAGTTTTTCTGCAGTAAAAATGAAGAGTAGTCATTCACATTGCAGAAGGCTTTACTGCACGGCAGAAGGCTTTAAAGCACAGCAGACAGCTTTAATGCACATGAGATAGCTTTATTGCACATAGAAGGCTTTACGGCAGAAAGCTTTATTGCACAGCAAAAAGCCTTATTGCACAGTAGAAAGTTTTACTGCACAGCAGACGGTTTTACTACACAATAGAGAGTATTGCTGCATAGCAGAAAAGTCAGACCTGTGGCAGAAACAGAGGATAAGCTCACTTTGCAGTGTCTTCCTTTGGACTTGGACTTAACGTTTGCGCATAAACTGGCAGTGACAAAATGGTATTTTGGAGCCCATTCCGCAGAGCGCCAGGCCCAACTTCCTTCTTAGAAAAAGCTTAGATTAAGCGTTGTCCAATAACATTAAGATGCGTGTCTAAGGTACAAGAAACGTAAAAAGAATCCAAAACATCATGCATGCTTATAAGAGTAAAAAGATGCTCTATAGAATGAACTTCGGCCAAAAGGTTTTTCGTTCCAAATTCCAATTCCCATAGTTTTATAGCTTCAAAGATGCACAAACTGTAAAGCTTATGATTTATGAAAAATGTTTCTAGAATGAAGTTGATGATATGCTATATTTTAAGAAATTTTATATTATATTTTATGCAAAATTCATGAAACTATATTGGTATTAACTGAGTTTTTAAGCAAGTCATATCTAGGTGCAAATTATTTTGTTTATCGTCATGCATTCCATGCATGTTATTAATGTTGGGAAAAATTCTATATAATTGTGAATAAATTTCAGCAAGCACAACAGAAGTATAACCACACAAGAATACAAAGATTTACGTGAAAACTCTTATTCCTTGAAGCGAAAAACCACGGGACAAACTTCGAATAATTTTACTATATTAAATAGAAATTATAACACTTAGAGATACAACTTGAGGAAAAAAAAACTGTCTTTTTCTTTTCACTCACTGCACTCTTTTTCATTGTGTATCTCTCACAATTTTCTCTTACTCTCACTATTTTTCTCTTCTCTTTTGCTTGCTCTCACTCACGCATTTCTTCAAGATTGCACTGTCCTCAGGCACTCACTGGGACTTCTCTTCACACTTCTTCTTTTCTACACCCTGTGGCCGAATGGCCTTACTTTATATTTCTTCATGCTTTTCTTCTTTTCTTCCTTCAACGTGTCTCACAAGTTTAACATCACATCTTCGTTTATGTAGCTTGACTTTTGTACATCCCTTCTAAATGTTTTCTGGACTTTTGTAGAGAAAAAGATGAAACGAATTCTTCTCTATTGGTCAAGCTACTCCAGCAAATTCAATTTGTTTTGCTGACTTTTTCCCAATTTTTCAACAAGCTCATTTAATGAGCTAAGACTAAGTGTGGGCTGGACATGTGGGTGTCGGCACCCAGCAATTAAATGCTCATGTCATGCATCACTTAGATGCAAGTGGAACTCTTTGAGCATTCGCAGTGGGCAAGGTAAATGGTATATGTTGAGGAATTTATAATTCAAAGCAAAAAAATAAGCCAATATCAGGTCTTGTATCATCTTTGTATTCTAAAAAAATTTAGAATTGTGCTACAGTATCATTACAAATTGCAGCACAATTGTAAAAGTAAATAATATTTTTTATTTATTCTTCTCTCCTCCTACTCGCTATCTCATGTCTCAATCTGTGCCTCTCTGTCTGTGTCTCATTTATGACTTTTATTTATGTTTTGAAATATATTATTTTATTGCGTAAATATATTATTTTAATGTGTTGTATTGTAAAATAAAAGTTGAAATATTAGGAGTACTATAAAATAATAATGTATAATTAATAAAGTAACTTTTTGAGATGATAATTAAAATAAAATAGGATAGCATTGACCATGGTGAATGCTCTTCCAACTTAACAAATGGCATATGAACATGGACACGGTTATGGCCGCTTGTGTACAGGCATGGGTACAGTACATTGACACATCAATTTTTGAAAAGTAGGACATGGGTACGGTGGGGATACACACACACACACATATATATATATATTAATTATTAAATATATTTTTATTTATTTTTTGTATATATTGTTAAGCATTTATTTTTAATATAATGTTAAACATATTTCAATTTAAGAGTAATAGTAAATAATAAAGTGAATTCATAACTATTAAATAATGTTTAGAAATTAGAATATAAGATTGAAACTAAAAAGGATTAAAAGATAAGCATTCAAAAGTGGGCCAAAGAGAGATGTAGAGCAATAGAGAGACAAAAAGAGAGAAAGAGAGGGATTGAGCAACAAAGAACTTATCATTGACCTTTGCCCTTGCCATCTTGGCCTAACTACTAAGAACCACTTTTTGGAACAAGAAATGTTCATAATCTTACAAACAAGAATAAGGGACTTGATATTTTTGTAAAACTCGACATCATTATATCACAATTGTATAATACGAATGCCTATACATTCTCATTTTATTTTTGGTACAAATACAAGTGTCTAATTTATACAGGGGTATCATTGTATCTTTATTATTACATAATAGAAATGCCTACTTGATATGTCACCATTGTTCTTACTAAATAATAGGAATGCAATTTTCTCCATAAGGCTACATTTTATACACTTAGGCTAAAAAATAATGTTCATCTCAATTCTCAATAGAATTCACATGAATAAAAATTATCATCATTTATTTTGTGAGTCCCAAAAAGAATTTCTCAAATCAATATATATACATATATATATATATATATATATGTGTGTGTGTAACGAGTTCTCCAATTTATCAAATATATATATATATATATATATATATATATATATAACAAGAATATATATAATCACATCATCTATACCGTAAACATTATATCATCTCAAATCATTGTTCTTTAGAAAAATAATTGAAAAATAAATAATCTTCAAAATATCAATTAAATAATCACATATCCCGTAAAATAGAATTTACCATAAAATTAGAGAACAGTTAAAAGATATTACCTACCATACACCTTTGGTGCAGTGGTCACTTCACACACATATACACTTAGATTAAGATAGAGTAGAAATTCTATCTTGTATAAAAAATAAAAATAAAAATTGAAAGATACTATTTTAGTGATGCTTTAAATTCGTCTCATAACATGATAAATAATTTACCATGAATTCATGAATTTTAAATGGTGGAGTTGAGGCGTGGACCATGCCATTATCTTGAGACAATATACACCATTTATGAGATTTCCAATGTAGTTGACTAAATACATTATGCGTGCTGCCCTGAGATACAACAACCCAACCACTTTACTGATTTTCCTTACAAGCATATACCGCTTGTAAAATAGGAAGCTCTCTATAGTACTTTTCTTTATCTAGAAAATAGTGTATAAAAAATATAGTGACATGTTTATAAAAGCTGAAAGTTGATTGTCAAAGTGTGTACTGTGTAAAAGGCTTAGAGATAAAAAAAATTCATCTCCCATCTAGCTCATTGTTTACACCAGTTATATAAAAGACTCACGGACAACCTTTTCATTTACAAACTTTATTACATGAGCTGTGTAAAAACACCTGGCTAAGTGTGAAAGAAATTTCCCCCTCAAAAAAGAAAAAAAAAAAAGTTGTGAAAGAAATTTTGTTACCGACGGTTTGAGTATATTTATGCTCATTGAATTGAGCAACTAAAGGGAGAAACTGTCAAATGACAGATTTTAAAATTTAATGAGAAGTTAATAGGCATATGTAAGTGAAAAAACATGAACTAATTAATAAGCCAACGTCTACTTAAAAAGACTATTTAATAAAAATATATTATTTTTTATAAAAAATATTCCAACACTAGGCCAGCTTACAGGGGCGGTGGCTTTGTCTAACTTGGAAGGATCTACTTCATTTTATAATTTCCCCATTTGTATGGTAACTTATGAAAATGATGCAGTGAAGGTGATGTCAACAAGTGTTAAGAGTTCACAAGCTATGTTTAGGTTTTGAAAGAAACCGATTTGGATTACTTGAGAACACAGACCATTATTATCTTGTACATGAAAATTCTGTTATTCTATGGTTGAAAGAACCTACAGAGAGATAACAGAACACACTGTTTGAATGAGAGTGAGTATGAGAAGTACAGTAGCTGCGCTAACAGAAATGACAGCCCATGGAGTACTGAAGTAATCTTCATTCAAGGTTGCCTTCCATTTGTGCCAAGGGACGCTGCAGTATGCATTCAATTCTCCCAGAAGGTTAGCAAAATAGAAATTTGCAGTAGAGGTAACGATCCCAAAGACAAGGTTGTTAATGAGAGTCACAACCATTTGGCTATTTGGTAGCCAATTTTCAATAATTCCACACTGAACAAGTAATTCCACATCGTTGGGAGTGTCAATGAGGCGATCAAGGACAATGAAATAGTCACTGATGTAATCAACTCTCGTGTGACATTGCTCAAAGGCAATAAGGTTTCGAAAAAAAGCCTCTGTGTCATCATATATTCGAATACTTGAAATTTCCAATATCCCATTTTTGAATTTTATGTCAAATAAGTTTTTAGGTGATCCCACCTTAAACCTGACTCCTGCTTGATGTAGCTGTGTTGCGTTAGGTGCACTAAGGGTTATAAGTTTCCCTTTGGGTGGGGGTTCCTGTGGTATGTGACAAATTCGTACAAAATGAAGAAAATGTTCTATTTCAGAAGAACATAATTTTGTCCAAAGTTGTTCTATTTCCCCCAAGAATGCCACATTTTTTAAGACATTATGGGTAAGCCTAATAAGGGAAAGTCTCTCATCTTGTTCAGGAGGCACAGTTATTCTGGCCTTGACAAAAAAATCCTCCAAAATGAAGAAAGGAAGCTGATTTTCAAGCAACAATATGTCATACCATATATCACTTATCAGCCATGGTTTACTAAATATACGGTCAGAGTCATTTGTTAGGTTGTAATGGAACTTAAACAGTACCTCAATGACAAAGGCTGCATCCACTAGAATCATTTCCAAAAACTTATCGCTGCCAAGTTTGATAGTTTCTTCATAAGAATTCCGAATTCTTGCTTCCCTCTCCCTCAAGAGTTTGACATAGTCCTCCAAGCTCACCTTGGTATATAGAAGAAAGTCCTTTAGATATCTCAGTTTGTGCTCTTCCATGGCTAGCAAATCTGTACTGCCATGGTGCAGAGGGCCGATGGAGACTATATGAGGTGTGTAGGCTTCGTTATTCCATTTGCGTAGTCGCTTAGGAATCCTGTAGATACAACTCTGAGAGGATAAAGAGGACAAACTGTCCAACTTCTCTCTCAAAGAAGTTACCAAATTGGCTGGCTCTTCTTCCTTAAGTGAGACACCTTTGCTTGCTTCCATTTGATCACTTGCAGCATCAACAGTATCAATCATTTTGAATGAAACCATACATATAAGGTGAATTTCAATTATAAAATAAATTGTTAACTTGTCACCTTTAAAAATGAACTTTCCTAGTGTTGTTTTAGTGCATATTGTAGATGATTGCGGTAATGTAATGGAGAAAAAAGGAGATAGAAGTTATGAGAGTTTACGTGGTTTAGCATTGTGGCCCATGTAGGAAATATGGGAAAAATCATAATTGGAGAAATGAATAAGAGAAAATGCTGTTGATGTAGGATTACTCAATAAATAATTTATCCTCATAAATATGGCCAAGTGATTTGGTACCATGTATGTCTTAAATTTGAATATAATGATGTCAAACATAAGATTACTTGCTAAACAGCCTAAACCGCTCAACTGACCTGATATGGGAGTAACTATAGTTTAACTCAGATTATTTCCACGCATGAATACGGTGGAATAAACCTGAGACTACCGAGTTTAAGTAATGCCTCGACCAATGAACCCCACCACTTTGGTACCTTAAGGAGTGATCCTCACACTATTTAAGTAAAAAGAAATGTAATATTTTGAATTATGTCACTAATTCCAATTTCAGCACTAGCAACAAAATAATCTTACACTATAATATTTGGCCCAAAATGTATGGAAACTGAACATTATACACTGGAAAGTCACCGACAAAGGTTTTAATCATTAACAACACCTCAAAACACACACACAGACTGTCAAAGGGATGATGGTAAAACTTCTGCAGCAGGTGCCTTAGCTGCCACACCAGTGCAGCCCAAGCTGCAACACAGTGCAGCAGATAGTGCACCAGAGCAGCACAGGCATGCATCAGATCAAGCAAGGCAATCTGATGATACAACTGCCAGAGTGACAAATATGAAGATTGAAGGATTGAATGATTGTCAAAGGAATGAGTTGTATGTTACACAGTTGAAGAAAATCAAGGATAGCGCAAATATGTACAGATTACTTCAATCAATATACAATTCTCATCTTTCAATCACAAATTCAGTTTCTCATACACACAAGATAAATAAAATAAGGGGGAGTCATAGTGTAGGAAAAAGCACAAAATTGGTTTAAAGAACAAAGGGATCAGTCTACGTACATTAATTATGGAGTTGATGATCTGCTATTCCTGTTGCCCCACCCAATAATAGGTAACATGCAAATGCAACCAGCACAGGTTTCACGATAATACCCGTAGATCTGAGAAGAAAGAGAAGAAGAGAAAGAGAGAAGGAGTGAAGGAGGTATGTATCTACTTTTTTTTTGACTTGATTAGTCTGTCTCACTTGACTAAAAAGGGAAATGGAGAGTGTCGGTAGGAATTTTTTTGAAAATGATCAACGGTAACAAACGTGACACGTCAATTAAAATGTTAAAACACACTTAACTAGGGTTCAACACTTAAACTAGAGGGTTGCTGGGGTTCAACACTTAACTGGGGTTCAACCGGACAAATTGTACTGGAAAACAAAAAAAAAAACATTTTAGGAGGGAAAAGTGAAATAGAGGTTATCCGTGCAAGTTCTTCCAGAAAACAAAAAAGACCTTTTAGTAGGGAAAAGTGAGACAGAGGTTGCATGTTCAAAGCTTCACAGAAGGTTCAGAAAACAAGTTCAACTTCAGAGCATCTCTGTTTCTATCTTGCTAAAACAGAGGTATATCCGTAAACTTGTTTATGCTTATCTTATTTGATGTTTGATCATTTTTCTACATTTATATTGTTGTCTTGGTGAGTTTATATTGTTGTTTTGGTGGCTAGATGCAAATTAGAGTCTCTTTGAACTTTTATTTTTAATTTTTTGAGATAAAGATTGAATCTTTATAATGGCTAGATGATTCTTGGAGTATCTTTTTTATTTTTTTGAGATAAAGATTGAATCTTTTTTTCTTTTTCTTTTTTTGAGATAAAGATTGAATCTTTATTAGTATATGGCATATTTGATTGCCTGATCTATCCACACCAATGGTCCCTGTTCTGCCTGGTCTATTTCCCATTTGATTGCTGACATTCAAAACTTGGCTTCGTCTTTTGTTTCTTGCAATTTTAGTTGGATTAGTAGATGCTGTAACTCTATTACTCATTCAGCAGCCAAATTTTCCCTTGCTTCCAATGGCTCTTTCATTTTTACTCTTGGCTACTCTTTCATTTTTACTCTATCTCATTTTTTTTACATCATCTCTGTTTTGAAAACAAATGATAGGTGAAACATAGCTCGCACAACAACGGTGGCTTGGCACGATGGCTAGTGGCACCGGCGATGGTGAGGACCGTGGGATGGAGAGAGAAAATCGGCTTGGCATGGTGGCTGGTGGCACCGGCGACGGTGAGGACCATGGAATGGAGAGAGAAAATCGGCTTAGCATGATGGCTGGTGGCACTGGCGATGGTGAGGACTACGGGATGGAGAGAGAAAATCCTTGAAGATGAGAGAGTTTGAACTTTGAAATTTCAGATGGGCTGGTGAGAGAAAAGAATATGTTGAGCTAACTTTGGTTTAACTAGAGTTTGAATTTGTTGAGTTAAGTTTTTTACATTTTAATTGACGTGGCACATTCTTGACCGTTGATCATTTTTAAAAAAATCCCTACCGTGAACTGGACACTCTCTATTTCAAAGGGAAATGGAGAGGATTCGGATCCCCAAATAAAACGCATGGACAGCACAAAGAAAGGAAAACTAGAAAAGAGATAGAAATGGGGATAAAAACGGGTGGAATAAATAAAATAAAAGCAAAAAAAAAAAAAAAATAGAATACGAAACAAATTTTGGTTTTGGTTGGGGCAGTGTATTGCAAGTATAGTTTGGATAAAATAAAAAAAATTATATCAATTGGTCCAATTATTACTAAAACAAAAATTTTATTAATTTTATTTACTTTATATATCAATGAAAATACCTATTACTAGTTTATTACATTTAATTATATAATTAATGGTTACGGATTCAAGAATTTTTTTAGGAGGGCCAAGCTAAATATAATATGGTTTTTAATTAAATAAAATAAAATAAAACTCAACATCGTTTTGCTCTACGTTCTTTCATGGTGCTAAAATTGATCTTGAACTCAATTTTTTGAACTCTTTTATGATTTACATAGTAAAACTATCGCTAAAAAATTCATTATTTAATCTTGAGTTCTCTATTGAGTAGTAACATCTAAATCTTAAACAAATTTTCTCTTAAAATATACAATAATTGTGAATAATTTTCTCACATTTTACCCACACTTTAATAAATTAAACTTACAATTTATAATCTGGTTATATTTTTTTAAAGAAAATGTAAACAATAAAGTGAATAAACTATATAACATATACTGTCTCAAAAAAAAAAAAAAAAAAAAAAAACAATATATAAAATAACTAAATATAAAATAAAATAGTAGAAGTTCACTATATAATAGAAGTTGATTAAAAAAAGAAGAAAAAGAAGTAGTAGAAGTTGAGTTCTGCAATGTCTTCTGAATACCCCCTACCCCTGATATTGTAGCTTTTGTTAATGAAGATGCCTCTGATCTGTACTATGTAAGTCGTGTAGCCAATACTTTGCCTTTCTTGGCTATCTAAGTTTAATATAGATCCCTCTTAACCAAAAAAAAAAAAAAAAATGTCTTCTGAATGGTCTCATCAAAGTTATATTTTATCAATTTTTTAAGCCAGTAGTGCAAACCAACTGTAAGCCACTAGCTAAGAATATGAACTTAGATATTTTCACCAACCAACTACAATCAAATGCAGTCTCAATACTCACTGCACATTAACACAGAGAGAGAGAGAGAGCTGAACAGAGAACAATGGCCAGGGGCAGGTTTGCATGGAATCAAGGCTAGTTTGAGCAACACAACGACAAAGAATCGAGCCACACTACGAGACTATATCAATTTTGCACAGTTTCAGCATCCTTTCAGTTTCAAAGGTGTAAGGAGGATATTTTTTGAGTGAAATATTGAGAATGGTTTAAAATTTTTTTTTTCCTTCTATATTGATTTGGATGAAAGGTCTTGATTTACATTGAACATGAGATCTAAACAAATTTGGTTTCATTTTTTTAGTGACCTAGACTTTGGTAAAGTTGTTTCTCTAATTGAATTTTGAGAAATTATAGGCTAAATAATGGGTTAACTGCTATTTTTAAGGGTTCTTTTTCATTTTAAAATTTTAGAGATATCGCCAAAATGGATATTGGAATGAATTAGTATAGAATTACTACTATATTTTTTTCTCCTCAAAATCTTGCCCCCGCCGGGGGGGGGGGGGGGGGGGGGGAGGGAAGAGAGACAGATAAATAACATTTTAGCTTATTCATGATTTTTTATCACCCGTTAAGGGAAAATTTAAAAACTCAATGGGGGCATGGCCCCACTAGCTCTTGCCACTTAATGCGCACGCACACACACATATTTATATAGAAATAATAATAATTCTGAAACAGTTCTCCAATAATTTTTTTTTTTTTTTTTTGATAGGACAGTTCTCCAATATTAAGTGTCGATTACATATAACGGATATCATCCTCACAGCAAGGAGACAAGAGGAGTCCCAGGATGTGAGGAACCCACTTGCCGGGAAATGCCGTGAGTGCACTAGACATTATTTACGGTAAGATTGGTCTTGATAATTCGACAGTTATAACAGGAATGAGAGATTTGAATTCTAGATGTTTTTATTAGAAATATCATGAGGTGCCAATAAATTAAAGTATAAGGATTTGTATACTATTATGCGATATGGTGTTAGATTTGTAAAATAATGAGCTAATCCACCATCACCATGTGTCCAAGGCTCAATAGAATATAAAAAAATAAAAATAAAAAGGTAAAAGCTATGTATAAGTGAGAAAGCATGTAGCCATTAGTTATTGTTCGTGTGTCCAAGATAGTGGGTAAAAGTAATGCCAAAATTAGTCAAGGACTATACAGCTCAAAAGCAAATTTCAACCATGTGCTACAAGTTTAGTCTGTCAAAGCGGCACTACTATATACAATTCAAGCACAAGCATGCCTTTCAAAGAAGCACCAAATGCATGTTGTCTAATTTTGTCAAAACTCTACCTAAGGCAACATCTTACCTAATAGGAAGATGACACATGTCTACCTCCACCACTAGTAAGTGAAAGATGCTATAGCAACCCTAGCAAATATTTAGAACCCTAAACCAGGCCTTTTACAGTTAAATTATTTTTAAACTAAACTAATGATATTAATCTAAGTGTAAATGTTTTAATCAATTTCCATAAAACAAAAGCTATACTAAGCAATGCATATCAAAATAAAATCACAATGGAAATAGAGGAAAAGCAAGCAAACCAAACCAAACCAAACACAAAGAAGCTTTTAGGAAGAGGAAAACCCGTAACACTGAGTGAAAAAAGTTCTCCCCTGACCACCCATCAGAGATCTCTACTAGACAAGATAGTTGCAGTACACAAGGACACTTGAGCCCTCCAAGCTTTAGCTAGCAACCGACTACTCCGAGTCCCTTCTCTTTCTAGCTTACCAAAGAACCTCCATTGAAGCACCAATGGAAACACCACTAAATGAATAGGAATATAATATCTTAGTCAAAGATTGAAAGAGATGGAAAAGAGATGATGGAGTGTTTTTTTGCTCAAATCAAAATCTTTTTCTTACAATCAAAATGGCAGAGAGCAGAGTACAAAGATCGTGCAACTCAAGACCATGTCGCGAGATGGTCGCGACTTGCCTAGTTAGTACTCTAATCTTGACATCCTGCCACATGTGTCTCAAAGACTAGCCAGGTCACCTGAGGTCGTGAGATCACTGTGAATGCAGCTTTTTAAAGTAGAAGATAAGGTTGAAGCACATCCACCATAAATTACAATTAATTCCTGGAAATATATATTAAAAAGATAAATAAAATACAAATTTGTCACTAAATAAAGCTAACAAACATAGACTTTTCAATCTCCTCCTTTGGCTATTCTGTAAAAAAAATTATAACTATATACACTCTAAACTTATGTGTGAGTTGGAAACCTAAGACGAACAAAGGAATCACACTTAAACTCTAAAGTCTGAAACTAAACTTAAACTTAAAACCAAATACCTGAAACACTTGCACAAGATAGGCTAGACCCTATTGTTGAAAGCAAGTATATATAAATAGGTAGGAAATAAGAAACAAGTACAATGCGATTAAGTAAGTATGAATGATATGCATGAATGCAACTTGACCAAACAACCAACAACCATAGAGACTATGGCTACAATGATGAAAACTATGAGTAATGACCATCCATACATGCAAGCAAATAAGACATTAAGCAAAAGATAAATGCATGTCCAACAAACACTATTGCAATGCAATGGATGCAAAGAACGCACAAATACCAATAAGATATTAAAATAAAACCAAAGCACCATAAAATTTTACGTGACCTATACATGGTCATACGATACCGTATTAAAAGACAAAATAACTTAAACAAAGTAGCAAAGTTATATAAAGCATAACAACTGTAAAAATAAGCAATAGATATAAAAAGATGTTTGATATTAAAGCCTTCTTCTTTCGTACCTTGTTAGATTTTATTGTTGCTTTTCATCCTTCTACTTGTTTTTCTCTTTTAGATATGATCAAGCTTTTGTTTAAGAGTTTGATTAATCTTCACCGTGAGTACACCCCGATGCACTAAGTTTTGTTTTTTTAATAATTTTTTTGTTACTTATCAAAAATAAAAATCTTATTATGATTGTGTTCGGGATTTGAGAAAAAGTTAGCTTATTTTACTTTTTAGCTTATTTTTGTTCCTAAAAGGGTCTCATTGCTTCAAAAGTTAACTTTTAGCTTTTTTTTCTACGTATTTTCAGTAAAAAATTTTCAATTTCAGCAAAATAAACAAATTTCAAACGGATCCTATACAAAAGAAAAAAAAAAGGGTTTCTTTGTGGTGTAATAAACGTTAAAGATCTTAAATGACAATGCAAAAGAAGGGAGCTTGGCTGGAATGGCTTGCTTGTGGTATACTAAGAGCGATATTTACCTTTTTAATTTAAAAAAGTTATATGGGTAAATGAGTGTAGGAGCTGTTTGGTCATTTAGATCGCCATCGCCATGAATTTTTGGAAGAAATCTAAGGGACAGAGAGGGGATGAGAGGAAACAAAGAATGGAGTTGGTGAGAGAACTCAGAAGACTTAAAACATTGGGAGTAGATAACAGATGCCCTGTTCGGAGAAAAGAGAGAAGCAGATTTGTTTGGTTTTGATATTTGCCATTAATCTCGCTCTCTGTGGCAAGGAAGAGAGTAGGATAGCTAAAAAAGTTAAATGCAACTATGGCATCCTTCAGGGTAGTCTCCAGGCTATCGACTTCAATAGTCTTTTCCCTTTTTTTTTTTTTTTTTTTTTTTTTTTTTCAATGAAAGAAAGGCCAGGATGATCTAATTCACAGCCTGCATTGTTCAATGCACATAGACACTTGTAATTAGTTTGTATGGTATTGTTGCCGCAAACTTTGGCCTTTTTGTGTATCTTATGTTTACTTTTCTTTATAATCAAATGCTATTGATTGTGTATGGAATCTGTCTCAATTTGTATAATTCTGATGAAATTTAAATTAGAGCTTGAAGAACTCTTTCTGTCAATGTGTTTGGATAATCTTTTTGTTGATTTGATTTCAGGTGGCTAAATTGCAAATTTTAAGCTAAAATTGGGAGAATGATTTGGATATTGATTTTGTGACCATGCTGATAATGAACTTTTGGTTTTGCTTTTAAAATCTACTTGGATGAACTATTTCAATGTAATTTTTCTTGTGAATGAATTATTGATCCTCATTTTAAATGATATAGAGAAAATTAGCTTTTGAATTAAAGGAGGATGTTATACAATCATAATATTGTTCTTTATAAATATTCGCTAATGATGACTTTTACGTGCATTGTACTTATAAAATGCTCAATTTGTAAATAATAGCTTTAAAACTATATTGTGAACATCTTGGCGCCTGACATTTTAAAATTTAATCTGAAAATAATATCAAAATATGGAGTTTGTTATGTAATTGTGCCTTGTTTACACAAAACTAGTTTGAAGAAGAAATAATTATTGCAAAAGGAAATCAATTAAAGAAAACACAGAAGCAAATTATACGTATATAATTTTTTTGGGCCCCTAGCCCCTCTCTGCTCCGCTTTTGTACTACACGTTATTCTTTGTTTTGATGCCTTTTTTACTTTGTGGTTAAGGTCATTTGACGTATTATTCATTAAGATGTTTGCTTTAATTTTAACTTATTTTGAGAACTGTTTCTATATTCTTCACAGAGAGGTCCGAAGGGCCCTTCAGCTACGCACAAAGGAACATGCAAGGTACATGCAGAAGATCTTGGCTGAACAATAGAAAGCTGGCATTGCCTTAATTGCTCCACCAACATCGTCATCACTGACTAATCCACGCCAAGATTCTGAATTGCGGCCTTCTCCATCAGTTGGTGCATCACCTACACATCCTGCTGTATCTAAAATGGATTCATCTTCACCTCTTTCATCCAAGTATAAAGCTACTGATAGTAGTGATTCTAAGCAACAAGTATGCTTAAAAGGACCAACATGCGGAAGACAAACAAGAATCCCGTTCAGATAAGGTAGTGGCTAAAAATGAGGCGTAATATTGGACTACTTCAGTTATGCTACTTGTTATCTCCAACGTTAGCATCATCACCACAATGACCCAACTATCGTAAATCCATCAATCCCATGTACTGTTTTGGCTGAACTGAAACAAGAGATTCCAGATACCAATCATAAGGAAATTTGATTGGTATCTCTTGATTCTCTTCAAAAGAAACATTTTAGTGTTTTGAATAAAAGAGATTCACAGGCCTTTCAGCTGAACTTTGAATTCTGTTGTGATTTTTTTTTTTTTTGATAAGAATTCTGTTGTGATTTTAGCCTTATGTTTTTGCTTTCGTGTAGATTTCTGTTGGTAATTTTGGAGGATTTGTTACTAAGGGATATTTTTGTCATTTTAATACTTTCGGTTATATTGCGACTATTTTAGAGCTTTTAAAGCGGTTTATTTTTGGATGTTCCGGTCTTACGGTCACTTTACTTACCACCAATGCCCAGAACCTGAAACTTGTCTTTAGGTTACAAAGCCATAACGCAATGGACAAAATTTAGGGAGAAACTTTTCAAATTTTTTTATTCATTTTTTTATTGATTGTGAATTTTGACAAATTCACCATTAGATTGTATTTTCTTATTATATATTTCACGCTTGCAAAATTTTAAAAAGATTGAAAATAATAGCTGTAGGGTCCAAATTTCGTGGCCCAAGCCCAAAAGATCTAGATCCTGAACCCAACGAATCCACAACAATGAATTTGTAGAGAGTGGGTGAAAAAGCTAGGCTGTTCGTGAATCTAGCAACAATCAATTGGCATAAGAACACGCTTGAAAGTAAAATGATCACAAGTCCGAAGAGGATTGTTCTTAATTAAAAGGTGGATACAAGTTTTTCCCCGTTCTCCTCCTCTCTCCCCTTTTCTTTTTTTTCTCCCCTTCCCTTTAGAGGCCTATTACATTTATATATTCTTCTTTTCCTCCATCTTCACCTTCCACCTGTTCTTCATCTAAGCCTTCACTTGAGTACATATCATGTCAGATATCTACTTTACTTCTCCGTGAGTGGTGGTAGCTGAGACTGCACTGTTCAGGGGTCTTCTCCACATAAATACGGCCAGGAAAGTTGCTGCAATGCATTAAATGTGGTGGTAGCACATTTTCCCTTTAGATATTTCTCCGTTCTTATCCCCCTTGGGCATGCCCCAAGTTGGTCCTTGTCGTGGAAGTAGTTGGGAAGATCACTCATACTTTCAGCATATTTGTTCGATCAAGTCCCCTTAGAATTCGAGGGGAATTACCTCTTCGGACCATTAGGGTTCTCCTCGGACTGCCCTTCCCGTTCACTTCCAGGTACGTCTTCTGCCAGGACTCCTTCCTAACTCCGCTTTTCTCTTCGGACATATAATGATATTTGAGTTGGGCCTCAGGCCCAACGCCTGACGTTGGGCTTTCACATCCACAATAGCCCCTCAAAATTTTAATTTTTCAATCGCACCTGAGAAGAAAAAAGAAGATTTTGATTTACTATGAAATAACTAAAAAAGAAATTTTTTTAAAAGAGACCGGAAATATCTGAGCTTACACGTGTAGGAGCATCGGTCTGGGCGCTTCATTATTGCCGCTGCCATTTCCATGTTTCCAAGGCACTATTAATTGCTCTAGGCAGCGCCTTGTCTTTAGCATCCCACGGTGGGTTGTTGATCCAACGGTTGTAATTATTTCCCCAAAATTGGGCGGGATAATTCCTACTCTCTCTCTCTTTTGTCCCTATATAAAGTCTCAGATATAGTTACTTCTCTATGAATTTTCAGATTTCCAGCGAACTCAAGCACTCACACCTATCATACTCTTCCGGTCATCAATTCCAATTCTTCCCAGAATCTGTAACAACCCCTTCACCGGTTCGAAGATCACTCTCCGATTTAGTTTGCGTAAGTTCTCCTTTACCTACGCGCTTCATCTTCTCTTCGGCTAACTTCCTCGGACTCTAAATAGTTAGTTCAGTCAATCTTTAGCGCTTCTTCCTCCTTTCTCTAACCAAGATGGGTAGGTTTAAGTATTTGGTGGATAGCCCCACCCAGATGGAGGTATTCAGGGAGACCTATCGCATCCCTGAAGATGTAGGTTTGAGATATTGTCCTCCAGAGGGGTTGCTAACCGATCGGAAGGAGGAATGACCATTCCCATGGGTCCTATTACCAGAGACTATCTCCAAAACCATAGGCTTAATCCAGACCGGTGTGCGCCTAACGTCTTTAGAATCCTAGGAGCAGTTGAGGATCTGAACCGTCATCTAGGGTTGAGACTCACCTGGCTTGACGTGGTACACGTGTACAAATGTCGTAGCCAGAAAGGAGTGGGATATTATCTCAAATCCCGATTCGACACCGTTAGGCTCATCTCCTATCTTCTCAAATCTAACAAAAGGAAGAAAGACGACTATCTGATCGTCTCGGGCACGTGGCATGATGGTCTTCATTGCCCACCCAACCAGGAGAGCCAGGTGGGACATCCTAGATTTAGGTTTCCTAACAATAGATTCAAGGCCTCTGTTTTTCAATAATTCGGTCTTCTCTTTGTATCACTATTTTCAGCTTTTTGACTAAGTTTCATTGTTGTGTCTGCAGATAGACGTCACGTTTCTCCTCGGCTGAGCCTCACAAATGTCGTCGTATTGAATTACCTATTACGATCACAAATTTTTACAAATACTGACGGGCAACTCCGAGCCATGCACCTTATTCTTAACTACACACCAAAATCATCTGATTTTCAGCCGATCGGCAACGCAATAAGGTAAGGAGATTACCGCCTCAATCGCATAGACGTTGCTCGGAAGGATTTCTTAGCTTCGTTCGACCTTGCCCCGGTACCACATCCAAATCCACAAGGCGTACCCTTGCTTGCCTAACCCATTTAGCAAGCTCCTCCAGAACCAGTAGCGGTAGGTGAAAGAGTTGCTTCTTCGACCGCTTCACTCGACGAGCAGATTGACGAGTTCAAGTTCGAAGGAGAAGTTTCAGAAGGGGTTCAAATTTTAGACGCCGAAGAAGGGATTGACAGGCATTCCAGTGTTCTCCCAGAAAGAATAACCGTTCTAGACGATTCTTCTGAAGAAGAAGATATGGCAAGCCTGAAGGATCTGATGAAGAATAGGAGCAAAAGATCTGGGGCCAAAGAGACTGGCACATCCCAACTGACAGTTACTCTTCCCCCACCACCTTCTCAGGTCCCATCGAATCTCGACTTAAAGGCATTGCCGGATCTGAAAAAGAAAAGGCCACTCGTTGACATCGAAGAAAAAGAGGTGGCGCCTCCAAAGGGACCCAAACAATAGAAGGTGGTTAAAGATACTCGGAGCAAAAGGGCTTCGTCAATCGAGAGCCGAGATGACTCTCAGGTAGCGGACGTGCGCCGAGGACCTCGAAACTGGTCTCCAAAGTTAGCACTGAATAGTGCTCCTATCCCCTGGGAGGCCTTTCTCAGAAATTACCGAGGGGGGGGGGGGGAAGCGGGCCTTATTGCTGAGGCACTGGAACAGCCACTGCTCCTCCCAAAAGACATGAAGTCATACAGGCGCTTCAGCCAGCCTGAACTATTCTTATCTCTAAAAAGGGATTTGGCCATGGTAAGTAAAGTGATCCATTTTCCTAACTTCAAGACGTTGGTCTTTTCCATTCCCCTATTTTCCTCGTTTTATATTGAGGTTTTTCATTTTGTTATGCAGATTACCCAGCAAGTGTATGTGGCCGAGGAATGGAATAAAAAGACCCACATTCAAGTTCAAGCGGAGGTCCACTCTTGGTCAGAGGTGGAGAAGTCTCTGGGCAATTTGAAGGATGAGTATAATCGTTTGTCCGAGAAATTAAAAGAATTGACCAAAGAGAGGGACAGCCTGGATGCAGGCTTTAAAAATGCTGAGAAACAGGCCGAAGACCAACGCCAACAGCTCTTTACGACCGAGAGAGAGCTGGTGAAAGGTCTTCGGGCTAAACTTGAGAGGGCTAGAGAGTCTGCTAAGTTGGCAGAAAATAACGCTCAATTGGCCAAGGAGGCGCTTGAGGCTAAAAAGAAAGCGGCCTACACATTGGGAGTAACAGAGACCCAGGCCAGGCTAACTGTGGAGTTCGCGCAAGTCTGCAGGGAGTACTGCAGTATGACATGGGATAAAGGCCTTGATGCCGCTGGGGTGCCTCCAGAATTTGCCTTGAGGCGACCTGGGAGTGTTTACTATCATCCGGATATTTGTGAACTCCCAGGGGACTTAGAACAACCCCCAGTCAGTCAGACTCCTCCTGTCTCTACTGATGCAGCCCCCGAGCCCGGTCAAGCTGGTGTTGCAGGTGAACCGCCCAAGAATGTTCAAAACCTGGACGCTGCTACAACTCAGCCTGGCCAGACAATTGACTCCTCGGCCACCTAGATAAAAGTTTAGATATTTTGGGATTTTCATTGTAATAGTTAATTTCTTTCTTTCTTCTAGATTGTAAACTATTTCCTTTTGATCAATGAACTCCTCTTTTCTTTTTAATATCTTTATAGCACATATTTTAACATCATATATCATAATTCATCACCATTGCAAATTATAGTAACTTGCAGCTTTCACCGATATACTGTGATGGTAAATAACCAGAATTAATACTGAAAAAAGCAGTTTGTATACAGATTTAGGACGCAATAAGAGTAATGAATGATACGAAAGCTTTACATGATCGAATTTAAGTTCGAACACTTAGTAGAGTTGCAACATTTAGGAGAACTATAAACGTGCTAAGTAACCCAAATCGTCTGGTCCGAGGACTACAGACATGATTGAATTTAACTTTAAACCCTTTAGAGAATTGGAAACGAGTGTTAACTAACCCAAATCATCTGAGAACTACAGGTATGATTGAATTTAAGTTTAAACACTTAAAGATTGTAAACGAGTGTTAACTAACCCAAATCATCTGGTCTGAGGACTACAGGCATGATTAAGTTTAAGTTTAAACACTTAAAGATTGTAAACGAGTGTTAACTAACCCAAATCATCTGGTCCGAGGACTACAGGCATGATTGAGTTTAAGTTTAAACACTTAAAGATTGTAAACGAGTGTTAACTAACCCAAATCATCTAGTTCGAGGACTACAGACATGATTGAGTTTAAGTTTAAACACTTAAAGATTGTAAACGAGTGTTAACTAACCCAAATCATCTGGTCCGAGGACTACAGGCATGATTGAATTTAAGTTTAAACACTTAAAGATTGTAAACGAGTGTTAAGTAACCCAAATCATTTGGTCCGAGGACTACAGACATGATTGAATTTAAGTTTAAACACTTAAAGATTGTAAACGAGTGTTAACTAACACAAATCATCTGGTCCGAGGACTACAGGCATGATTGAATTTAAGTTTAAACAATTAAAGATTGTAAACGAGTGTTAACTAACCCAAATCATCTGATCTGAGAATTACAGGCATGATTGAATTTAAGTTTAAACACTTAAAGATTGTAAACGAGTGTTAACTAACCCAAATCATCTGGTCCGAAGACTACAAGCATGATTGAATTTAAGTTTAAACACTTAAAGATTGTAAACGAGTGTTAACTAACCCAAATCATCTGGTCCAACGACTACAGACATGATTGAATTTAAGTTTAAACACTTATGAGAACTCTAAAAATTACAAAACGGCATATTGGTTAAAGAAAAAACCCATCTAATAATAGTACCTTTTGAGATTATTTACATTCCACGGTTGTGGTATTACATGACCATCCAAGTCCTCTAAGAAGTATACTCCAATGCCGGCCCCTGAAGTAATGCAGTATGGTCCTTCCCAATTTGGTCCTAGTTTTTCCCAGGCTGGGTTCTTCGCAGTGCCCATAACTTTCCTTAACACCAGATTGCCAGGTTCCAAAGGTCTTAGCTTTACATTGGCATCGTAGCCCTGCTTGAGCTTTTGCTTTCCCTTCTTTCCTCAATTAGGTCCAAACTCTTCTCTAGTTGCTCACTGTTTCCGGTCGGACAAAACAGACTAGTTCTTAATGTTGGGAAACCAGTGTCCAGAGGTATGACAGCTTCAACCCCATAAGTCATTGAAAAGGGGGTTTCTCTGGGGGACTGACGAGGTGTAGTTCTGTATGCCCAAAGTACATGTGTTAGTTCTTCCACCCATCTACCCTTCGCGTCGTCTAGCCTTTTCTTCAATCCGTTTACTATAACTTTGTTAATAGCTTCTGCCTGCCCATTTCCTTGGGGATAAGCAGGGGTGGAGTATCTGTTTGTGATTCCCAGCTCGCTATAATAGTCCCTGAATGCCCTGCTGTCAAACTAAAGGCCATTGTTTGAGATAAGTGTATGAGGGATCCCAAATCGACTGACGATGTTTTTCCAAACAAATTTCTTTACATCCATGTCCCTGATGTTAGCCAGAGGTTAGGCTTCAACCCACTTGGTGAAATAATTTGTGCCAACCAGAAGATATCTCTTGTTTCCTGCGGCCTTAGGGAATGGGCCTACGATATCCAACCCCCATTGAGCGAAAGGCCAAGGACTGGATAATGGGTTTAGGGCTCCACCAGGTTGATGTATATTCGGCGCAAATCGTTGGCACTAATTGCACTTTCTAACATATTCATGGGCTTCTTTCTGCATGTTCGGCCACCAATAACCTTGAGTGATGGCTCGGTGAGCCAAAGATCTACCTCTAGTATGGCTTCCGCAGATCCCTTCATGTAATTCTTCTAGTAGTGACTCAGTCCTTTCAGGGTGCAAGCACAATAAGTATGGCCCTGAATAAGAGCGTTTATACAATTTTCGGTCCTCGGACAGCCAGAATCTAGTTGCCTTCCTCCGAACTTTATCGGCTTCCCCCTTTGCTTTGGGTAGAACATCATCCTCCAAGAACTTAATTATAGGGTCCATCCAGCTAAGTTCGGCCCTGATTTGATGAACTTGGACTACTTCTCTCTTAGCCTCTGTAGGCCTATGCAGATCCTCGACGAGGATAACTCTTGGCAGATCTTGCGCCGAGAAGGTAGCGAGCGTGGCCAAAGAATCAGTATGGGTATTACCACTTCTAGGAACGTGCAGCAAATCAAAAAACTCAAACTCTGACTGTAAAGATTTAACTTGTCTCCAGTACCCTTACATTCTTTCATCCTTCGCTTCATACTCTCCTCGCACCTGTCCCACAACTAACCTTAAGTCCGAGAACACTTCTACCGCCTTTCCCCCCATTCTTCGAACCATAGTCATTCCCATCAACAGCACTTCAGACTCTGCCTCGTTATTTGTTGTCGAAAAGTCCAGCCTTAACAATTTTTTGATGGTAATTCTTTCAGGGGATATCAGCACTAACCCCATTCCGGAACCACTCCGGTTCGATGCACCATCCACGTACACTTCCCAGTGTAGAGGGCCTGTTTGGGAAATCATGCCAACCGATTTTTCATTCATGTTGGACGTCGGCGTTACTTCTTCTAACTGGGGCTCCGTGAACTCGGCCACCAAATCCGCCAGGACTTGACCCTTAACTGATGTGCGAGGCAGGTATTTGATATCAAAAGCCCCTAAGATTGTGCCCCATTTAGCAATCCTTCCAGTGTAGTCAGCGCTTCGGAGTATAGCCTTGAGTGGGAGTTAGGTAAGAACAATAACTGTATGGGCTTGGAAATAATGAGGCAGCTTCTGTGTACCAAGCACCACAATTAGAATAACCTTCTCCAACGGCAAATAATGGACCTCGGCCTCATGTAGTGACTTACTTACGTAGTAAATTGGCCTTTGCATGCCCTGATCTTCTCGTATTAACACCAAGCTTACAGCATTAGGAACTACAGCAATGTAAGCGAACAAGACTTCATCTGGTTCAGGGCTGGACATGATTGAAGGCCGAGCTAGGTAGTCCTTAAGTTGCTGAAAGGCCACAGCACATTCCTCAGTCCACTCAAATCCCTTCCACTTGTTGAGCAATGAGAAGAAGGGTCTACACCTATCTGCTGATCGGGAAATGAACCTGTTCAAGGCAGCAGTCATTCCAGTTAGTTTCTGAACCTCCTTAGGATTCCGAGGAGCTTGTAAATTGCTGATAGCTTTTATCTGATCAGGGTTAACTTCAATTCCCTTATGAGTCACCATGTACCCTAAAAACTTGCCTGACCCCACACCAAATGAACACTTAGATGTGTTTAATTGCAACTTGTGTTTCCTGAGGATTTCAAAAATTTCCCTGAGATCCCTAAGGTGCTCATCTATGACCTTACTTTTTACCACCATGTCGTCGATATAGACTTTCATACTTTTACCCAACTGCGGCTCAAACATTCTGGTCATCATCCTTTGATAGGTGGCTCCTGCGTTCTTCAGACCAAATGGCATGACCTTGTAGTGGTAATTCCCAGTGGGGGTGACGAAAGCTGTTTTCTCCTAATTATCCAGAGCCAATGGTATTTGATGATACCCTTGAAAAGCGTCAAGAAAACTCATTCGAGGATGGCTGACCGTAGCATCAACCAGTTGGTTGATCTTTGGCATGGGGAACGGATCCTTTGGACAAGCTCGATTCAGGTCTGTGAAATCTACACATACTAGCCACTTTCCGCTTTTCTTCTTCACCACTACTGTGTTAGCCAACCATTTAGGATAAAATATCTCCTTAATCGCTCTAGCCTGTTTGAGTTTTATCACCTTTTCCCTAACAGCATCTGCGTGTTCTCTTGATGGACGTTGGAGCGGTTGTTTTTTAGGGATGATGGCTGGGTTAATGTTTAGATGATGGCAAATAAACTCTGGGTTTACTCCTGGAGCCTCTGTGGGGTCCCATGCAAACACATCAATGTTGGTCCTCAGAAACCCTATCAGTTCGTCCTTCTCTTGAGGAGGGAGCATAGACCCGACTTGAAAAAACTTTCCTAGATCATCATCGATGGCCACCTTTACAGGCTTTCACATACCGCCCCCTCGGCTGAGGCTTCAGTGCCCAGCGCCGGGGATTTTAATTGCTATAAGTCCCTCTCTTTACAGGCCAAGGACTTATCTTCTGGCTTATGTTGGATTGCTACCACCAGACATTGTCTAGCCGTAGCCTGGTCTCCTAGGATCTCTCTGACCTGCCCCTCGGACAGGTATTTGATTTTCTGATGAAGAGTGGAGGATACAGCCCCCAGTGTATGGAGCCAAGGCCTAGCCACGATCGCAGTGTAAGGCGAGTAGGCGTCCACCACTATAAATCTACCTCCACCGTTTCAAAACTAGTCTGCACGGGTAATCTGATTTGGCCTCTCGGAACGACCACGCTTCCATCAAAACTCACTAAGGGCGAGGTATAGGGCATTAGGTCTTCAGGCGTCAAGCCCATCCCCTTATAAAGGTCCAGGTACATTATTTCTGTGCCGCTGCCTTGGTCCACCATCACTCTCTTTACGTCGTACCCCCCTATCCTGAAGGTGACCACCAAAGCATCATCGTGAGGTTGGATAGTGCCAATCTTGTCCGAGTCCGAGAATCCCAAAACTGGTTGAATCTCCATCCTAGCCCTCTTCGGCTCTATGTTAACATTTTTCGAGAGCAGCCGAGCAACTGATAGTACTCTGGATGGACAAGACCTCGTTCTCCTTGGTGCAGCAAAGATAACATTTATTGTGCCGAGGGGGGCTTTGAGGAATCATCTCGTCGGGGTCCTGCATTAGACTGGTTGCCCTGACTAGAGGTATGATGCAAGAGATGTTTCAATTTGCCCTCATTGACGAGTTGATCCAAATGGTCCCACAGACTCCTGCAATCCTCAGTAGTATGTACATAATCCTGGTGATATTGGCAGTAGAGGTTATGGTTGCGCCTTTCAGGGTTTCCAACCATCCTGTTCGGTCTCCTGAAGAAAGGCTCGTTCTTGATCCTCTCTAGAACTTGGTGCACAGGCTCTCGGAATACAGCATTAACTGTTTGAGGGTTCGCCGAACCTTGTTGTCCAACCCAGTCTCTTCGCGACCTGTTATGGCCTTGCCTGTCCGCCCTGAAATCCTTCATCTCTTAAAGGAGAACCTTCTCTTTTCCTTTGCCTTGCTGCTGGTCTTCTTCGACTCTTTTATACTTGTCAATCCTGTCCATCAATTGGCGTATACTAGTAACAGGCTTGCGTGTCAGAGATTTCCTCAGGTCATGTTCAGTGGGGAGGCCGAGCTTAAAAGAGCTGATGGCCACCAGGTCGCAGTCCTCCTCCATCTCGTTGTACATCTCCCAGAACCTATTCGAGTACGACTTTAAAGTCTCGCCTTCACGCATGCTTACAGACAATAAGGACGCCATAGACTACGGAACTCTGCGATATGTAACAAAACGGGACCCAAATGCCTGAGTAAGCTCTTGAAAAGAGCTTATAGAATCCACTTTCAAGCTATCAAACCATCTCATAGCGATCGGTCCCAAACTAGACGGGAAAACTTTTGCACATTAAAGCTTCATCTCTAGAGTGAACGACCATTCTTTGGTTGAAATGACTCACATGCTCCACAGGGTCCGTCCAACCATTATAGATGATAAACGCTGGCTGGTGAAAGCGTCGAGGGAGCTTTGCATTCTCGATATTACGTGTAAAAGGGGACCTGGAGATTTGATTCAAAGCCTTGCTCATAGCATCGTTCCTTACACCTTCGTGTGGTGGGCTTTGAAGCTGTCTCTCACGACGGTGCGCTTCCTCATAGGAAAAAGACTCATTGACCGGCGTTTGAGACTTTTTCTTGTAAGTGATGTCTTGTTTGTCGTCAGAATCTTCATCGGAATACGAAGAAATCCGTTTCCTCTTTGCACGGTGTAGCTCCCTCTTCAGCTTTTCAATTTCTAGTTGCATGTTTTGGTTTTTCTCTGCATGAGACATATGACTTCCTCCATGCGACTGACTTCGATCATCATGTGCGGTGTGTACACTGCCTTCACGATCCTGTCTTCGTTCCAAATTGAGGAAAGGATCAACATGCTGAGATGCCCTGGACTCCGCTGGCTGTTGTCTTGATTCAGCCATTATGGGATGTTGCCTCCACTCTCACTCAAGCCTTTCCCACAGACGGCGCCAATTGTAGGGTCCAAATTTCATGGCCCAAGCCTAAAAGATTTGGATCCTGAGCCCAATGAACCCACAATAATGAATTTGTAGATAGTGGGTGAAAAAGCTAGGTTGTTCGTGAATCTAGCAACAATCAATTGGCATAAGAACACGCTTGAAAGTAAAATGATCACAAGTCCGAAGAGGATTGTTCTTAATTAAAAGGTGGATACAAGTTTTTCCCCGTTCTCCTCCTCTCTCCCCTTTTCTTTTTTTTCTCCCCCTCCCTTTAGAGGCCTATTACATTTATATATTCTTCTTTTCCTCCATCTTCATCGTCCACCTGTTCTTCATCTAAGCCTTCACTTAAGTACATATCATGTCAGATATCTACTTTACTTCTCCGTGAGTGGTGGTAGCTAAAACTGCACTGTTCAGGGGTCTTCTCCACATAAATGCGGCCAGGAAAGTTGCTACAGTGCATTAAATGTGGTGGTAGCACCTTTTCCCTTTAGATATTTCTCCGTTCTTATCCCCCCTGGGCATGCCCCAAGCTGGTCCTTGTCGTGGAAGTAGTTGGGAAGATCACTCATACTTTCAGCATATTTGTTCGATCAAGTCCCCTTGGAATCCGAGGGGAATTACCTCTTCGGACCAATAGGGTTCTCCTTGGACTACCCCTCCCGTTCAATTCCAGGTACGTCTTCCGCCAGGACTCCCTCCTAACTCCGCTCTTTTCTTCGGGCATATAATGATATTTGAGTTGGGCCTCAGGCCCAACGCCTGACGTTGGGCTTTCACACCCACAATAGCTATGTCACTAATTAAATGTTTAAATTTCAATTTTTTGTAGTCTTAAATTATGCATAAAAAATATGTTTATGAATCGAATAGTGAATAACATTAATTTGAACGAAATTTGATATATTTATAAAGAACATAAGAACATATAATCTAATCTTTTCAAAATATATAGTCATGTTAATAGTTTAGTCAAACTTTGTCCTAATGCAAATCATTATTCTCTCTCTTACTAATGAGACTTTCTCTAATTAAAGTATACTTTTACCAATGATAATATACATAATTTCTTTATGATTTATTATTTATGAATGTTTTAGCCATTGGAAATAGTTAAATTTGTCTTAAAAATAAAAAGGTATTCGAGACAAATGAATTCAACGAGTTAAGATTGTATTTGGATACTAGAATTTGGATTTCAAATAAATAGACTTAGAATTCATTGATTCCAAGCGTGATTTTAAAAACTGATATGGTCAAAGAACTGGTTTGTGCCTTGGTTCTTAGTTCAACCCAGTTTTGACTGGTTTTGAGGGATTTTTCCGAACCAGATTGGTGCCCAGTTTTCAGTTGAACCGGCAAGTCCAGTTCGGCTTTTAAAACAGTTTCCAAGTCAATAAATTTTAGAATTCTTCATTTGAACCTATTTTGTAGGAAGGAGGATTTGAATTCTAAAAGTCTAAAATTTATTATTTTGAAGCTCTAAAAAGTTATAAACTTTGAATTTGAAGCCTATTTTCTTCTAAAATAACCAAACAGCTATCATGACCTCCAAAATGATGCTTGAAATCTTTAAATGACCGTACAAAATTAACTCTAAAACATCAAAAATAAATTAAATAACCCTAAAATTTCCTAAATAATAATTTAATAAAAAAAAAACATCTACTAACATTTGTAATAGATTAGCCAAACTCAAATTGCTTACATTATACATGTTTAGCTTCCACATTTAAGAACAATTTTCAAAATATTGAAACAAGAAAATGATGTTTGAAAAACTATTTTTTTAAAAGATTTTTTTAATAAAAAATTACAAAAAGGTAAATGTAGAATCCATAGATTACTTTTTTTTTGGATAATGATAAAGGAATAGAGCTCAAGTACTTTTGAAGTGTGAGACTTTTTTTTTTGGGTAATAAAGATAAGCCCTTTAATTTAATTTGAGATAAAAGAGTTTAGACAAATATTGTGGAGTCCACTATTTTCAATTTATTTACAATTATGCAATTAGAAAGCTTAGTTATAAAAAAGCACCAAACCACTGGTTAAATTGTGAACCAAAGTATTGGGAATGGTTTGGTGTAAAATACTGAATATGCAATGACCCATTATCAAACTCGGTAAAATGACGGATTGCACAAGTTAATCTTTTTAACCCGTAGATAAAACCAAAAAAATACCGATTGGTCTGCATAGAACACAACAATAACTCCTAATTGATTTTAATCATTAGTTGTATTTGGATTAAGTTAAAAACTTATTTTGAATTTCTATGAGATATGTTGTTTCAAGACTTTTGGACTATATAACTTGCTTATTGGATGATTTATGTGAATGATGTGTTTTTTTTCTTTTATACTCTCCAACTTTACGTCATCTGATGTAATTGTTTATTGTTACAATTTATTAATTTTCCTATTTGGAGTATTTTTATTTTAATTTATTTTAGTTGCTTTTTATAATTATAAAATATATTATTTAATATATTAAAAAACCTACAATTCAACCAATGAACCAGTGAACCAATTCTTCAACCGGGTCAACCTCTGGTATGGTTTTTGTAACTATGTTAAAAACATATTATGTATCTTGAAAACATCCTATCAACCGTTTTCAAAATCCTGTTTTGAATAAGGAAAATAGGATACAATTTTCTAAAAGCTATATTTAGAAAACATGAGTCAAACAATAGATTCAAGTATGAGACCACCATTTTATGTTTCACAAACCAAAAAAACTATATTTAAATTCTCTTACCAAACAGGCCCAAAGTTTCTCTAACATAAAGAAACATTTTTTCTCATTTACAATGACTCTTCAAGCAAAGACAATCACAGTAGATCAATAAAAACATTTCTTGGTTTAAAAATTCCTAAAGCTGAAATAAGGGATATTAATTTATTCTCTCTCTCTCTCTCTCTGTGACTATTTGAGGGAAAAATTTGCTATTTAGACTGTTTTTATGAAGATTTTTGGTGAACAGTATGTGCCTGAAACTAATTTGTTAGTTGGACTGCTTTTGGAACTCGAGTTTAACAAACTCGAGTTCTAGTCCAAAAATCAATTTTTTACTCGAGGTCCAACCAACATAAAATCTGACGTGGAATTAAAAAAAAAAAGAAAAAAAAAAAGAACCAAATGGAACTCGAGTTTAGCAAACTCAAGTTCCAGAAGTTTTTTTAAAAAATGGAACTCGAGTTTGCTAAACTCGAGCTCCAATTAAATTGCTCCAACTAACCCAACTGTCTCAGCTATAACTCTCAAATATATCACATATCTCTGCCACGCCTAATACACACAAACTGCTTTCCCATCTCTCTCTCCCACGCCATTTTTTTTACTTGAAATGCAACTTTCATTCTCTCCCACGCCCAAGCTTTCTTTTTTTTACTTCAAAGCAAACTTTCATTGATCTCTACAAAATTAGAAGCTTCATTCTTCTTCAACCATTAGGTAAATATCTAAACCTTTTTCAAAATTTTTTTTGGTTAGACCTAGTGAATTAAGTTTTCATTTGTAGATATATATTTTTCACATACCACTTTTATAGTGTTTATGAGTAATTAGTTCTTTGTAATGTGTGTGTGTGTGTGTGTGCTTTTTTTTTTTTTTTAATGTATTTGTAATTGGTTGTTATTTGTTCTTTGCAATGTGTAATGAGTTTTTTTGTGAAATGGGTTGCAATTTGTAATGTGTTTGACATGATTTGCAATGTGTTGTTATTTGTAATGGGTTTGTTATTTGTAACAGATTTTAATTTTTAAAGGTTAGTGACCATATAAAAAATTGCTTGAGAATAAAAATTCAAATATTTCTATTTGCTTGGAGAGAGTATTTTATATGTGAGTGGTTAATCATACAAAATTTGCTTGGAAATTTGAAAAATATTATCTCCAATGTTATATTTGGTGGACCATACAATGTTATTTTTACTTGGCAAACCATACAATGTCATATTTTCTATTTTCTATTTGCTTGGAGATAATAAAATTTCAATTGTTTATAATTTCAATGTTATCTTTATATTCGCTTGGAGATAATATTTTATAGTTCATATCGGATAAAAGTGTTATGCTTGTCACTAACTTTTAGTAAACTCATTTGACTTTGAATAGGTTTGTAATGGGTTCAATTGATTTATATCTATATTATGATGGGGAGCCCCGCAATGACGTGATTCATGGAGTGACGTATGAAGGACCTGGTAAAAGGTTAGAGATTATTTAGCTGAAAAAACGACGGGAGATCAATTTGAAGAAGTTGAAAAAGAAAATTATGAAAGAGCTAGGTTTGGACCGTCTCTCTCATGACGTAAAAATTATATATCGTTCTCCTCATGCAGAAAAGACACAAGTTCTATGCATAAATGTGCCAAGAATGAGAGGAAAAAGAAAAGACATAGGATTTATTTTAAACCATACAATATAAAATATCGTCTAAAATCCTTTAAATTTACAACATTCAATAATCAAAGTAATAAATTTTCTCAGCAACCCTAACAAAAGTAAAATACAAAAAAAAAAAAAAAAAAAAAAAAGTAGCAATCTTTTTCACATTTTGCTCTATTGGAGTCATGGGTTTTGTTTTGTTGACCGTTTGAATAGATCCAGAATATTTGAAGAAACAGCAAACAGGCCCTAATGAAAAAATTCAAGCATAAACTACAAATTACACTAAAACTAAAAAGTAAAGAAAATTCAAGCATAAACTTAAAAAATAATATACTTAAACGAATTGATTATACCTTAGTTTTAGCTTTCTTAGTCCATTAGTACTTGACTAACAAACACAACCCAGAAATTGCCAATGACATTACAGTATTACTTTAATGAAGAAATTATATTATAATTCCTTGTTTTTACATTTCAATTCCCCCCTTCCAACTTTTCACAGGGAATATAAAAAATACAATCATCTCCCTCGCGTTTTCTAAAATTAACCATGCCATAGGATTCTGTCCATAAATAAATAAATTGAAAATCCATATCATTTTTTGATAAAATATTAGCATTATGCTTTATGGTACAAAGAAACAAACATAATGGTAATTGGAATACACCAGTCAGTGTAATTAGAAGTAATGGAGTCCCCAAGACATGCACAAGGAAGCCAGCCATGGAGTCCATGTTTAAAGGCTGCCAGAAATGTTTCTAGTCACAGTAGTTGCGCCTCACAAAATTAAACCAACCCCAGAAGGAAATCAGCAAACCAAAAGGCCCTAATTAAGAAATTCAAGCATAAAATACAAATTACACTAAAATTAAATTTTACCAGAACTGAATCACATACCCTATTATTTATGTAACCAAGCATAAACCTAACATTAAAAAATGATTAGTAAACAAACCCAGTTATTAATTACAAGCAGAACAACGAAATTGAGCTTAAAAATTTGACTTACCTTGTAGGCACGGCCAAGGTCAGGAACGTGAGGAATGCTAGTGTATTTAGACGATGTGTGACTGAGAGCTAGATCGGAGAGAGAGAGGGATGCCGTGAAGGAATGCTGGTGACTTAGAGAGACCGGAGTGAGAGAAAGGGACACGACTGAGAGAGAGGGATGGCGCAACTGTTGGTGAGAGAGAGAGGGACGGTGTGACTGTTGGGAAGAATCAAAAAGTGAAGAGGTATAGTGCCCTAAAAATCGAGTTTATTAATCTCGGTTTCTATTTTAAAAAAAAAAATCACCGAAATCATGATTGTCGTAGTCGAGTTCCATTTGGGTTAATTTTTTTTTTCCACGATAGATTTTATGTTGGTCGAACCTCGAGTTAAAAATTGATTTTTGGACTGGAACTTGAGTTTGTTAAACTCGAGTTCCAAAAGCAGTCCAACTAACAAATTAGTTTCAGGCGCATACTGTTCACCGAAAATCTTCATAAAAACAATCTAAATAGCAAATTTTGCCCTATTTGAGACTTGAAGGTATATGCTGAAGCAGGGTGGGGGTAAGGATTTAGGATACCAAATTATTTTAATGAATAATAATGATCCCAAAAAATTAAAATTAGAAAGAGGTGCATTTTTTTTTTTTTTTTTAGATTAAAAGAGAGAAATTAGAAAGGGATTAATTTAATGGTTCCAAAAAAGAAATCTTGCAAAAAATTAATGCATTTTGAGTTAGTTTTGATAAATTCATTCCAAATTAGATAAGATTTGATAAATTTCCAGATTTGAACATATATTATGTATATGTATGTATGTATACTATAAAAGACTATAACATAGATTTGATAAATTTCAAATTGCTTGAAATCTTTAAACAACTTGTACAAGACTAACATAAATTTAAAATAATAATAATGACTAACATTAAAAGAAAATGTTAAAAATTGAGTGTTTGGAAATTTGACTGCTTTCAAATAATTTAAAATTTTCAAATTGTAATAAATTAAAAAGAACGATTATTGTGACAAAAAAATGATTGCGGAAAAATTTGACGATTGTATATTTTAAATTTGAAAACTATAAGTGTTGGCAAAATTTGAAAAGCATAAGCTTGAGAAAGAATAAAGGTAGTGTGGCGCGCAAAAAATGGATTCAACAGAAATGAAAACATTGTACACCAGTTACTATGTGCTCACACAATTAATTTTTAGAGATGGGATGCAAGGCCAACCTTTTAGTACCCATCACAATAAAAAGTGACATTTAAATGTTGTATGTATAGTATTCAAATGAGAATAGTATTGAAAAAGCTAAGTATTCATCCTTGGGTTTGGTCCGAAGAGGTTGTTACAGTTTGAAGTCTTCTCTCTCTCTCTCTCCTTTTTTTTAGACCTCCCCCCCTATTCGGATGCTTCTTGGCTCTATGTATCTCAGCAAAGATGCATCTAGATCTTATAATGTTTAGGGTATGTGGCTCAAAACTATTTTCTTATAATTTTTAAAAGCACCAGTTGAATCTAGTAGAAATGTTTTTAAAAGCACCATGAACCTAGTAAGGTTTCTCAAAACAAAAACAAAAAGTTGAAACTAGTAGAAATGATTTCTAGACAACCATTTTTTCTCTCTAATGTTCATAGGAGTAATGGACTTGTTTTCAAGCACTCGTTGGACTTTTAAGGTATTAGCAATTTGAAAACTAAAAGCAGACTCGTTTGCAGCATTCTTTGCTGTTCTTGAAAATTTTTCATGAAAGGCTTTGACACTATATATACTATAATCTTGAGGGATGAAACTGGTTTCAAGGACAACATTTTGCCGTGCTTCAACTGTATTAAAATTTGATGAGTTTTATATCTGAACTATTTTCATTTCTAATATATGAAATTCTATTTGAATATACTATTTGGTTTTGGATTATTTGGTACCCACTCATCCAGAACAAAACTTACAAGATACATGAGAATAAGGAATAGTACCTGAATTAGGGTGCGCCACACACATTTCTTCATGATTTGCTTTTAGCCTTTTTGAACAGGAGTAAGTTCCGTTGCCATTCTAGTTTGCTGCAAATTACTCTTATTTGAATTTAAAAACAACCTTCAACTAAGTACAATACATGACAATGCAAGCTGTGGAAGCGTCTTCCAAGACAGTACCACTCATTTAACATTTTTTAATACTTCAAAATAAAGACTTTACAACACACAAGGTGACCATCGAATGAAATTATTGCTGACACTTCACTCGGGAGGAGTTTGTTGGCGTTGAAACTTCCTCTGCAATTTGGCGGCACCGACTACTACTGTCACATAAATTTTGTCAGTCGTGTTGCCCAGGAAGCGGAAATAAGTATGTCTCCAAGATTTGTCAAGTATTAAAGAGCCCCATAATTCCCAAAATCCTGTAATAAATCCAAGTCCCCTGCTTAAATAAAATGAAGGTATTTTGAAGCCATCATGCCCTTCTTTTTGAATGCCTTGATTTTCTTCATCTCACATTTCATTGCTACAATGTGAATCTTCGAATAATTCATCCCTCGAGCATATCTTTGACAGCGGAGACCCACAAAGTTGAGGATTCCCCATTAAGGATGAGTAATTAAAAGATTGGAGTTGCGTAGAATGTGGAATTTCTCCTGACAAGTTGTTATGTGACACGTCCAAGTGATTGAGGAAGATTAGACTTGCCGTGCTAGGTGGCATGCTGCATGAAAGGTGATTCCTTGATAAATCAAGAGACTCCAAATTAATCATTTCATCAATGTTTGTTGGGATTGGTCCGATCAGATGATTTCTTGACAAATTCAAAATTTGCAATCCAACAAGGCTCATAACTTCCTTAGGAATTTCTCCCAATAAGTTATTGGAAGATAGGTCAAGTAATTTTAAAAGTTTAAGAACACGGTTGGATACTATCTCCTTAGATTCGACTGTGAGTTGTAGGGAATTCAACTCGAAATCCCAACCTGTGAGAAACAAAAAAATAGAAAAAACATACGCCAAAGAAAAAACAATCACATGCACAAGACAGTATTTACGTGGTTTGGCAATTTGCTTACGTTTATGGAGTTGCAGAGATTTCACTATTATTAGGGAAAAGTACAGAGTGCGGCTACAGTGTTTTTTTCTCTCTCAAAACACGACAACAACACACAATAAACCCTAATCACCAATAATCGGTTTTTATACAAAACAGGCCCAAAAACCACGCAACATTATTCGAGTCGGGTCGAGTCATCAACCGAATCAAACATAAACTAGGCTCCACAAAGCCCAACATGAGTTTGATACCTTTAGAATAGGTTGTGTAAGGATAATAGATTAAGGAAAGAGTTTCCTCAAAGGAAGTCATGCCATCAAAGACACATCTTGGAATAGTTCCAGATAAATTATTTAAAGCAAGATCTAAAATTTTCAAATTTTTTGGTTGGCACATCTGCAAGGGAATGTCCACTGAATGTATTAGATCGCAATTCAAGAATCATCAAGTATTGTAAATTTTCACTAATCAATTCCAATACGTTACCCGATAACTTGTTGTTGGCAAGGCCTAGAACTCTCAAGGCAATGCAATTCTTCAACGATAAAGTCACTTCTCCAAAAAGACTGTTGTTGTCTAATCGCAGGGTCTTTCGATTTATTAAGTGGCCAATTGAGTTAGGAATTTGTCCAAAAAGATTGTTATTAGCTAAGTTTAGAATGACCAAATTTTGCCCATATTCCTAACAATCTGGAATTTCTCCCATTAAATTCACTACAAAAAAAAGGGCCTATGGCCGCGTTTTAAAAACGTAGCCATAGGCCACAAAACCATGGCTATAGCCCGATCTGGCCTATAGCCACGTTTTTTTAGGCCGCGCTTTTAAATGCGGCCTAAAACCCGCAATTATAGGCCTGATAGGGTCTATGGCCGCACTTTCTAAACGCGGCCTAAGGATTGGTCCTTCGGCCGCGTTTAGAACGCAACCCAACTATCACTAACCAACTATCACTAACCATCCCAACTAGCTACTAACTAACCCAACTGACAAGCATTGCCAGCTGTCACTTACAGTTACAGGAATCTATCAAATAAATTCGACAAAACTGAACTGTATAAACTGAATGGACCATACTTAACTTAATAGACCGAACTGGACCAACAAAGACCGAATGGGTTGAAGTAAACCGACATGGACCGAATGGACCAATGTGGACCAAAATAATAACTTCCATGACACTAAGCCTTGTAAATAATCATCACCATTTGACATTGATCTATAACATGATTCAGGTTATATTTTACAATTTTTAGATGTATAAACTGACATGTTATTTTTTTATTATTATTTTTTTTTGGTAGAAAGGAAAATTTCATTAAACAACCAAACAAAGGGGGAAAGGGAGGATCAGCAACTGTCCTGTTAACATACAAACCAGATCTGTCCGAGCTTAACAGCTCCAAAAGATCCACAGGTGGATCTTGATACAAAATAAAAGGTCTCTCTTGAACAGAACCTATTCTAGCCAAACAATCCGCACATGAGTTTGCTTCACGAACTGACATCTCTCTTGAAAATTGCATACAATAGGACCAAACACACATGCAAATTGAGAAAAGAAAAATGCTGAGAGAAAGTACTTGTAGAAGAGTGGAGAAAGATCAGCGATGGGGCTTGGGTAACAAATCGGCGATGGGGTGTGGCCTGCGTGCGTCGGCGATGGCTGATTGAACGGATGGGTGAGGATGATGGATGAATGGCACTGGGCTTCGAAGATGGGTGAGGAGGATGATGAATCGGGTAGGCGATGGTCCATTCAGTGTGATGGAGAGTGAGCTGTAGAGACAGCTTGGTGAGGATGACAATGAATCGGTGAGGATGATGGATGAATCGGCGGTGAGAGGTTGATGCGAAGGATGAGAGACAGGTGAGAGTCTGAGAGAGATGGAGGGGTGAGATCAAGCTTTTAGACCACAGTTAAGGAAAAAAAAACAAAAACAACTGTCCGGCAAAATTAAAATTAAATGCAAAGGTCCTATGGCCGTGTATTTTACACGCGGCCATAGCTTCGCCCCAACAAAACGAGGCCTAAGCCCATTAAAATGAGGCCTTAGAGGAGGTCTATGGCCCTGTTTTAAAAATGGGGCTTTTGCTGTTCTATTTAAGCCCCATTTTTGTAAAACGGGGCCTAAGGCCCCTGCGTTTTGTAGTGATTATTTGAAAATAGATCTAAATAGCTTAGAGAATTATTTGCAAACAATATTCCGCATAAGTGCGAAATTGGTCCAAAAAATGAATTTTCTGCTAGAGCCAATATTCCTAAGCTGGCGGAGTAGCGAGGCAGGCGACTCAAAAAGGAATTGGAGCTCAAATCTAGTAGTGAAAGATGGATTTGCAATGAAAAATCTGGCAAATTTCCTTTGAGGTCATTGAACGACAGATTCATATTCTTGATCCTCGTAGAAAGGTTCCAAAACCAATCTGGCCCGACATCTGTAATTTTGCCATCAGAGATATCAATGGAAGAATAATTGCTCTGTGATCGAAGCCACTGTGGAAACTTTGAGCCTACTAGGCAAGACCTCAACCCTATGGTTTCACGTTGAAAGGGTGGAATCCAGCTTGAACTCACATTCAACACCAACTGGTTTGAAGAAAGATCTAACACCCGGAGACTACTGAAATTTTTTAAGTAAGCTTCCGTGATGTTACCCTCCAAGTAATTCCTGGCCACATCCAAGGCAACCAGTTGAGAGAGTTGTACAAGACTTTGCTCTAAGGACCCGTTCAATTGATTGTCGCAAAGATACAACTCTCTCAGTGATGAAGATTTGTTAAGCTGACTTTCTTTTTCAAACAAGCCTAAAGTTAGTGGTATTGGACCTTCGAGATCATTCCTCGATAGATCAAGAGAGGTGAGAGAAATCATGTTCTCAAAAGCGTCTGTGATCAGACCTTGTAACTGACATCTTGAAAGATTAAGGTAAACCACACTATGGCCAGTTTTAAACAACCAATCTGGTATGTTAGAATTGAAATTATTATCCGAGAGATCGAGGATTTTAAGGGAGGTAAAATTCACATGAAGCACATATTGAGGAAGCTTGTGAAGCATACAATAAAATAAACGTTAACTCTACTAGAGAACTTAGCATATATATTTATTGATTCAAGCAAATCCTTTGCATTGCTAAGATCAACACCACTCAGATCAAGAACTTTCAAAAAAGAAAGACCATAAACCCAATTGAGGTTTTCAGCTCTTAAAGAAGAATATCCATTTCCACTCAAATCCAGAGACTTCAAGTGTGAGAGGTTTCCAAGATTACTAGGAATGGTTCCATATGAAAATTGGCATTAGATAGGTTGAGATATTCTATATGATGAAGAGAACCAATAAACTCTGGAATTGGAATACTATAGCTGAACTTATCTTGACTCAAGTCTAGGTGTCGCAGATATGGTAGGTTAAGCAAAGATGAACCTATCTCACCTGGCAATATGTTGAATGGATCTCGACTGTGGGGCTCAAGTTTGGTCACATGACCTGTTACGTTGTCACATCCAACTCCACTCCATTTGTAACAATCTTCTTCGGCCTTCCATGAAGAGAAGTAGTCCGTACCACTGCTAAAGCCTTCTCCAAACTTGAGAAGAGCTTCATGCTCACCGTCCAAGCACCGAATCGCGCTACTCATCAAACTGAACTCTACGCATTGAAGCCCAATGGTGAGATAAACAAGTAGCTGAATAAACTTACTTCCTTCAATCATCATGATCTGGATTGCACTTGAGATTTCCAGGTTCCAGCATGGCAGCACTAAATGAAAGATAGCTTACAAATGTTTGGAACCAAGGAGAAGCAGGGAGAGGAGAGCGAAGGTGGCTGAAATATTGAACTCTTTTGCACTCTTAAACATGTGAACAGAACGTAAACAACTCGTTTTTTTTGTTGATTAGGACCTCTACTTTTGTCTTTTTCCCACTTTCTTCTTACATTTCTCTTTCTCGTAATAAATCGAAATATATCTTCGTGTTATAATACTCGTTCTATTATTTTGTATATATATTCTTTTTTTTTGGTAAACCATGCAAGTATTATACAACTAAGGCACCACAAGTCTATTACAAAAATTGCCAGCTTTATCACTAGCCAGGAGGTCTTCCACCACAGGCGGTGGATTATACAAAATAAGATAGTCTGAATGCAAATCAGCCCCCATCCTAGCTAATCTATCAGCACACCTATTTGCCTCCCTAAAGACATGCGCCACAGTAGAGTTAAGGAACGTCTTCATTAGGTTCCTACAATCGGATAACAAAGGTTCAAGACTAAGATTAACCACAAAAGTATTAGAAAGCAAATAAACAAGATATTCAGCATCCATATCCACAGAAATATTATCTAAACTAAGCTGTTTTGCCAAGAGAAGCCCATCTCTAAGCGCCCACAACTCCGCCAAAATACAAGACGTGTTCCCAAGTTTCCTTAAGCAACCTGCAATCCATTCCCCATTACTGTCTCTGATCACAGCTCCTCCACCGACCTTCTTCGAGTTCCCTAACACCGACCCATCCGAGTTCAACTTCACCCACCCTTCATGGGGTTTAGTCCAGGACACCCGAGTCAACACTCTACTCGGTTTTATGTGGTTTTCAAGCACAATAGCAAAGAACTCAGCTCCTTTTTTAATGCAATGACTAGCAATCTTCGCATCAAAGCTTCCATTACAAAAAATTACCTTATTCCGTTGGAGCCATATAAGCCAAAGAGCCTGAGGAAATAGCATTTTCCAAGGAATACGAGGCCAATCAAAAAACTGTACCGAGCAACAGTTGCTCTTCAACCATTCCGGTAAAGGGAGATCATAGAACTCTTGATTTGTACACTGAATGCCTAACTCAGTCCACACTCTTTTAGCCGAAGGACAGTCACGCAAAGCATGTATAATAGATTCATCAAAGATTCCACACACTTCACAAGTTAAACACAGGTTGAAACCCCTTGAACCAAGCACTACACGAGTAGGAATACTATTCCGAGAAACAAGCCACAAAAAGAATTTGATCCTTGGAGTAGTGTAAACATCCCAGACCCACCTACAAGAATGAGAAGCAAGGTTCAAAGGATTTAAACCTTTAGCAAGGAGATAAGCCGACTTTAAGGAGAAAGAACCATCCTTGGAATATGCCCAAATAAGCCTATCCTTCAATTCAGGACACAAAGCTAACGGGATACCTTGAATGTCCTTCAAAATGGTTTCTGGAAAATTGAAGGATAGCTCATTGGGTTTAGATAAGAACATCTTAACTGACAAATTATTTTCCCCCTCAGCAAGGGGCCCCTCAATCTGCTTCCTTAAAGGACCTGAAGGGAGCCAAAAATCATCTCAAAAACCCACCTCTTCACCATTTGCTACTGCCCATTTCAACCCTTTATTAAAAATAATTCCTCCTTCTTTACAAGCAGCCCAGATTTTTGAAGCAGGGAGCTTTCTACCTCCTTCACTAAGTCTAATAGCAGTCAAATATTTACTTATTAGCATTTGCGCCCAAGGGTGCAAACATATCTGTATTTTAAAAGTGAAATTAAAAGTAAAAAATAAATAAAAGTAAAATAGTAAATATGAGAGTATCAACCCAGTGGGGTGGCTGAGTGGTTGGGCACTCGGTCTTAAAGTAGTTATCTTAAGTTTGAGTAAAAGCTCTTAACCATCGTGATTTTTTAATTAAAAATTTTGAGAAAACACTACAAAAAAAAAAAAAAAAAAAAAAAAAAAAAAAAAAAAAAAAAAAAAAGGGAGTATTGTTACCTTCTGTATTATTTGATACTCACACTGTCACACATCCAAAACAAATCTTTCTTACAAGTTACAAAATATATATATATATATATATATGGGGAAAAGGAAGGAATAGTACTTGAATTAGCGTAGGACGCATATCGTCGCGAATAGTACTTGAATTATCTTTTTTTTTTTTTTTACACGGAGTACTTGAATTATCTGGGGGTGCATCGCACCCTATGGTCCAACACACACTTTATAAAAAAAAGCTAAATCAGCTTGTCTTACAAGTTTTTGACAAAGTCAGTCTTTTTTTATTTTTGGCAAAGTCAGTCTTTTCATTTATTAAGAAGTGATGTTTTCATTTAGTAGTAAGTGATGTTAAACCGTTTGCGACACACTGAAGAAGAAGAAAAAACAAGCTAGTCGGACTAATTTCCAAGCAATGGCTACAAAGTCTTTCTCTTTTTTTTTTTTTTAGGTAAACTGGATATTGAATTAAAACTTAAGTGGATGAGTCCACTTCGTTACAAATACATTCCTGGGTCGTGCCTAGTTTTTCCAAAATTAAAAGGGATACAATAACAGGGGACATAAAAAATAACAAAACTCTCCTCCATATCAGTTTCTAGTCTTGCTAATCTGTCGGCACACTAGTTGCCTTCCCTGTAGCAATGCTTAATCCGAGCTTGAGGAATTCTCTTCAGCATGTCCCTGCAATCATCAACAAGAGAATCAATCTCACTATTAGTTTCTGTTGCATTGGCAAGTAAAGAGACTATGGATGAGGCATCCACTTCCACTTCCATTGCATTGAGCCCAAGTCTTAGGCATAGCATTAGACCGTCCTTCATTGCCCAAAATTCAGCAGTAAAGCTGATGGTAAAACCAATAGATCTTGCAAATCCACTATTCCATTCCCCATGACAATCTCTGATAATGCCTCCTCCACCAGCAAGACCCAGGCTGCCAAGCCCTGACCCATCAGTGTTCAGCTTTGTCCACAAAAGCTGCGATTTGGTCCATCCCACTGCTATCCGCAATGCTCTTATGACAGTTGCATGATCCAACACACAGTAGAAGAACTCCACAACCTGATTCTCCACTGCCTTACGAAAATTAAAGGGGGAAGGCCTAGCAAATAATCTCTTATTACAAAATAGCCAAAGATTCCAAATTCAGAAGAGGAAGAAGGTGGCTCACTGTTGGTCCTTACCAAGCAATTGGGAGGAAGAGCAGGCATTCAACTTTAGCCACTTAGTAATATCAAGATCGAAGGAAATCCGGAGATGGGAGGAGCAGTCAGCCTTTGCCCAAAATCTAGTTGCAATCGGGCAGTCTCTGAGCACATGTGCCATGGTTTCTTGATCCTCATGACACCAATCACAAGATGTATCTCCATTAAAACCTCTCAAAGCTAAAATGGACTTCGTAGGGATGCTTTTTAATAAACATTTCCAAACAAACAGTTGGATTTTGGGCAAGGTTTTTAGCTTCCAAACCCAGTTGCCTGCAAAATTGGGGTAATGTAGGCTTAAACCTGTAGCTAACATATACGCATTCTTTGAATCAAAATCTCCTTTCGAACTAGAAATCCAACAGATGTGATCTTCCCTTCTTGAAGCAGCCTGAATTGGGATGGCTCGGATAGAATGAACCAAAAGGGAGGGTAGCTAAAACGAAATATTATGCAGATCCCAAATTCCATTCTTTTGAACATCAGAGACCCGAAGGCCCTCCTCTCCCTTGTTCAGGGGTCCTTCCACACAACTCCTTATTGACCCAAAATCAAGCCATTTGTCTGCCTAAAAGGAGAGTTGACTATTGTGACCAATAACCCATTTCGTACCTTTCTCACACAGAGAGGCTCCCTTATTGATTGCTGCCCAGGTTCTCGACTTTGATGCTTTGCTAGTGTCCATTCTCCTGCAATACTTATGTCTTAGAACTTTGACCCATGGTTTCTCCCCCTCATTCTTCATTCTCCAACACAACTTCGCAGCTAAGGTGAGGTTTCTTTCCTTGGCTGCATGAAGGCCGAGACCCCCTCTGGCTTTTGGTTTTGTTACTTTGTTCCAACCCACCAAATGTGTCTTCCTTTCTCTCTCTCTCTCTTATTAAATCTAAATTTTGATAAATTTACTATTATATTACATTCTCTTATTATATTATTTAAGTCATTGATCAAATAACTTTGCTTAGATTCTCCCTTAAAAATTAAAACAAAGTTTCAGAGTTTCTCTAACCTAAGGCAGCGCAGCAACCCTAAGTTGGTAGAATACGTGCCCACTCTCGGAGTGAGGCTTTTGTTTTGGCTTTTGGTTTCCTGACCGGCGCGGCGTTGGAGTCTATCTCTAGTTGGCTAGGTATGGAGAATTTTTCTGCTCTCTGGGAGTCTTTTTTGCTAACGGAGTCTAAAGGCAGTAAGTAGTAAGTACCAAGTGGAGGATGATGAACTTGAAGGGAAGTTTCTTCTTGCGGCACGGTTTTTTACGAGTAGAGTTCTGAATATTGAGGCCATCGCTCGCACTTTCAAAATACTGTGGCACACTAAGAAGGGCTTCAAAGCATGCGATATGGGTGATCACTGTGTGTTGTTTATTTTTTCCGAGCAAACTGATGTTGACAGAGTTCTTGCGGGAGAGCCGTGGTCTAAGTACTTGGTTGCTTTGAAGAGAATTGGACATCAAGAGGAGATGAAGGGACTAGTATTTGATAGTGTGTTTTTTTGGATTCAGGTACATGACCTCCCTATGGGTAGTTTGAAGTTGACAATGGCACAAGACATTGTTTCGATAGTGGGGGAAGTCGTAAACTCAGGGACAGCAGAGGAGGACTATGAGGGCAGCCACTTTATGCGACTAAGAGTGAGGATTGATATTACAAAACCGTTATGTAAAGGTAGAAAGATAGGACTGAGTGATGGCAAGGAAGGTTGGGTAAATTTCAAGTATGAGCGTTTGCCTAACCTATGTTATTGGTGCGGTCATCTTACCTACCATGATAAAAATGCTTAGTCTGATTGGCAAGGAAGGGTACACTGCAGGGTAGTGATCAATAATTTGGATTGTGGTTGCAAGTGAACACCCTAAACCTAGCCAAGAAAATTGTGATTCAGGTTGCTGGGTATGAAGAGGAGAAGCAATGGATAATGAGACTGCCCTATATTCGAAGCAGACTGAAGATGGGGATGTGGAAGTTTTGAATACTATGCAAATTAATGGGGACCAAGAGCACCATCGAAGTGGTGATGATGAGGATTGAAGTGCCAAGTTTGATGATGTGCACGTTCAGATGGAGGTACCAGTGGTGACGGAAGTGAATGGGGTTCTTGATGTGAGTAATCTGCACAGGTGCATGGATCCAGGAGACATTCGGGGCCCCACTAGTTAGAATTTTCAAGCTCAGTTAGATGATATCGATGCTGAGTTAGCACACTTCGATGGTGGGAAGGAACTTAGGAAGAAGGTCCGGGTTGGTAAGGGTAGTGGTGAGAGGGACATAATGGAGAAGTTAGTAGAAGGTTAAGGAATTTTCCCCTTCAATTTGATAGTGGCAGTACACCTTTAATAATACTAGTGGAGTTGTTATCTTTGAAGCGTCCAAGGGAGGTGTCAAGTGAGGAAATGGGACTTACTAATGATAGTAGAAAGAAACAGGTACTTGTGGTCAGAACTCAATCGGTGGAGGCTGATGTTTAGCCTCACCGACAACCATGAAAATCTTAGCTTGGAACTATAAGGGGCTTAGGAACCGGCGTGCAGTTCAAGAGCTTGTCAATATTGTGTAAGCACAAGATCCCATGATTGTGTTTTTGTTAGAAACATGGTCATCTAAGGAACATATGAAATGGGTACGAAATCATATTTTGTTTGATGGGTGTTTTATGGTGTCTAATGATGATAGGGGGGGATTAGCTCTTTTATGGAAAGCAGGGGTGGATGTTTAGGTGAATAGTTTTTCAAAGTATTACATTGATTTTATTGTGCATGGTGGTTCGGAGAATGATAGGAGATTGACTGGGTTTTATGGAGAGCTCAATACAGGTCATTGGAATGAGGGTTGGAATATGCTTCGAATGCTTAGACCTAAACTGAAGCTTCCATGGTGTGTTTTGGGTGATTTTAATGAGTTGCTTGAGGTGTAAGAAAGGAGAGGTAGGGCTCCTCGGGCTCATTTTTTGATGCAGAGTTTTTGTGATGTGTTGGACCATTGCAGGTTTGTTAATTTGAGGTATTCTGGTCCAGATTTTACTTGGCATTGCAGGAGAAGGGGGGAGTGGATTTGGAAAAGATTAGATAGGGGAGTTGCTAATTATGAGTGGTTGACTTGTTTTTCTACAGGTAGGGTGAAGCATTTGAATTGCTTTACATCAGATCATAGGCCACTTCTTCTATCCTTGGATGGGGATAGTGAGTACCAAAGGTGGCGCAGGAAGCCTTTTTGGTTTGAAGCAATGTGGATTTCGAACCCTGAGTGCAAGGAGGTGGTAGCAAGGGCTTGGGATTGCGCTCCCAATGGTACTCCCATGTTTATGGCAGCTATAAAACTTAAAAGATGTAAGAAACGGTTGAAAGTCTTGGAGTAGGGTTCATTTTGGCAATGTGAAGCAGCAGATAAAGCAAGCAAAGGATCAATTATGGCATGCTGAAGAGGTTTCGACCAAGACTGGGGAGCTTAAAGAGGTTATTCGGATTAAGATGGAATTGAATGCTCTTTTTGATAAAGAGGAGAAGATGTGGCAACAAAGGTCCAGGGTTCAGAACATAGTTTTTTCATGGGACTGCCACTCAAAGGAAGATGAAGAATTTTATTAGGGGGTTATGTGATGGGAATGGAGCTTGGCAGGAGGATGAGGAGGTTTTTTCCAGCTATTATCATTGATTTCTATACTCATCTGTTTACTTCCTCGAATCCACAGGATCTTTACAGGGTTTTGGAGGGGGTTGATGCTGTGGTCACTAAGAGTATGAGAACAAATCTGGAGAGGCCTTTTACTAGTGAGGAGGTGGGAATAAGAATCAAAGAAATGGCTCCGCTTAAATCCCCAGGTCCAGATGGTATGCCACATTTATTTTATCAGATTTATTGGACTAATATTGGTATGGATGTTTCTCAAGCTGTTTTATATTGTTTAAATTCAAGGTCTATCCTAAAATCTATCAACCATACCTTTATTACTCTGATTCCTAAGATTAAAAACCTTGAAAGGATCTTTGATTTTTTGACCCATAAGCTTGTGCAATGTGATGTACAAGATCATCAATAAGATGATTGCTAATCGCCTCAAGCCCATTCTTAATTCCATTATATTTGAGACCTAGAGTGCTTTATCGCTGATAGATTGATCACTAATAATATTTTAATTGCCTTTGAATCTTTGCATCATATGAAGAATAGTTGTACAGGGAAGAAAGGTTTTATGGCTATGAAATTAGATATAAGCAAGGCTTATGATAGGGTGGAATAGGTGTTTCTCGAAAAAATTCTTCTTAAAATGGGTTTCTCGTGTGCATGGGTAGCTTTGATTATGGAGTGTATTACCACTGTCTCATATTCTATCCTCGTGAATGGGGAGCCAAAGGGTATGATAGTCTCATCTCGAGGTTTAAGACAAGGAGATCCTCTTTCCCATTATTTGTTCCTTTTCTGTGCCGAGGGGTTGAATGCTCTTTTACGAGGTGCTACAGTAAAGGGAGACATACATGGTTTCTCGCTTTGTAGAAATGGGCCTAAACTAACTCATCTATTTTTTTGCAGATGATTGCTTAGTCTTTTGCAGGTCTACTTTAGAAGAGTGCAATATAATTCAAGAGCTATTAGCTTACTATGATATTGCGTTGGGACAAGTGATTATTAAGGAGAAAACCACTTTTTGTTTTAGCAGAAATACAGATGAAGTAACTCAAGAAGCTATCAAAGTGGCCCTCAATGTCCCTGTTATTAGGCATTATGAGAAATATTTTGGTTTACCTTCTTTTGTTGGAAGAAATAGGTCGACGTGCTTTGCTTAAATCAAAGAACGGATATGGGGTCGTATGCAAGGTTGGAAAGAAAAGCTGTTGTCTCAAGCTGGTCGTGAGGTTATGATTAAGGCAATGGTCCAGTCTATCTTGGTTTATTCAATGAGTGTCTTCAAGCTTTCGGTATGCCTTTGAAAAGATATTGAAGCCATGATTCGAAAATTTTGGTAGGGCAATGGTGAGGGAAGGAAAATTCATTGGGTTAAATGGAGTTCTTTTTGTTCTTCAAAATCAATTGGTGGTATGGGGTTTCGGGATTTCCAAAAGTTCAATAATGAATTGTTAGCTAAATAGGTGTGGTGTCTCTGTCATCGACGAGACTCCCTCCTTTTTAAAGTATTTAGTGCTAAGTATTTCCCAAATGGTAATATTCTTGAGGCGTTTGTTCATCCTAAATGCTCTTATGCATGGTAGAGTATTCTTTAGGCACAAGGAGTTATTGAAAAATGGGCTATATGGAAGGTTGGCGATGGAAAGCTGATTGATGTTTGGCAACATAGGTGGCTGCCTGATCTGAATCATAGTAAGATCATCTCTCCAAAAGCTAATTCTTCAGTTCAGCAAGTTTGTGATTTGTTTTTCCCTGATACAAGAGTTTGGGACCTAGGTCGCCTTGCAAGTTGTTTGATTCTGTGGGAGGCTGACTTGGTGAGGAGGATTCAAGTATGTGAGGATGGGCAGAAGATAGTCTGGCCTAGCCTCTGACCAATGATGGGGAGTATAGTGTTAAGAGTGTTTATTATATGCTTGTCTCTTCTGAATCTCTTCTTATGCCCAGTTCATCATCTTCGGGTAGTAATGGTTTGGTGTGGAATTAAATATGGAAGATGAAGGTACCTAATAAGATTCGGCATTTTATTTGGCGCGCTGCTAAGGACTTTCTACCCACGAAATAGAACTTAAAGGCTCGGCATCTCCCTATTGGCGAGGAATGTGATGGTTGTGGAGAGCAAACGAAGTCGATTATGCATTGTTTATGGCTCTATGATCAGGCGAGGTCGGTGTGGATGTTACTCCTGGAATTTCGGTCACTGACTCAGAAGAAGTGTCAGACTTTCTTTGAATTATTGGAGGAGCTTTTCAATTCTAGGTCGAATTTTAGGGCAGCTTTGTTCGCTAATGTGGCATGGTGTTTATGGTAACGTCTTAATCGGATGAGGGAGCATCAATCTTCTTGGTCACTACTTGAATTGGGTGATAAAGCTCGGAGGCTGGTTGAGGAATTTTGGGATGTGAATCCTTAGGAGCATGGTGCGTCTATTCCTCGTCCTATGGTTCCAGTCTCCTCCACCCGATGGTTGCTTCAAAGCAAACTTTGATGCTACTTATTTTGAAGATTCGGGTTTAGCAGCTATTGATGTTGTATGTCGAGATCAGTCCGAGCAAGCTATTGCGGGACTATGTCAGAATCTAGGAAGGGTGCAATCAGTTGAGATGGCTGAAGCTTTGGCGACTCAAAGAGCTGTGATTTTCGCAAGGGAGTTGAGTCTCTTTAACATTATTGTTGAAGGTGACTGCCTTCATGTAATTCAGGCCTTGAAGTGTAGTGGTGCCTGCCTTCTGCTGTTTAGCCATATCATTGATGAGACCAAAAGACATGGACGTATGTTGAGAAGTTGTTTGTTTCAGCACGTTAGGAGGGATGAGAATAGATTAGCTCATTGCTTAGCTAAAAAAGCAATTTTATCTGCAGATCTTGAGGTATGGGTAGAAGATTTACCCGAGAATGTGGATGTTGTTTTCCAGTCGGATCTTCCCTAAGTTTGGTTTTTGTTTTGTTTTGTAGTTTTGTTTTTTTCCATTAACAAGAGATCGCTTACCTTTTTCTTAAAAAAAAAAAAAAAAGACTTTTAAAATACCTTTTCTCTCTCTCTCTCTCTCTCTCTCTCTCTCTCTCTCTTACCGAAATTGATAGTAATAATAAAGTAATAACATTATTTATTTATTTATTAATGTTTCCTTTCCTTGATTGGTTCTCATCAATCAATATATATATATATATATATAAAAGCAAAAACCTCATACGGGAGTGTATAAGGTCTCGCCAAATGGCGCTCTAACTTTGCATTTAGCATTTTTTTACTTCTTTCGTTAAGTTTTTCTATATTAATATGTGTTATGATGGTCCCAAGCGTTTTCACTTTTCAGTTTTCTATTAAAAAGTGAGAATACACAATTTGACCAATTCGCCAATATTTCATACTTTTTTTTTTTTATGAAGTTTCATACTTTTCTCACAATCCATAATTTTGAGAAAAGTTTGGGTTCTAGAAATTTTCTTAGCACAATCCTTCAGATGGTCCCATTTTTTTTTCAAAAAAGGCCTTTCTTTTGAAGAAATTGTTTAATACAATCCTTCTATGTACAACTCTCTCTTCTTCCCTTTCCCTTCCCTTACTTTTTCCTCCCTTCTTTCCTTTTCATCTCCCTTACAACCAAACAGGATATTAGTTTCCAAATTCAGCTAAAAAAAAAAAAGTGTTTTGAGGATATTAATAAAAAGAGTTTGAATTTGGTAAGAATAGGGTGTAAGATTCATATTTTATACCATCCAATAAGAGATGTCACATAAGTTTTTTATTTAAAACTCAGTACATCATACCACAATTAATAACATTTTATTAAACTCCCAATTTGGTTGAATTTTCAAATGAGTATTATAATCGATTGAGTGCAGTTGTTCTTATTCTTTAATACATGATAAGATGATGTGGCATGTTGGGCTTGGAGGGTGTGAAACTTGGGTTTTAACCATATTTTTATAAAATTTAATCTTTAATAAAAATATGTAAAAAACATGTTTAATTAACATTTTAGTCTTTAACACTTGTACAGTTGTACTATGTATCAAAATAGTTTTTAACATCTTAAACGTTTCAATTTTGTTTCCAAACTTTTGGTATTGTGTCAAAATAATCCTTATTATTAAGCAGTAAATAAAAAGAATTGATGTATCTAACATTAATATCAAAATAATATTTTTATGCCATCTAAGCTATCCTTTGAATTATCATGCGTCCTTAATTAGAAAATAAAATAAAATAATTGAAAATATATTAATTGCATCTCCATAAGTAAATGAGATATCATTTTATTAGCAGAAATTGAAAATTTCTTTTCTTTTCCTCTGCTTTCTTGGCAACCAAATGGGGTTTAAGTCTTGAGTTTTTAGTTAAAGTGCTCATGAAAATCATCTAAAAAACGTACTATTTACCTAATTTTAAAATGAAATTTAAAAAAAAAAAAAACAGTTTTTCGAGAAGAGAAAAACACAGACATGAATGCAATCAGACATGCAACTCAACCAATGATCCAATCAACATATTAAGCTTTCAAAATCATCTCTCAACAACAAACTTAAGCACATGGATCCCAAAAACACACACACACACTAAACGAGTCTAACCAATTTTATTTTTCAAAAACAAGTTAAGACAGTTTAATGAGCATACATAAACAAATGTAAACCTTGTGATGGCCAAATCACATTGTAACTGCACATGTATCAAGAGTAGTAAAGAATATTGCGTGTTGTGTGTGAAAAACATCGCAAGATTGCATAAGTGTATACATGTTATGATGATTTGAGATATGAGAAAATCACTTTAACTCACACACAATCATAATTGTTTGATGGGGACTATCACCTTTGAGGTACATCATATAACTCCCACATCTCCTAAAGTACACGCTTGCAATCAAATTTAAAGCATTTTTAATAGTTTTGCTTTTTAATTTTCTTTGCATATTTTTCTTTTATTTAGCATATCATGCATGGGCCTATAAGGGATAGAAAAGAAATACCCAATGATAATTGACATTCCAATTTTGCTATGCCGAAGCACATAAATGTCATTGACATCACACTTTTACTATGTCGAAGCATACAGATGTCTTATCATGATTGGCGGGCAACAGTGGTGAGATGGTTATTTATGCCTTTCTTCTAGGATTTTCTAGTCCTACCCGTCAAAAAGAGTGATACGAGTGTTAAGTACAAGAGATCACTTAACCTTACTCATCACAAACACGAGCCACAAAGCTCACTTGCTTAGTTGTGCATAGAGATGCGCATCTAAGTTACAAAAGATACAAAGTTTAAAAAACTTTGTTTCAATGGCCATCCAAGGTACACAAGTACCAATGTACACATACACACACTGTTTTTGTATTTTTCTAATTTTTCAATTTTATTTTTATTTTTATATGAAAAACAAAATAAAACAAAACTGAAAACTAACCAAACAAAAACAGACAAACACATGAAAGCATGAAAGAAAGATGCATATGCATGAAGGTAAGATAGAAGGGTGCAGATGCATGAAAGCATGATTCTAAAAGCAGATAAGAAATTAAGCAAAGAGAGTCCCACTTTAGATAGAAAGAATTAAAGCAAAGGACAAACAGAAAGACAATTAAGTCTTAGGATCCTTTATCACCCACACAGCACGAGTCTTTGGCCGTGAAGATGAAAAGGCACGTGTCCTAGTATGACTACTAAAGGACATAGAAGGATTAGAATTCCCCTAAAATTGAGTCAAAAAACTCAAAGCTTTTAATAACTCACCAAGAATAGGTACAGAGCCTTTAGACAAAGGATGAGACCTATTTGACACTCGCTTATGAGGAAACAACTCGAAACAATTTGGGCGAGTGTGACCAGAACCACCACAATGGTGACAAACATAAGCAGTTTTAGAGCTCCTCGGCTTCTTAGAAGGAGGTTTAACCTTAGAGGTTGACAGAGACCTTAATTTAGGACAATTTAGCCTAATATGACCAAAATATAACAATGATGACAAGTGGGGACAAATTCAGAATTTTTATTCTTCCTAGGAGGAGTTTTAGACGTAGGTTTAGAAACTTCAGCGTTAACATCAGAATTTTTACCTTTGTCTATCCTAGTAATATTAGCCTTCAACTCTTCATTATTCCTTTTAAATGGAGGAATATAAAAATCCTTTTCTTTTGATTTAGGCTCAACAACAAGTTTGACACTAGTTAATTTTTCAACTTCAATTTTAGATTCAACTAGTTGCTCTTCCAAACTTTTAATTTTGTCCACCTGAGATGAAATTTGATTTTTAAAATTCTCATTCAAATTATTGGCTTCATCCAATTTTGCAATCAAATCATCTTTTTCAAGTTTTACCTTTTCAAATTTAGCTTTTAATTTTATAGAACATTCAAGAGATTTCATACAAAAATTCTAAAGCTTGCAATAGGCATATTGAATATCATTAGCATCATTCAACATAAGATCATGCAAATCAAAACAATCAAGAGTTTCCATGACTCAATGGATCACACAGCAAAGGTTCAAACCTAATCAGAGTGTGCCTGCTCTGATACCACTTGATAGGCCAAAAACATATTGACCCCTTGTGATGAATTAATTGATTAATTAGCCAAGTGAATTAATTAAGTTAATTAACATGCAAACACGTGGTAGCACAAACAAATCACCAATTAATCTAAGTGCAGCAGAAAATAAATTTAACACGGTAATTTGTTTACGAATAGAGAAAACCTAAAGATAAAAACCCCACCAGGTGATTTTCAGGTCACCACTCTTGAAACTCCACTATTATCATAACAAGCGATTACAAGTAAGGAATCTAAGTACCTTATACCAACCTACAGTTGAACCCTTACCCCAATACCCAATTGGACTTGTTTTGTAGTGACAATTTCCTCTTTTAATACACAGCTCCCAAGTACGTGACTAACCAATTGCGTGGATCCCAGTATGCGACTTCAATCACCAACTAGAGAAGATTGTTAGCTACAAAGTTCTTCAGTTCATCCATGATGAAGATCAAGAAGATGCTTGGTCATAAAATCCTATGGTGCACATACACAACAACTTCTTCAAGAATGATGAACTAGGGCAAAACTTTGTCTCAAGTCACAATTTGCTTAAACAGACTTTGCTCAATGCTTGTGCAACTTGTGAACTCTTTGACGGCCCTTAAAACAATCCTTTTATATGTCTATGCTTAGAAGAAAAGAAAGCCCAAACATATAAACACGGATCCCAAGAAAATCATATCTGAATTCTGAAATTCTTAAACCTCGACAAATAGGAGGTGTCGAGAAGGTGTCGAGCACACGAGGCTAGAATAGCTTTCTTAAGCTCGATAGATGTAGCTGTCGAGTTTTAATGAATTTGCACTTCTCAGCTTGTTTCTTGGACAGACTTGATAACTTCAACATTTGATCTTTAAACACAGTTTCTTGAAGTGTTAAACACATCCTATATCTACCCAATTACAAGTAAAGTGCGTTTTGTCAAAGAATTAGCCAATTACATCAAAGAATGACATATGTTCTTAACAAGTGAATCACATATGTCCTAAAAGAGTGTGTTGAAAAATTCAAAAACCCATAAAAATTGAAAAATCTATAAAAATTTTAATCGCTTGTGTTGTGCATTTCACATGTGAGTTTAGCTTAGTACCTTCATACTAATGGCGTAGTGCATTTACAAGCTTAAATTGTTATGTATGCACATTTATCTTTGTGGGAAAAATCTTGAAATCTATGTGTGACTATTGTAAATCAATCTTCAAGCTTGTCATGAATGATTGGTCAATAGTCTTGATGGTTTTGATACATGCATAGACTTGTGTCTATATATCTTCCCACACTTTTTATGTTTTTACTTTAAGAACTCAACAAATATAAATCTCAAAATGTAAAGAGATAATGAGCTACAAAAGCCGTCGCACATACTAGTATTTGACTAGGAAAAAGGAAAAGCAACTTGTATTGAAATGCATGGTGCCCAAAAAGCCAAAGGCTTATTCTCAAAATGGAAATATAAAAAATTTCAGGCACCGATCTCATAATGAGATGTATTGTTCAAAAATGATCAAATGTTATGAATTGTAAATAAGCCAAATGAAAAGCTTCAAAGAGATGTAATCATTTTTGTGGGAGGTCATATATGTTCATTTCTATAATTAAGATAGACAACTTGATTTAGTACTAGTTGTGTATGACTTGATTGAATTGATCATTGAAGCTTCACCCTAGACTAAGGACTATTCCACTTTTGATACTCACACACAACACACATGACTTTATTTAATGAACGCTTATTTCATTTGTGTGATTGTACGTGTTCAAATGTGATATGTATACTCAATTGTTTGTCGATCAAACCCAAAAAGATTTTTTAGTATTTTATATGTTTTTTAAAGTATTTTTATGCTTTCATGTTTTAAGTTTTTGTTCAAATTGCATTTTGCATGTTTTTCATCAAAAACTTATTAGAGGCATTTTCTCGAGAAGCTCACAAATAAGCTCTTTTCGCGAAAATGGGTTAAGGCAAAATAGTGAAAACACAAAATTTAGACAGAAACTTTCACGACTGTCTCGCGACTATTTCGCGAGTAAAGTCTTCCCGCGAAAAGTTTTGTGCTTCAGATATATTTTTCGCAAGTAACTTCACGAGATGGTAACCAGCGAAAAAATCGTGTTTTCAGTTTTAAATGGCAAATGTAGACAGGTTTTCAAACATTCACTATTCCTTTCATTTTGCCTCCCTCGAGCCTCTCTCAACCCCAAACTGATTTTCACTCAAAAACCCAATCAAAACTCAAGAGAAAACTTCTTCAAATCACATCTAAGGTATGTCTATACAATCTTTTCTCTTTATTTCCTTAGATTATGCAGAAAATTTCTAGGTTTTCCTTAAATTGGGGTATTTTTGAAAAAGGGTTGGGAACTTTAAATTTTGTGCAAATTTTTTCAATTTCTTGATTGGGCTTTGTCCCATTTGATCTAATTGTGTTTGTGTTGGCCCCTTGTGGTATTTTAACATGTATTTAGGCAAGTTTCACTTATATTCATGCATTGTTTACATGTTAATTGTGTTGGTGCATATCAAGTGTTTGATAAAATGCCCAAATGGGATTTTGGTGTTGTTTTGGACTCCAATGAGTACCAAACTTTGGGGATTACCATGATTGGACTTGTTTATCATGTTTTGATCATTGGTTGTGTGTTTTACACACTTTGACCCAAATGTGCTTTTGCCATGCCATGCACATGCATCACATAGGCACACCACATGCACACTTGATGCACACACTTGCACTTGTCATGTTTTTGCATTTCAATCATGCTAGATATTTATTGCTTACATGTTTAGCACTTATAACATGATTGAGTGACATTGTTTTGGTTCTTTTTAGGATTTTGTGCTTATTGTTATGGACTAACTTGGATCTAATCAAGTTTGTGTTCATGTTTTGTGTTTTTGCACTTGTTTCTCTGCTTTGTGTCTGTTTTTACAGCTGTATCGTCATTCCTCTCGCGGTAAAGAACCCGTGATTGACCTTACGTCATCACCTGTATCAAAAACGACCCAGCATTCGTCCAATGACTCCAACAGCGAGAGATTCAAGACTCCCCTAGATTCTCAGATCTTCTCCAACATTTTTCAGGATGCTCCTACTGTGGTGGAACAAATTGTATGGTTTGATACTCTAGGATCTACTTTTATCCCTAGGATTTTTTAGAATAAAGATTGGGCAAATCTATTCGGGAACTTCGAGGATCCGATTGATGAATTAGTTAAGGAGTTCTACTCGAACGCTAGATACATCGGAGTTGAACTGAAGTGTTGGGTGCGACGAAATGAATTTATCATCACTCCAAATTACCTTGCAAAGGTCCTTCGAATCAATCGATCTGAAAATTTGGATATCTCTCCATATGATGACAGACTTCCTCGAGTGACAGATATTTTTCAAATTGTTGGACCTGATCATGAGATTTCAGCCAAAGGAACATCCATTAGGACTGCAAAATTTGAACTTGAATTAAAGACACTCACATTAATTATGTTCTCCAATCTTTATCCACTGTCAAACATTGGGTTCATCAATCTTGGAAAAGCACAATTTTGTGTGATCTCATCATAGGAACTCCGGTTGATATTTGTGCTCACATTTTCTAGACAATAGGGAAAACAGCAGCAAGAGCAGCAGTATGGACATGTCTTCCTTTCTGCAATCCCATCATGAAAATCATGGTATCTAAAGGTGTTCATCTGCCAAGAGATGTAACGATCCTAGTTCGCTAGCGCCAAATATCCATGTTGTCTCTTCAAAAGAGCAAAAGTCATTCTTCAGCTGAGCGGGAAAAGCAAAATCCGTCCAAAACACCAAAGAGTGAATCTTTTCCACATGTAACTCCTTCTGGTCATGGCTTAGCTACTTGTTAGGTTCTAAGGTCTTAGGATTTTGTGTATTTAGAACTCTAATTTGTAATGTTGGCAAACCATGATCAAAACAATGTATTTAGTCTAGTTTAGGCTTGCTCAAAGTTGGTTAAATATTGTAAAGTTGGAATCGAGAGACTGCAGAAGCATTGGTTCTCGGCCTGGCTCGATCGATCGAATGTAATTCTCGATCGATCGAAAATCGGCCCAGATGCGATTCTGCAGAAATTCCAGCTCAGCCCTAACTCTTTTAAAACGTTTAAGGTTTTCTGTTTTTGCCCTAGGTATCTAAGGCAAAACCCTAGCCACGTTTTCAGAGTTGCACAAGTTGTATTGTTGCTCATACATTGCGGTTTTGTGTAAATCTCTTGTGAGATCTAGAGGAGCTTTCCTTTACACAAAGCTTAGGGTTTTCAAGATTGAGATTACTTCAACATCTTGATGATCAACTTGGTTGCTGCCATTGAAGCTTAAAGATAAACAAGCGGGGAGCTTGTAGCTGAGTGAAGGAATACAAAGAAAGAAGTAGTCCGTGGACTCGGAGCCTGCGCGTGGTCGTGTCAGGAAGTTTTACTGGTGGTTAGCATTAGGAAGTCAAGCGGGGAGCTTGTAAGTCCTTTTGTAAGAACTTCAATTCTTTCTTAGTGGATTCCGTTTTGCCTTGAGGATCGGTGGGTAAAATCCTCCCCAGGTTTTTCCGTGTAGTTTCCTAGGTGATCATATCACTGTGTTATTTATTATTCCGCTGCATTATATTTTTGATATGATTATTTAATTGCTTTAACCTAGAATTGCTTAATCTGACTAAGTAAAAACTTGGCTAATTAATCTAGGCTACGCAATCTGGTTGTTTGTTTAAGGGGTCTAAACCCTTCAAGTGGTATCAGAGCGGGTTGCTTTTGTGTTTGAGATTTTTATCTCTGAGCTGATCCTTGACCTTGTTGTCATGGATTCTTGGAAAATATTTTTGCTTGTTAGTCAACTTATCTACTTACTGTCTTTGCCATTTGTTGTCTTAGTTAAATCCTTCCTTAAGTATCTTGGCATAATCACTTGTGATAAGAATTATGTTTGTTATACTGCTTTAACCGCCTTAAAGGCACGTGATTCTTGTCTTTGGTATTTGGATAGTGGTTGTTCTAGGCACATGACAGGAAATAAAGATTTATTCAAAACACTCTTTGAAGGAAAGATTGGGACAGTCACCTTTGGAGATGGAAGTAAATCTGTGATCAAAGGCATTGGCACTGTGGATATTCCAGGATTGCCAGTGTTTGAAGATGTTTGGTATGTTGATGGATTGAAGGCCAATTTACTCAGCATCAGTCAGATTTGCGACAATGGTTTAATGTTCTTTTCACCAAGTATGAATGTGAGATACTTGATGGAGGAGGTGACTGTATGTGTGTTGGTGTAAGGACAGCTGACAACTGTTATGAGATAACACAAAGTGTAAACAACAAGTGCTTTAGTGCAAAGATAGATCAAGTTGATTTGTGGCATCAACGGTTGGGCCATGCCAGTCATAAGCAATTAGAAAAGATTTCCAAGTGTGAGGCAGTTATTGGTTTACCTAGATTTGAGAAGATAGATAAGTGCATTTGTGGACCATGTCAGATAGGTAAACAAGTAAAATCCAAGCATCCATCTGTGACTAGTGTTCAAACTTCAAGACCTTTAGAGTTACTACACATTGATCTAATGGGTCCTGCCAAAGTTCAAAGTCTGGGTGGAAAGAAGTATATTCTAGTTGTTGTGGATGACTTTACTAGATATACTTGGGTTGTACTTTTGAAGGATAAAGCTGAAGCTCCTGAGAAGATGATACATCTGTGCAAGAAATTACAGGTTGAGAAAGATACTATGATAGCCAGAATCAGAAGTGATCATGGAAGAGAGTTTGAGAATACCAAGCTGGCTACTTTCTGCAATGAGTAAGGCACTCACCAAGAGTTCTCATCTCCCAAGACTCCTCAACAGAATGGGATTGTGGAAAGGAAAAATAGGGTTGTTCAGGAGATGGCACGAGTCATGCTACACAACAAAAATTTGCCAAAGTCTTTCTGGGGAGAAGCAGTTAATACTGCTTGCCATACACTCAACTGGGTGTATTTTAGACCTAACTCCAAGAAGACTCCCTATGAACTCTGGAGAGGGAAGAAACTTGTTGTCAAATATTTCAGGATATTTGGCAATGACTGTTACATCCTTCGTGATAGAGAGAACCTAGAAAAATTTGATGCCAAGAGCGACAAAGGATACTTTCTAAGATACTCTTCCACCAGTAGAGCCTATAGAGTGTACAATCTGAGAACCAAAACAGTCATGGAATCCTCAAATGTTGTGATAAATGATGAAGTGTGTTCAGAAGCATCTTTAGAAAGTATTGTTCCTGTTCAAGATAAGTCTTTAGAAGTAAATGACTCTCCTCTTACTGAGGATGTTGTGAAACATAGTGAGGAAGAGCTGTTGGTGTTAAATGATACAGTCTCAGTACCTTCAAGTTCAGAACCATCCACTCCAGTTCGTGACACTCGACAGGCACAAAGTCAACTCAATCCCTCATTTGCACAGAAAGGTACTTCCACTTCTTTGGTCAAAGGTCCATCCTCTAGAGTAAGACTGAACCATCCCTCCACAAATATATTGGGTAGTCTGAATGACAACATGAGGTTAAGATCAAAAGCATTGAATGTGATCACTCACTCATGCTATCTGTCCCAATTTGAACCGAAGAAGGTGGATGAAGCACTTCAAGATGCTGATTGGGTAAATTCCATGCATGAAGAACTTCATCAATTCGTTCGGAATAATGTGTGGGAACTAGTTCCTAGACCAAAGAATGTAAATGTGATTGGAACTAAGTGGATCTTTAAGAACAAGTCAGATGAACATGGTACTGTGATCAGAAATAAATCAAGACTTGTTGCACAAGGGTACACACAGTTGGAAGGAATTGACTTTGATGAGACATTTGCACCAGTAGCAAGGTTAGAATCCATCCGGATATTGTTGGCCATAGCAAGTCACCTAAACTTCAAGCTATATCAGATGGATGTCAAGAGTGCTTTCTAGAATGGAATGATACAAGAAGAAGTTTATGTTGAGCAACCTAAGGGCTTTGTAGATCCTCACAGACCGGATGACGTCTACAAATTGAAGAGAGCTCTCTATGGGTTGAAGCAAGCTCCTCGGGCTTGGTATGACAGATTGACTGCATATCTCACTAAGCATGGATTCAAAAGAGGATCTACAGATATAACACTCTTCATAAGAAAGGATAAGACTGGTTTTGTTGTAGCTCAAATTTATGTTGATGACATTGTTTTTGGTGCTACTAATGATTCTCAAGCTCATTCTTTTGCAAATGAAATGAAGGCAATGTTTGAAATGAGCATGGTTGGAGAACTAACTTACTTTTTGGGATTGCAGGTAAAGCAAACAGAGACAGGAATCTACATCAATCAAGCTAAATATGCAAGGAATTTGGTTAAAAGATTTGGACTGGACAAGGCTGCTCATGCTAGAACGCCGATGGCGGCTAATGCAAAATTAACAATTGATCCATCAGGTGAGTCTGTTGATGTTACTTTATATAGAAGCATGATAGGCTGTCTTTTGTATCTGACTGCTAGTCCTCCTGATATATCTTTTAGTGTTGGTGTTTGCTCTAGATTCCAGTCTAATCCTAAGGTTTCTCATTTAAATGCTGTTAAGAGGATTATAAAATATGTGAGTGGAACCTGTGATTATGGTTTATTTTATAGTAAGGAGTCAAATTTGTCTCTTGCTGGTTTTTCTGATTATGATTGTGCTGGGAATGCTGATGACAGAAAAAGCACCACTAGAGGGTGTTTTTATGTAGGAGCCAATCTTGTGGCTTGGATGAGTAAGAAGCAAAATTCTGTTTCTCTATCCACTGCTGAGGCAGAATATATTGCTGCCGGGAGTTGTTGTTCTCAGCTCCTTTGGATGAAGAAACTTTTGGGTGATTATGGGATTCCTCAAGATACCATGGTTGTCTATTGCGATAACTCTAGTGCTATAGATATATCTAAGAATCCGGTTCAGCATTCCAAGACCAAGCACATTAAGCTTAGGTATCATTTCATTAGGGATTTGGTTGAAAAGAAAATAGTTGCTCTTGAATATATCCCTACTGATCGTCAAAACGCTGACATCTTTACCAAACCACTTAATGGAAGTAAGTTTGAGACACTTCGTCAAGTGATTGGTGTACTTTGTTGTCCCTAGTTGTTTTGACTTCCTTGGTCCTTGTGCTTCATTGCTCTATCCTTTGTGACCATTGTTCTTTGATTTTTGTGTCTTTTTGTTCTAGGACTTGCATTGCATTACATTCATGCATTTCATTCTAGGATTTATTTGTTTTCTCTTAATAAAAAAAAATTAAAAAAAAAAAAAAAAAAAAGAAGGGAGAAAGCAAAAATTATGTTTGACACTATTTTTCTTGATTTCTGAAAACAAGGTTGGTCAATCTTTTTACACATGTCATGTCCTGTGTACCTTGTTTAACTTGGATGAGCTTATCTATTACACTCTACTAGTTGAAACTTTGTAGTGCATGTTGTGTGGAAAAGATGTGTGTGGTTTTTAATCACTTTGCCTTAATCATGAAGTCACATGTTCTTTGACTGTCGGACTTGATCCTTTTGAGAAAGGCATAAATAACCATCTCACCACTGTTCACTAGCCAATCATGAACACCTTAGTGCATATCATAAGATTTTGTGCTCGAAAAAGTGTAGCACATGCACAAAAAGAACATAAGGTGTAGCCTCATTTAAAATTAAAACTGGTGTGTACTATTAGGCTTGATGCCAATTCACTTAATTCAAACCGGTGTATACTATTAGGCTGAATGCCAATTCATATATAAATAAGAGGCAATAATGCAAGAAACTTACATGATTGCAAGCTTTTGTTCTAGGAGATGTGGAAGTTATAGGATGTAACTCTTTAGGTGATAGTCTCTTTTGAATTCTGTGTGATGAATTGTGTAGACTTTGTGGTTGATTGCTATTCACATATCACCTCACATGTATCTCAAGTTTTTGCTAGTTTCACACACTTCACAAGTTACTCTTTGTTAAACACTGTACATGCTAGTGTGTGTGTTTTTGGTCTGACCAACCAAGTTTGAAAATATCTTGAGATTTGTACACAACATATTCTGTTGCTTGAGAAAATTGAATGGAGGATGATTGGAACTTGTTTTTGATGAAACTGGGCTTGAAAATTAGGGTTTTTGAAAAAGCATTTCACTTCATACTCATGCATTTTGTTTTCATTGATCAAATGCTTTGAGGAGGTGTTTTTAAAATTGGGCTTGCGTTTTTCAAAACAGTGATTTTTCTTAAAAATTTAGTGAGTCTTTGCCCATTTCGATCGATCCAGTGTGATTTTCAATTGATCAAAAAAGTGTCCCAGAATGTTCTAAAATGACTGGAACATTCGATCGATCGAATGTATTTTTCGATCGATCGAAGATCGTGGAGAAGGTTTTTTAAAACTTCAGATCTGACTTTTTCAAACCACTTTTTCAAACTTTTTCAAATCTCTTTTCTCTCTCCGATGAGGCAAGCTCAATAGTTCCAATTTTTTGTCGTTTTCCTCCGGATTTTTTGCAAGGAATCTCTTTCCTCAAGCCGGTAAGTCTGTTTTGCCCTTCCTTTTCAATTTATTTTCACATTTACATGCATTTTTTCATGCATTGAAGGGAGATTTTCGGACTTTTCTTTATGGGATTTTTGATTGATTCAAGACTTATTTTTAGCAATTGATCAATGGGTTTTGGTGGGGACATGTCACATACTAGTTCCTTGTTGATTAATTTGATCAATTTTAAGTTTGATGAAAAATTGAAAATTCTAGGGTTCCTATTTGATCCAAATTGGGGCTTTTTGTGAAATTGAGTTTAATTGATGAAATTGGCTTGTGTAATTGATGCAATTAGTTATTATCATCTGTTTTCAACGTTGTGTAATGATTAATTCATCAATTTGTTGCAAAATTTATCAAGTGGTCTTCAAATTTTTAGGGTTTTTGTTAAGAAACTCTATGTTCAAGCCAATTTTGTGTAATTGAACTTAATTTAAATTGTGTTTACTGCATTAGTACATGCATCATAACATTGTTATTGTTCATGCATCATATAGATTTGTCATTCTATTATTTTTGTGCTAACTTGCAGTTTGCCCTTGGTTTTGTTGTTTTTTGTTCTTTTGGTTTTGTCCTTGTGTCCTTGTCCTTTCCTTAGCACCATGCCTAGGAAGACTAGAGCTCGTAGGACTATTCCTTCTTGTTCTCCTTCCCCCCCTTCCTTTGACCGTGAGAGGTTTCTGAGCGAGAAAAACCAAGAGACCTATGAGAAGCTCAATCTTCAGAGGAAGATTTGGGCTGAGCGATCTGTCATTCTAGATGAGTTAGATCCTGCCATTAGGGCAAATTTTGAGCGTAGAGGGTGGTTGCCTCTGTTAGATGTGTCTGACCCTCCGCCTCCGGCTACCTTGATTAGAGAGTTCTATTCGAATATCTCTATCCGCATCTATGATTCCAACACTCTAGTTAGGAGTTGGATACGAGGCGTAGAGTACTCCATTACTCCTCAGGTAGTGGCTGATGCTCTAGGGGTACCGTTGGTTCGTGAGCCTGTCTATCCTTACACTGAGTCTCCCGAGCTGAGCGACGTTTTGTCTTACATCACTGGGACTACTGTTCAGTGGGGTTCTGATCCTAGGATCACTTCTGCTGAGCTCTCCGGGTTACATTACCTTTTCTTTAGGATAGCCTGTCATTCCCTCTGGCCCATCTCTCATGTTCACACCATTCCTCTCGAGAGATATGTATTTTTGTACGCCTTAGTCACAGATGCTCCTATTAGTTTTCCTCATCTTTTTCTTCGTTCTTTGAACGAAGTTTATAGGAGTTTATCTACTGCTCATGCCCTTGTTCATCCTATTTTCATTCATAGGATTTTACTGTATCTTGCTCTTAGTGACTTCCCCTCATTTGAGCCTGTACATGTCATTGGTCCTATTGGTGCGTCTTTTCTTAGACAGAGGGCCGCTCATCTTCGAGCTGGTTCTAAACACCCTAGGTCTGAGCCATCTTCTAGCGCTCCTCCTCCTCCTTCCTCTTCTACAGGTCCTGCTGGTGAGGATATTCCTGATCCAGTTGGTGATGATGCTGCTGCTGCTGCTGTTCCTCCACCTCCTTCGGCCGACTTTGATGTTCGTCGTACTTTGGAGACTGTCATGACCGTTCAGGCGGCTCATGGTCAGATTTTGATGGACTTGTTCGATGAGATTCGGGCTTTGCGGGCAGATTTGGCGCATCTTCATTCACCTTCACTACCACCTTTTAATGGCGACTCTTGATTGCCCTTTGGCATTCCGTCACAAAAAGGGGGAGTGGATATTTTTGACATGTAGAGGAGTTTTGACTTTTTGAGGAGATTTTGTAGTTAGGGGGAGATATTTTTTTTAGCATGAGATATTGTTTTGTGGAGTTTATTAGATTGTATCTAGGTGCTTCACTTTGTATATCATTTTTGGGGATATTCATGTTAGGGGGAGTAACATTGATATATTGATATACATTTTTCTTATTTGATTCTTGTTGTTTCATGATTCACTGCTTATTGATTTATATTTCTGAGTTGATTCATTGATATATATCTTTATTGTATGTTGTGTGAATCTTACAAGAATATTATACCTGTTCATATACTATTTTCTGCCACACATGCATTTATGTGTTTGTTGAGTATTTCAGGAATATACAGGTTGATTCAACAAAGTTGCTGTCTACACTTGCAACCGATGGATAGTAGTTAGGGTTGAATTTGAGTTTATGAGCATTATTTATGTAAAGGGCTTTTTACTTGTAAACTTTGAGCTTTTAATTTGTGTTTTGTCACGGATTGCCAAAGGGGGAGTTTGTTAGATTCTAAGGTCTTAGGATTTTATGTATTTAGAACTCTAATTTGTAATGTTGGCAAACCATGATCAAAACAATGTATTTAGTCTAGTTTAGGCTTGCTCAAAGTTGGTTAAATATTGTAAAGTTGGAATCGAGAGACTGCAGAAGCATTGGGGCTTCTCGGCTTGGCTCGATCGATCGAATGTAATTCTCGATCGATCGAAAATCGGCCCAAATGCGATTCTGCAGAAATTCCAGCTCAGCCCTAACTCTTTTAAAACGTTTAAGGTTTTCTGTTTTTGCCCTAGGTATATAAGGCAAAACCCTAGCCACGTTTTCAGAGTTGCACAAGTTGTATTGTTGCTCATACATTGCGGTTTTGTATAAATCTCTTGTGAGATCTAGAGGAGTTTTCCTTTACACAAAGCTTAGGGTTTTCAAGATTGAGATTACTTCAACATCTTGATGATCAACTTGGTTGCTGCCATTGAAGCTTAAAGATAAACAAGCGGGGAGCTTGTAGTTAAGTGAAGGAATACAAAGAAAGAAGTAGTCTGTGGACTCGGAGCCTGCGCGTGGTCATGTCAGGAAGTTTTACTGGTGGGTAGCATTAGGAAGTCAAGCGGGGAGCTTGTAAGTCCTTTTGTAAGAACTTCAATTCTTTCTTAGTGGATTCCGTTTTGCCTTGAGGATCAGTGGGTAAAATCTTCCCCAGGTTTTTCCGTGTGGTTTCCTGGGTGATCATATCACTGTGTTATTTATTATTCCGTTGCATTATATTTTTGATATGATTATTTGATTGCTTTAACCTAGAATTGCTTAATCTGACTAAGTAAAAACTTGGCTAATTAATCTAGGCTACGTAATCTGGTTGTTTGTTTAAGGGGTTTAAACCCTTCACTACTCACACTACCCCTGGACATACTGAGGCTGCATCTCCTCACACTCCTGAACCTTAGACTACTAGCACTCAGCAAGGACAATCTAGCTCTCATGCTGACAAATTGACCATTTTGGTTTAAGGTTTGCATGAGCATATTTCAGGACTTGCTAATGTCATCTACTCCATCAAGAACCAAGTTCAAATGCATCTCACAACCATTGAGACTCAGTTAGATGCGATTCAACGTAAACCGAAGGAGAGCCTTTAGCTATTCTTGCCAAAAAGGGGGAGAGCAACTCACTATATAGATTGGACGATAGCATATAGTAAGGGGGAGAGCATCACAAGAAAGGAAGTGTGCATAGTGAAAGGGGGAGTTTTGTAAGCTCAATAGGAGAAAGCTGACACATACATTTGGTGACAGATTCTTTTGGTGATACATACTTTTGGATAGTATAACCATTGTTTGGCTAGGCTAGTTTACATTTTAATTATGTTTTTACCTTATAGTTTTTATAACTTGTGGATATTTACATTACTTTCTTTTAAAGCTTTAAGTACTTTGGTTTAATACTTTCAGTTTATATTCAGTACTTGTTTTTATATCCTTACTTTGTAGCATTTCTTAAGTACTTTTAGATTTTGTTGCATTATCTTGAGTACTACACACTTGTGCATTTGTTGGATCTTGTATCCTTGATGCAAATACTTCTTGTATTTCGCATTGGTTGTGTGTTGGACATGCAATTGAATTTTTGCGTTGCTCTCAATTGCGTTGCGTGTCCGGATGATCATCTACTAGTTAAATGATTAGTGTAGTCATTCTTTAATTACTATTCCTGTTTGATCAAGTAATGCTTCATTGTTTATGTAGTGCTTATTACCTTGATCGCATTTTACTTGCTTATATATGTACCTTGTATTCAACTTGTCATGAGCTTAATGAAAGTTTTGTTTGTGTGTGAGTGTTTCAGGATACAAGTTTATACATGCAAATGCTTGACAACTTCTAGATTAGGTATGAGTGAGTTTTACCACTGTTCCCAACTTATGTTTAAGTCTAGAGTCTGTTTTAGGGGTTTTGTCACAGAATAGCCAAAGAGAGAGATTGTAAAGTTGTGATTTATAACTATTTTTGTGTTGGTTGTATTCTATGCCAAATTTGATTGTAATTATGTTCAATCTTATGTACCATGTATTTTATGTGGGATTTCTTTGTAAGGGTTGTGTGTGAGAGAGAGAGCGTGAAGACTCAAGGTAAATTGAAGACTAAAGAAGTTTTCGTGGGTAACTCGCGAGTAGCCTTCCCATGAAGTGAAGCATGTGCTCAACATATGACTAGAATGCGAAGAGTCATGACAGATGGTGACAACTGGTTTTTGCGAGTGTTTCGCGGGTAAGGCCTTCCCTCGAGATACTCGTGAAACATTTTGTTTTGCTATTTTGTCATATTTGCTCCACTACTTCCTCACCCACACTATATATACCATCATTACCCATATATGTTGAGGAGTGCTTCAGAGAGAAAACCCTAGCCACAAAACCTTTGAGAGTGAGAGATTGTCATACCCACAATTCTCTACATAATCCATTGTGGTTTTCCTCAACTCCTACCTCTTCATTTCCAAATCCTTGAGAGGTTGATAGCTCAAACACTTATCACACCCATTTTAAGTGTAAAATGAGGTTTTTGGTGCTGCTGGGAGGCATAGGAAGAAGCCATTTGTTTGGTAGATGCAATCGGGCTGAATTGCGTGATCCAAAAAGCTAGAAAAAACAAGGCTTGGCGAAGTCAGTTAGTAGTAGGAGCTTGGAGGGCTCGAGTACATGGGGTAGACTAGGCTTGGAGGGTCTTTTGTTATTCGTGTACTCCAACTTATTCTCTAGTGGGTTGATTTACCACTTGGAGGGCGGCGGAGAGGTTTTTCGCCAAGTACTTTGGTTTCCTCTTCGATAACATATCGGCATGTTATTTTGTGTTTGCATTCTTTTTCCCTACTCTTTTAGCTTTTTTTTTACTGTTGTGATTTGATGAATATGGCTTAGAGTAGTTTTATTGTTTGTTCGCCCACATTTACTCTATTCTGCGCTTAGTTTAAGTTAGAGTAAAATCCATCGAGCCGTAAGTTTTAATTTTGGGGGTCCAAACAGCTCTTGTGTTTTTACACAATTTCGAGTTTTCAATGTTGGACTTGGATGACACCTATGAACAACGTATAATTATGAGATGCAGAAAAAAATTTGGAGTGTACACAATGTTTAGTGTGGATGGGAAGAAATTTCATCATATTCCAATTGGTTATGTTAGTAAGGGACCTATTCCAATTTAATGATCCTAGAATTTTTTATACAAGTAGTAATCAAGGAAACTTCAGCCTAAAATAAGTTGGACTTTTGGCAAGAGAGAAAATTGAAGTCTAGACAAATCAAGCTAAGGCCGACCAAAATGGACCATATTCTTAATTTCTTATCTCTATTTGTTCCATGTACAAGACTTACAATCAATGGTTGGTGTATAAAAGTTGAACATCTTATCTAAAGTCCATCCTCTAAAAGCTTGAGAAAAAATTCATTTAAACCGACACAATATATAAATTATAAAGGAATCAAAAGAAAAATTGTCAAAATTAACGAAAATTTAATCTATGCTTAAATTCTTATAAGGATGAACACAATAGCAATATCCTTTTTAAAAAAAAATAAATAAATAAAGAAAAAAAAATCTATACTTATTTTGTATGTATTATAAAGTTCTATCACAAAGTTTTTTAAGACTCAAGTTAATTAGTGATTAGGAGTTATAAAAGAATAATCATCAAATATTACAAAATGGAGAAAGTTTCTCTGCAATCTGAATTAGAGGAAGTCTCTCCAAACTATGACGTGTCATTGTTACAGAATGACACCTGTCCCACTCCATTAAAACTCAAATTCAAGAGATAACTCCGATAACTCAAACATTAGCCATTTTTCCATTTTTTTATTAAAAAAATAATTAATTATTTCTCACCACCATCACCTCAGTGATCATTCCTTTCTCTCTCTCTCTCTCTCTCTCTCTCTCTCTCTCTCTCCTTCAACGCAAATCGGTTCCCCATCTCTCTGTTTTGTTCCAAACCCTTTCTCCCTATATTCAATTGTTTTCAGCCCCAACCAATGCTACCTCCGCTGGTCCCCCCCTCCCCCCGGATTTTTCTCTTGTCTCCAACAATCCCACCCATCCACCACTCTCCACCATTCCACCCATCGAATCCCTCATTCTGCTGTTCCCATCCCTCACCCACACTGTTGCCGCTGAGAACCACCCCTCCAAACCCTTCTTTTTGTGGCAATCCCTGTGTGATGAAGATGATTATTTTCGCGGTTATATTAGTGACGAAGACAAAGACAATTCTTTTCGCAATTATCTCTATGACAAAAACATATGAAAGACATTACTTTACCAATTTTTTATTATTCTCTTGATACTATTTCTTTCCCAGTTTTTTATCGTTCTTCTTCCTCAACCAAAAGCTATCGCCCCCGTCAACCAAAATTTCTAGCTGATTAAAGCCAAACAAGCATGAAAAACCCAAGCAAAGCTACACCAAAGCAAAATATCAGTATCCAAAGATTTCTTTAAAAAATTAAAAATTTCTTAGAAATCAAACATAAGCTAGAAATATCAAAGAAAGATTAAAACAAACCCACAAACTTGACAAAATCAAATTCTGATTCTACTGCTGCTAGTAGCCAAGTTTATCATTAATCCTCAACAAACCCACAAACTTCTCAAATATCAAATACCATACCCAAATCTAACCCAAAACAGAAACCCAAAACAAATCCATTGATCTCACCCAAACTTCAACTTCAACCTCAAAAATAATTTGCACTATCACAACGCCTGAAACACAAATGCCATGGAGAAAATCGAAGAAGCCTCCTATGTTCTTCTAAATCTTGGTTTAAGTTCATTCTCAACCATCAAAAGAAGCCAATCTAGGTACAGAGATGTATTAGGCATTGAGTGATTGTTGTTTAGACGAAGAGGGAGAGTTAGATGAAGAAAGAAGAGACTTGGGTGAGAGCTGATCATAGGAGAGAACAAAAATGATGAGGAAGAAGAAACGGGAAGGAGAAAGTTTCTCTGCAATCTAGAACAAAACAAAGAGATGGGAAACCGATTTGCGTTGAAGGAGAGAGAGAGAAAGGACTGATCGTTTAGGTGATGGTGGTGAGAAATAATTAATTATTTTTTTAATAAAAAAATGAAAAAATGGCTAAGGTTTGAGTTCACGGTGTTATCTCTTGAAATTGACTTTTAATAGTGGGACAAGTGTCACTCTCTCTCTCTGGTAATAACACGTCACAGTTTGAAGAAACTTCCTCCAATTTAGATTGTAGAAAAACTTTCTCCTTACAAAATTATCCGTGCATCCCACGGCCAACTTATTATTTTTCAGCAAAAGCAAGTCAAGCACCGAATGGTCGCCTCTGAACTTTGACAAAATAGCCTACCTTCTTGGACCCGAACTTGATGATGATGAAGATAAACCCAACCCAACCTCTTTACTGGTCTCTCCTCCTCTACTCTCTTACAAATTCAAGAAGCTATCTCAGTTCACACTCTGCTTATATATAGTTGAATTTTACATCACAACTTTTATTCTTTCTTTTTTTACCTTCATCAATTTACTCCCTCTCTAATACTTGCGTTTGAATCTTCAAACTATATCCATCCCATCCTTTCAAACCAAAGATTGCCATGTTTTAATAACCCTTTTCTGGGTTTCCTTTATTTTTCCGGGTAAGCCTCCTTAAACCTCAATCTCAGCTTGCTTGTGTATTCTCTCGCAAATTTACTTCTACTTTTAGCGTTTTTTTTTTTTTTTTTTGATGAATATATTGACTTCTTTTGATCGGTAAACGAGTCAACTCAAACTGGGTAGCTCAAAGTTTTATGCTTTCTTCCTGCATTTGTTGCATACTCTGAGTTTGGGACCGTTTGGTTAGGTGTTTAACCAACAATTTTTAATAGAATAAAGTTTAACTACAAAATTGGTTGTAGCTTAAGTCTACAAACCTACTCAATAAAATAAATACTATAACATATTTTGAAAATCTAACCGTTGAATTGCATGTTCTTTATTTCCTTAATACACATGTTAAATTTTGTGTCAATTAGATATCATTTACTATATAATTTATAAGTTTATATTTTGTATATAATTTTAAATTACAAAAACTTGCAATTTAAAAAATTTATTGATAATATAACTATTGATTTTTAATTTTCTTAAAATTTTGTAAATATAGAGGATATAAAAAGAAGATGTAATCCAATTATAGATTTGTCAAAATTCACCTTCAATAAAAAGATATTAAGTAAGTTTATAACATAAAGTTACAATTAATTTTGTAACTACATTTTGTCTTTTTCAATATTTAAACAACAATAATACTATTAATATGTATTTTTATAACACTTAAATACCTCCTTCTACGACATTAAAAACGAAACAATAATACTTAAATACTGGGCCTAGTTTTATTTTGTTATCATTTTTCTCAGCTGGGTATGCTTTAAAATTCGTAGAAAGCTGAACTGGGGTTTTTTTTGTTGTTGTTTTTCTTGATTTCTGTCTCAGGTGATGATGCTATGAAGGCTTTGGTTGTTTTTTATTTCAGTATTTTGACCACTCTGACGTACATTTGATAGTAATCTCCAAGTGATTTAAAGAAAAGAAAAAAAAATCCGTAGCTCGTTTTTGTTGGCTCTTGATGAAAATGGTTCTGAATGGCCGGCCTCTTACTGTTCTTGTAGTTGTTTCTCTCTGGTTGTTGCTTAGCTGTGGTTTGAGCTTCGGTGTTCAAAGTGATATAGATTGCTTGAAAGGTATTAAGGCTGAACTGGAAGATCCTTACGGTTATTTGAACACTTCATGGAATTTTAACAACAATACTGAAGGCTTCATCTGTAAATTTACCGGGATCGAGTGTTGGCACCCTGATGAGAACAAGGTTTTAAATATCCGGCTTTCGGATATGGGTCTCAAGGGCCAATTTCCTAGTGCCATTAAGAACTGCACAAGCTTAACAGGCTTGGATCTTTCCAGCAACAAACTTCTAGGAAATATTCCAAAAAATATCTCCCAAATAATTCAATTTGTGACTACTCTTGATCTCTCATCTAACAATTTCTCGGGAGAAATCCCAGCCAGCCTTGCCAATTGTACTTATTTGAATGTTTTGAAACTCGACCATAACAGGTTGACAGGTCAGATTCCTGCAGAATTGAGTCTGCTTGCTCGGCTTAAACAATTTAGCGTGGCAAACAATCTTTTGACAGGACCAGTCCCCTACTTTGGTCCAAATTCTTCAATTACAGCAGATAGTTATGCCAATAATCCTGGACTGTGTGGGTTTCCTTTGGATCCTTGCCAGTCAGCTTAGACACAAGATTGAAGAGCAATGTGCTGGGTTGAATGGTGAACTTTGCTACCTTGTGGTTTTAATTTGAAGCTTGAATAAATTGAAACAGAATTATGCTTCTTACCTTAATAATAATTTTGTAGCTTGAAGTTTCTCACAATGTATCCGTTTTTTCTCTCATTCCCGTAGTTTCTTATTATGCATTGTATCTCATTCTCTATTTTGTTATCAGTTACCCTATAATAATAATTAACATCTCATTTGTTTTCTTCTTTCTACAATTGATTGTTTTATCAGTACTTCTACTAAGTTTGGAAATAACATAAATGACATTATCCTTATTATCAAATACAGTATCAAATTTCTTGCTTACACTTCATCAAAATAATAATAATTGAAAAAAAATCCGGCTTACAGATTCTTTCAAATTTCACACGCTATGGTACAAAGTAAATTTTGAATTTAAGAAGCTTCATTGAAAATCAATTTGGGCATTGATCCAAATATGAAGAAATTTTTTATTAAAATTTACATTTTGATCAAAATTTCATAATAACAAGAGTTCTATTCAACCCATAACAACAAACCTGACAGTTTTTTTTTTTTTTTGGAGAATCAAGACAGAAATTTCATTGAAAGACAACAGAGATTACAACATCCTCAAACATTTCTTTGAACCAAGCCCGAATCTCCTCAAAATCTCTAGCCTCATGAGCTAATGCGTTGGCAACACTATATTGGTAATTGTAGTCTTTCTGGTATACTAATGCCTCTATGGTAACCAGTTGAGAAAACCCTGACAAAGAAGAAAGGAAAAATTACGGGGAAAAGGTTAAAAAGATGCTTATACAATATATATGGAAAAGAAGTTGCAAGAAATCCACTTGAGACCATTTTCACAGATCTTTGACTAGACTAGAAGAGAGTTGAGTTCAACTGTAAATAGGCAGATAATGCAAGAAGATGGATATGATCAATAACACGAATTCTTTAATAATCAATATCCCCGCAAACACAAAAATCAGACCGCCAGAAAAGATGATAAGAGTACCTTCTGTAAGCCTTTTTTTCATTTCACAAGTGACACGGTTTATTAGGAAACGATGAAATCTATATACAAACAGCATACATAGACTCCCTCGAAATAATTACAAGCCAAAATTCAAATTATTAACCAAGTCTACAAAGGAACGGATACAAACACTACCAAAACCAATAGAATACTCATACAATGACAACAAAAATAAAGATTTTAGCTCAAGAATTGATAACTCAAAACCATTAAACCTGTGGTTACATATCTCTATATACATTGTCCATATAAGCAAAGGGGGGTGGATATCCTAGTAAGAAGCAATTAAGCATGAAAGCTCATTTCAAATGGCAATTATGATCCTCATGACTACCAAACTTACATTACACTTTTAAATCAGTCATGGCTACCCCAAGATAGTTTACATGGATTTCTTATTACTATCAATTAATGCCAAAGCCAACAGATTTATGCACACACCAATTACAAACAAGTAGGCCACTTTTCGTTCAATCACAGGCCATAGCCAGGAACCCCAATTTTCCAATCCAAGCAAAATCATCAAGCTTTATTCTTAACAATTAAAACCCAATTATCAAATGGATACAAACTGAAACAAAATGAGACCCATATCGTTAAACAAAAAGAAAAATTAAAGAAAAAGGACAATAGAGAGTGACCGAGACAAGAGATAGACCCATACACTAACTACAGTTACCACAAGTCTATAGCAATGAAGGGAAAAAAAAAAAATCAATTAAAGGAAACCAAAGTCTTTAGTGCTATTCGTATAAAAAAAAAAGTCTTTAGTGCTAGTCTTTTTATTTTGTATTTTTTTTAAATATTAATGTTTCACTTGGAAGATAATAATATTTAACATTAAAAACTAAAATGACTATATAAATAAAAAAATATATATAATTTCATGTAATTACCATTAATAATATTATTATTATTATTATTTTGTGCTAAAGATAAAAAACCGAGATGGCAAAGATATAATGGTGGCCTTTGAAACTCTACACTGTCTGCAAAGATATAATTCGGGAAACCATGGTTATATGGCTGTAAAATTAGACATGAGTAAGGCTTATGATAGGATGGAATGGGCTTTTTTAGAAGGGATTATGAGGAGGATGGGGTTCAACGAAGGGTGGATACATTTGATTATGTTGTGTGTTAAAACTGTGACATACTCAGTGTTGGTAAATGGAGAACCATGTGGCATGATTCACCCAACTAGGGGTATAAGACAAGGCGACCCCCTCTCCCCTTTCCTTTTCTTGCTTTGTACTGAAGGGTTGAATGGGTTGATAAAAAAAGCGGAAAGGAATGGGGATATCCATGGCTTCTCTCTTTGTAGAAGAGGCCCTAAACTAACACATTTGCTTTTTGCAGTCGATAGTCTTCTTTTTTGCAGGGCTACAATGGAGGAGTGTGGCAAAGTGTTAAACATATTAAGTGACTATGAAGATGCTTCCGGCCAAAAAGTTAATAAGAGCAAGACGGCACTTTTTTTTAGTAAAGCTATGGACGGTGCTATAAAGGACCAAATCAAAGAAGCATGGGGAGTTCCAGAAATCATGCAATATGAGAAGTATTTGGGGCTGCCATCCTTTGTGGGGAGAGGAAAGAAAGCAAGTTTCAACTACATTAAAGAGAGGGTGTGGCAAAAAATCCAAGGTTGGGAAGGGAAGCTACTTTCCCAAGCAGGTAGAGAGGTGTTGATAAAGTCAGTCATCCAAGCCATTCCTACTTACACAATGGGATGCTTCAAAATTCCAATGGGTTTATGTAATGAGATCGAAGCTATGATAAAAAAATTTTGGTGGGGTCAAAGAGGCAACCGAAGGAAGATACATTGGATGAAATGGGATGAGTTGACAAAGTCTAAAGATGTAGGTGGTATGGGCTTTAGAGATTTGGCAAAATTCAATGACTCTCTATTAGCAAAGCAAGCGTGGCGTCTTTTACATAATCAAAATTCCCTTTTCTAAAAAGTTTTCAAGGCTCGGTTTTTTCCTAATTCAACTATCATGGAGGTAAAGGAGTCTAGGATGGGTTCTTATGCTTGGAGGAGTATACTTGTAGGAAGGGATGTTATTCAAAGGGGAGCTCGATGGAGAGTTGGCGATGGAAAAAAAATTAGAATTTGGCAGGACCATTGGCTGCCAAGGAAACATCCTCCACTTGCACTATCTTGTCCCTTGATTGATTTTGAAAATGCAACAGTGGATATCTTAATCGACCCACGAAGTAGGCAATGGAATGTAGATATGGTGGATGGGCTGTTTAATACTGAAGAAGCAGAAATAATAAAAAGTATTCCCTTAAGCCAGGAAGCAGTTGAGGATATCTTATTCTGGCCTTACTCTTGTGATGGAAGGTATAGTTGTAAAACCGGGTATAGATTCTTGAAGGAGGAGGAGGAGCTGAACGTGGAATCAAGGGAGGTTACAAACGAAGACAAGCAGTTTTGGAGGGAGATTTGGTGTATGAAGGTTCCACCAAAAGTAAGAAATCTGCTGCGGCGTGCTTGCTGTGAAGCCATGCCCACAAAGAGTGCTCTGTTTCGCCACAAAATTTCGCCGGATCCATTATGTGTTAGATGCCAAGCTTCACCCGAGACTCCATTGCACGCCTTGTGGTCTTGTTCAGAACTTGACTCGGTGTGGTCAGACACGGTGCTATGGAGCAACAGGGTTTCAATGCAATTCATGGACTTCAAAGAACTCTTATCATGGCAGATAAAAAACAAAAACCAGCTTGAGCTTTTCGTTGTCACAGCCTAGACAATATGGAATCAGCGGAACCGGGTTCGGTTTAACCAGCTAGCGGACGCACTTCACCAGCTTGCCCACCTCTCCAAGGTCTGGTTGGATGATTACCATGGCAGGCTGTTCAGTCCGGATACACAGGTGCTACAGGTTCGTCGCTTAGAGAATCGGTGGAGACCGCCACCATCAGAATTTTACAAAATTAATTTTGACGGTGCGGTATTTCCACGTGAGAAGAAAACAGGGGTTGGAGTCGTGATAAGAGATCACAGAGGCCAGGTCATCGCATCTAGTTCAAAGCTGGTTCATCAACAACTTTGCAGCAACGAGGTTGAGGCGTTGGCAGCTGGTTGTGCTCTCTCTTTTGCGCTGGAAGTTGGTGTTAAACGAGCCATCTTGGAAGGAGATTCTTTGAGTGTGATTAAAGGTATGATGGAGGAGGAAAGAATGCTGGTGCCATTGGGTTTATTAATTGAGGATGCAAAAAGATTGTCACACAATTTTGATGAATTATGTAACTCTCATACAAAGAGGGAATGTAATGCGTTAGCTCATAATCTGGCTAGATATGCTGTAAGCATACCCGATTTTTTAGTAAGGATGGAGGAAGTTCCATCACAGTTTCAAAATGTACTTCAAGCCGACTCTGTAGGCTGATTTCAATAAAATAAATTCCATGGTTGGACCCTCCCAAAAAAAAAAAAGAGATGGCAAAGAGATGAATGTCTTTTGTCTATCAATGTCGATACTGTCTCTCTCTCTTGCTGTTGCTTCTCTTTCCCCAGTGTCAGTAGAAATAGCAGTAGCCTTCCCAAAGCCACCGCCACCACCACCACAACCTCCTTCAATTCAAATTCAATCCCAACTCTCCTCAGAGCTTGTAAGACCTCCCCTCACCTCTGCCACTTCACTCCCACTTTATCCGTAAAGGCCTCATCACCCTTTTCATCTCCCTCTCCCTCTCTACTCTTTCCTATTCCGCTTCCATCTTCAACCGTGTTCGCAGACCCAGTAGGTTTCTCTAGAACTCTCTCATTACAGTTTATTCTCAAAAATCTCATTTCATCCACGTTGCTTCGCTCTTCATTCGCATGAAGATAGAGGTTGGTGTGCCTGACAGCTACACCTACTCATCAATCATTAAAGCTTGTTCCACCCAGTGTGAGGTTAGCCTAGGGAGTGCCCTTCATGGGTCGGCATTGAGGTGCGAGGTTGAAGGGGATCTCTTTGTTAGGCCTAGTTTGATTGACTTCTATGGGAAATGTAAACATATTTTCAGTGCTCGTAAGCTGTTCGATGATATTTCTGACAAAAATGTGGTTTCATGGACAGTTATGGTTGTCGAGTATGTAACTGTTGGGGATTTAGAAGAGGCAAAGAGGCTGTTCAGTGAGATGCCGCAGAGGAATGCGGCATCCTGGAATGCTATCATTGGTGGCCTTGTGTAATTGGGTGAAGTGCTGATCTTATTGGAGGAGCCTTTCCATCTATTAAAAAAGAAAAAGGAAGTGCAAGGGCTGATCGATTTCAGAGTCCTGTCATCCCGACCACAAAGAATCGCAGCAATAGTTTTCTGCCAGAAAAACCTGAAATCCTAGTCTCCAGTGGTCACTGGGAGAAGCTGCACTTGGATTATTTAATGGTTCTTTATGTGTTGCTGCTTTATGTGTTGGTCCAGTAAGTATCAACTAAACATTAACTACTGTAACGAATGTGTAAATTTTTTACTCTTTTATTTTGTGACCAAGAAGGGGTTTTTGATGTGGCTTGCTATTAGCACTGCTGACTTGTAGCTGAGCACAATATAGCAATTTCTCAGTCTAGTGATTTTGTTGTGATCCTTGCTTTTTTAACCAATAAATATATTATCCATGAAATTGTTAGTATGTGGAACATGATTATTCTACAGTGTAAGTGTTGGCCCACCTTTTCATGACTTAAGCTTTTAAGACTAATCGTAATCACTTCTTAGTTCTTACATGTATCAATTAAGTAATTGGACTGATTTTATTATAACATGATTTCTTCTGGTGTTACCGGATGGCATCTGGCTGATCACTCAACTGGTGGTCTGTTTCGTAGGCCTTGGACGTGTTTCTTTGTACCCATTTGTTTATGAATTCAATTTGACATGGTTCCTTTGGCTTTCAACTCAGTGATTTACTTTGTGGATTGACCACTCCCTGCCACTAAAATGAAACAGTAACAGGTTGAGAGTTTTTACTTGTCTAAATAAGCCAATATTGTGGGAATACCAAAGGACTCTATTAAAAGAAGTACTGTAGCTGATTCTTGTCTTTGAACTGAAATTTCTTTCTGCTTTGGGAGAAAGAAAGAAAAATTTCATAGAGATGTAGACAGTATGTGACTTCTTGTTTCTGCTTTGGCCTTGTGTTGTTTCTTTGTAAAGTACCTATACCTCATGTATATTCAACCCAATGAAGCCTTTAAATCGTAATCCTTGTATCTCAAAGAAATTTATAAATTTTAAGCTTTCTACTGAGTTAAGCCATATCGCATTTGTTGATTTCATAGGTGGATGAAGCTTCAGCTGCTATTTAAGACCATGAATCACAATAATATCTTAATAAAATGGGTCCACTAGAGTAGTCAGTCATATTATGCTACCGACTCTTAAGTAAATATTTTTTTGACTGATGAATCAGAATGCAAAAGTTTATCTGCTAGTAAGCGTTCATTTTCACATCCATCACCTTTCATTTGAACAAAATCTCTTAGATCTCCTACTCATACCTGAGCATCTACTGTCCAGCCTCAAAAGCATTTTTTGAAATCTGGATCAAATAGTTCTCTATCTCCTAGTTCTTATGTCCAAAATTCTAAGAGCACATTTTCATATTCATCCATGCTCTGATCCAGCTTATACCAGTCTTCTTCTTTAATCTCTGAAAGCGATTGGCAGCTTGGAAATCTCCCATCTCTTCCACATCCTCCATCCTTCGACCAGTCTATTTCTGCACATGATTCAAAAGCTCCATTGGTTTTAGTGGGGATTTAGACAATCTATATGATGAGAAGAATTCAGAGGTTCATATGATAGACTTTCTTAATTTTTCTGGAGATGCTTCTAAAATTTGATGGCCTTCACAGTGGAAGTTGTGCAAGTGACAGTTTTACAGAGCAACTGGAGCTACAGTTTTTGTCTGTTGAACTTGACATAGCTATCACTGACCATGGGGAAAATCCACGGCTTGAAGTAAGTATCTTGTGACTGCCACTAGTTACATTCTGATTAAATGTATATGTTGACTAGAGTACCATGTAAAGGGTAAGGATGATAGTACATGGTGCTGAATCAAATATGACTTGATTATTCGAACAAATTAACTTCGGGCATTATCACCAAACTTTTATTACAATTCAAAAGAACAGAATGAATGAGATATGGTCTTTCCTTTTGAGTCAAATATAAAATCATGGAGGAGGGATTATTTGTGCAGTATGTAGGAAATTTATGAAAAACCACAAGTACCAACAAAACCAGCCATAGGATTGACGTATAATCAAAGTTGTCACTCTGTGGTGCCAACTCTTGATGATCTTTCAAGTCAGCCATCTCCCTGGTCAGCCACTTGAAGGTTATGTCACTCCATGCATGTTTTGTACAGGCTGTCACCTGATGGGGGCTGAGGTTTATTTTTGAGTGGTATTGTTATGTTTTTAGTATGTGAAAAAATTTGCTATCTTATCAACTGTTATGAAAGCTTTGAAAGTCCTATTGTCTTTCTGTTGCATGTAGGTCTGATTTGTTTGATCTGAAACGTAGAGGCTACTCCAAAGGGCGTATTGAAGCATATGCATGTTGAAGGTTTGACTGTCTATCATGTGAAAAGCCACTTACAGGTTCTTACATATATCTGCTGAATTAAGTGTAAATTTTCAATCAGCTACCATTCACATTAAGCCTGTGTTGTTGTATGCCTATGCAGAAATACTGACTCGCCAAGTATACACCCGAGAGAAAAGAAGTTAAGGAACAAAAAAGTGGAAATAAAGTGATGCCTATGTTCACCCTCATCATAATCATCATCTTTTAGAAATTATAAACCATATCAGTATAAACATATCATTTATTCATTTTAGCAGCTTATGTTGTCACTGAGCTATTGCTCAAATGACACCCCTTCCCCTATAAGAATAGAGAGAGGGTGATATTGAGGGTTCAAGACCCCATCGGGTGCATGTGTAACTTATACTTAAGGGAGAATGAAACTAGCATGTGTAACTTATACTTAAGGGAGAATAAAAGTTTCATAAGCTTCCGTCCTATTTCACCAGCAAAACTCTTTGGAGTGATACCTGCAATTATAGCAGTATGAGATTATTCATGTCTGGACTCTGGACCCACTTCTGCTCAACTTGTATTGCCTTTGTAAATTTCCTTCTTTCCCTTTATGCTTCTTCTACTTGTGACATTAGATATGTCCATGTGCTAGACAAATGCTCCTTTACCATGTAACACACCTTTTATTTTTTATAGGTAAGAAAAAAATTATTGGAAAAAGTCCACTTCATGCAAAAATACACGAAGGGGTCGAAAAAGATACAATGGAAATCAAAAAGAATTATGTACCTATAAACATTGGTAGGGATTCGCTTTACCATATAACACACCTGGTTTCCATTTTCTATAAGTAAAAAAAAATACATAATACTTCAATAGCTTTAATTATTCTATTGTCGAGGCTAAAATTCAGAGGGAAGCCTTATTGCTTTTAATCTCATTTCCACCTTCATATGATACCTTGGTGTAGCAAAAGACTCACATGTGAAGGGGGAGATTTGTTTAAATATTTACATGTGAGTGATTATTGGTTATGTAGTCAAATCCCGCATCAAATGGTAGTGAAAAGAATGGGTAGTTAATGTAACATTGTTGGACTTAAACCCATTGACTTAAACTTGCAAAGTTAGGGTGGGATCCCAACATGTTGTGTCAAGTCCTCACATAGAGGTTTCCAGGTATTAATTTCGAACTCTCCAACTCTCACAGACCTGATATCTCAACATCAACAATAACAATAAACATATACTAAGGTTTTTTTTTTTTTTTTACTTTCCATGTTGAACTTCAGTTTTCTCCAAATCGTGGGAGTTCTCTTGCAAATGTAGTTACTTTTGAATTGATGGTTCTGCTGCTAGATTTCAAAGAAAGTGGTATATATGATATTCCTTATCCTTGTTTATGACACTCATTCATATTTCTGTACTAGTGTCAATGACATGTTTCTTGCGAACTTTTTATTTCTTGGAGGAAACTTTACGTTCCTTTACATGCTGATGTCTGGAATATCTTTGAAACTATACCATGAACATCTTTGTACTACACGTTATTCTTTGTTTTGAGGCCTTTTTAACTTTGTGGTTAAGGTCATTTGATGTATTATTCATTGAGATGGTTGCTTTAATTTTAACTTCTTATTGCTGCCTGCCTGTTTGGTCATGGTTTAGCATATTTGAGAACTGTTTCTATATCCTTCACAGAGAGGTCCAAAGGGCCCTTCAGCTATGCATAGTGGAAAATGCAAGGTACTTGCAGAAGATCTTGGCTGAACAATAGAAAGCTGGCATTGCCTTAATTGCTCCTCCAACCTTGTCATCACTGACTAACCCATGCCAAGATTTTGAATTGCAGCCTTCTCCATCAGCTGGTGCATCACCTACACATCCAGCTGTATCTAAAATGGATTCATCTTCACCTCTGTAATCCAAGTATAAAGCTACTGATAGTAGTGATTCTAAGCAACAAGTATGCTCAAAAGGACCAACATACGGAAGAGAAACAAGAATCCCGTTCAGATAAAGGTAGTGGCTGGAAATGAAGTGTAATATTTGGACTACTTCAGTTATGCTGCTTGTTATCTCCAACATTTGCATCATCTCCACAATGACCCAACTATTGTAAATTTGTCAAATGCATGTAATGTTTTGGCTGAACTGAAACAAGAGATTCCAAATACCAATAATAAAGAAATTTGATTGGTGATAGTATCTCTTGATTCTCTTCATAAGTAACATTTTAGTTTTTTGAATAAAAGAGATTCACAGGCCTTTCAGCTGAACTTTGAATTCTGTTGTGATTTTAGTCTTATGTTTTTTGCTTTTGTTTGGGTTTCTGTTGGTAATTTTGGAGGATTTGTTACTAAGGGATATTTTTGTCATTTTAGTACTTTTGGTGATATTGTGATTATTTCTTCAAGGGGTTTGTTTTTGGATGTTACGGAGTTATGGTTACTTTGCTCACCACCAATACTAAGGAACCCGAAGCTTGCCTTTCAATTACAAAGCCCTAATGCAATGGACAAAGTTTAAAGAGAAACTTTTCAAGCTCTTTATATATATTTTTATTGAGTGTGAATTTTGACAAATTCACTATTACATTGCATTTTCTTATAATATACTTTATGCTTACAAAATTTCAAGAAAATTGAATATAATAACTACATCATCAATTAAATTTTTAAATTTCAAGCTTTTTAGTTTTAAATTATGCATAAAAAATATGTTTCTGGATCAAATAGTGAATAATATCCAATTTAAACGAAATTTGACATGTTTGTTAAGAACTAAAGAACATATATTCTAATTGTTAAATTTTTTTCAAAATATATGGCTATGTTAATATTAGTTTAGTGAAACTTTGTCCTAAGGCAAATCGTAATGCTCTCTTTGACTAATGAGACTTTCCCTAATTAGTGTAACTCTTACTAATGATAATATATATAATTTGTTTGTGATTTATTATTTATTATGAATGTTTTGGCCATTTCTTTATGATTTATTATTTGTTATGAATGTTTTTGGCCATTGTAAATAGTTAACTTTTTCTTAAAAATAAAAAGGTATTTGAGATAAATGAATATGCTCATTTTAAGGGCTTGATTGGTAAGAGTATTTAAATATAATTTTTTTTTGTTTTGCAATATATAAAATGGTGGGTCCCACCCTTGAATCTATTATTTGGCTGATGTTCTCTAAATTCAGTTTTCAAAAAATTGTATCCTATTTTCCATATTCAAAATAGGATTTTGAAAATAGCTGAGAGAATATTTTCAAGATACAGAAAATATTTTTAATGGCATGATTGTACATAAATTGAAGACAGTAGACCTCACATATTTGTCCAAACTCTTCTGTTTCTTAAATTAAGGAGTTTATCTTTATAATAAAAAGAATTATCACACTTCAAATTTGAAACTTATCATTAAAAAAAAAAAAAAAAAAAAGGTACATGAGATTTATTCCTTTATCATTATCCACAAAAAAAAAAAAAAAAAAGGAATCTACAGATTTTACATGTTACTTTTTGTAATTTTTTTTTTTAAATCTCAAAAATAAAAATGGTCTCCTAAACAATTATTATTTTTTAATATTTTGAAAATTGTTCTTAAAAGTGAGAGCCAAACATGTATAATATAAATATTATTATCTGAAACTAGTTTCAATTTCAAAATTTTGAAAATTGTTTTATACTGTTTTGAAAACAAAAATAAAAACAAAAATCTTCTTACCAATTAAGCCCTGAGATTGTATTTGGATACTAGAATTTGCATTTTAAATAAATGAATTTGGAATTTATTGATTCTGGGCATGGTTTTAAAAACTAGTACAGTCAAAGAACTGATTTGTGCCCTAGTTCTTGATTCAACTCAGCTTTATATTGATTTTGAGGGATTTTGCCAGACCAAATTGGTGCTTGGTTCCCAGTTGAACTGGTCGGTCTAGTCCTGATTTTGAAATAGTTTCCAAGTTAATAAATTTAAAAAAATTTCATTTGAACCTATTTCGTAGGAAGGAGGATTTGAACTTCTAAAGTCCTAAAATTTATTATTTTGAAGCTTTAATAAGTTATAAATTTTGAATTTGAAATCCATTTCCTTCTAAAATAACCAAACAACTACCATGATTCATGACCTCTAAAATGATGCTTGAAATCTTTAAATGACCGTACAAAACTAACTTTAAAACATCAAAAATAAACTAAATAACCCTAAAATTTCCTAAATAATAATTTAACCCAAAAAAAAAAAAAATCTACGAGAATTTTTAATAGATTAGCCAAACCCAAATTGGTTACATTATACAATGTTGGATTTTACTTTTAAGAACAATTTTCAAAATACTGAAAACAAGAAAATGATGTTTGGGAGACCTTTTTTTTTTTAGATTAAAAAAAAAAAATTGCAACAAGGTTCATGTAGAATATGTAGATTATTATTATTATTATTATTATTATTTTGGGATAATGATAAGAGAATAGAGACCATGTACTTTTGAAGTGTGAGATTTTTTTTTTTTTTGGTAATAAAGAGAAGCACCTTAATTTAATTTAAGAGATAAAGAGTTTAGACAAATATGCAGAGTCTATTATTTTTAATTTATTTACAACTATGCCATTCAAAATATTTTATATATCTTGAAAATATATTTTAAGCCGTTTTTAAAATCCTGTTCTAGATAAGAAAAATATGATATAATTTTATGAAAAACACCAGTATTTAAAATCTCTTACCAATCATGCCCATTGTCTCTCAACACAGAGAAACATTTTTGCTTATTTACAATGACTCTTCGAGCAAAGTCAATCACAGTAGATCAATAAAACATTTCTTGGTTAAGAAAATTCCTAAAGCTGAAATAAGGGAGATTAATTTATTATCTTTCCTCTCAGTTTCGTTCTCATGACCAAACGTTTTCAATGTCTCCCCCTCCCCCTCTCTCTCTCTCTCTCTCTCTCTCTCTCTCTCTCTCTCTTTGTTTGACCATTTCAGAGTATAAAGCTGAAGTAGGGTGGTGGACCCGGGGGTAGCGGTAGGGATACCAAATTGTTTTAATGAATAATAATGATCCAAAAAATTAAAATTAAAAAGAGGTGGATTTTTTTTTTCTAGATTAAAAAGAGAGAAATTAGAAAGGGATAAATTTAAGAGTGCAAATTTAGTAAAGATTTGGTGCAAAAGCCTATTTTTACACCCTCTAATCAAATATCGCCACATCGGATTTATGTAAATGCAAGATCACAAAATCCATTTATCTTCTCTCTCAGACTCATATTAGCCGTTTAAACCATGATCAATCATCAGAATCACCATCATCACCAAAGATTGAAAAAGGGATTGTATTAATAGAGAAACAAATTGAGGACCAAAAATAGTACAACCCCAAAGCCAAAGGGTCACCCAATAACCCAGATGCTTTGTGAATGGAAGCACCTCTTCGTGTCAATCCCAGATGCTTTTCCTTTACATCCACATCCAAATCATCATTAAAGACTCAACAATCGAACCATACAGCAGTGAAAGCCTCACACACGACACAACGCTTGGGACTCAACAATGCATTGATTTGGTCCATTCCCTGCTTTGGCTGGACAATGTTTTATTTATTTTTTTCTTTCTTTGACGTTAATGGGACGTTGACAGTGATTTGGTGTTTTGCATTCTATTCTTGCATTTATACAAATCTAACGCGGCATCTTTTGACTAAAGAGTTTAAAAGCCTACTTGTATACCACACGCTTATTAAATTTAATTTATTAATTTAATGGTTCCAAAAAACAATCTTGCAAAAAATAAAAAATTAATAAATTTTGCATTAGTTTTGATAAATTCATTCCAAATTAGATAAGATTTGATAAATTTCCAGATTTGAACATATATTATGCACTATATGTATGTATGTATATAAAAAGACTATAACATAGATTGTATAAATTTTGAGTGTTTGGAAATTTGACTGCTTTCAAATAATTAAAAATTTTCAAATTGTAATAAATTAAAAAAAAAAAAGGATTATTATGACAAAAAATATGATTGCGGAAAAATTTGACGATTGTAAATTTCAACTTTGAAAACTATAAGTGTTGGCAAAATTTGAAAAACATAGGCTTGGGAAAGAGAAAAAGGTGGAATAAAGAAAGATTAATTTTTTTTTTTAAATGAGATAGAAAAAGAACAAAAAAATCAATTGGAAAGTGTATTTAAAAACTAGATAGATAAAATGAAAAAGTATGGGTCTATTTTGGTAACAGAGTTTAAACCATAGTTTTTGGTGTTTAAGTGATGAAAGCTGTGAAAAAAAAAACCACATGTTAGTAACAGTGTTCAACAAGAAGTGTTTGAGTCAAAGTTCTTAATTTAGAGAGTTTAAACACACTTGCACCAAACACTCGTGTTTTTTGTTTTGAAAAAAATGTTATAAAAATATAGTACTAAAGTCTTCAAAATATATTTTTTTCATTACACTTTTTAGTTCACAGTTTTTACATCATCTTGAAAACCATTACCTAAACACGAGTACCAAACAACCCTAACATTTTCTCTCCAATTTGAGTAAAAACAAAAAATACTTTTCTTAGCGGATACTCTAAAATGTTATTTATTTATTTATTCATTTATTCATTTATTTTTTAGTAGAGTATACTTTAAAATAAGACCTTCAAAATACCCTAAAAATCTCCCATAATAATTAAAATAACCTAAACTTATCAAATAAACAAAAAACCCTTAAAATTTAAAAAAAATGGTAAATTTTTTCTTACACAAAATCTCCAATATTATCCTAAAACCTCTAAATTAAAAAAAAAAAAAATCTCAATATTATTATATTACCCTAAAACTCTCTCTCTCCCATCAAAAGAATTTGTTGTTAAATTGTTGTGAAGATATTACATGTCTCTCTCTCTCTACGTACATATTTTCCCCCACCTGAATTGATAGTAATAATATTATTTATTTATTTATGGGAAATATTTCCTTCCTGATAGTAATAAAGTAATAACTTTATTTATTTATTAATGTTTCCTTTCCTTGGTTGGTTCTCATTTTCAGCAAAAGCAAGTCAAGCACCGAAGAGTCGTCTCTGAGCTTTGACAAAATGGCCTTCCTTCTTTGACCCGAACTTTATGATGAGGAAGATGAACCCAACCCAACCTCTCTACTAGTCTCTCCTCCTCTACTCTCTTACAAAGTCTTCAAAAAGCTTTCTCAGTTCACACTCTGCTTACATATAGTTGGATTTCACATCACAACTATGATTCTCTCTCTTTTTACCTTCGTCAATTTACACCCTCTCTAATACCTGCGTTTGAATATTCAAACCATATCCATCCCATCCTTTCAAACCAAAGATTGCCATTTTTCGAAAACCCTTTTCTGGGTTTCCTTCATTTTTCCGGGTAAGCCTTCTTAAACCTCAATCTCAGCTTGCTTTTATATTCTCTCGCAAATTTACTTCTATTTTTAGCGCTTTTTTATTTTTTATTTTATTTTTTGTTTAATGAATATATAATGACTTCTTTTGATCGGTAAACGAGTCAACTCAAACTAGGTAGCTCAAAGTTTTATGCTTTCTTACTATATTTGCTGCACAGTCTGAGTTTCGATTTTCAGGTTTTATTGTGTTATCATTTTTCTCAGCTGGGTATGCTTTAATATATGTGGAAAGCTGAACTGGGTTTTTTATTTTCCTGAATTCTGTCTCAGGTGATGATGCTATGAAGGGCTTTGGTTGTTTTTGGATTCAGTATTTTAAGCACTCTGATATGCATTAGATAGTAATCTCCTAGTGAAATTTTTTTTTTTAATCCGTAGCTCGTTTTTGTTGGCTCTTGATGAAAATGGTTCTGAATGGCCGGACTCTTACTGTTCTTGTAGTTGTTTCTCTCTGGTTGTTACTTAACTGTGGTTTGAGCTACGGTGTCCAAAGTGATATAGATTGCTTGAAAGGTATAAAGGCTGAACTTGAAGATCCTTATGGTTATTTGAACACTTCGTGGAATTTTAACAACAAGACTGAAGGCTTCATCTGTAAATTTACCGGGATCGAATGTTGGCACCCTGATGAGAACAAGGTTTTAAATATCCGGCTTTCTGATATGGGACTCAAGGGCCAATTTCCTGGTGCCATTAAGAACTGCACAAGCTTAACAGGCTTGGATCTTTCCAGCAACAAACTTTTTGGAATTATTCCGCGAAATATAGACTACATAATTGGATTTGTGACATCTCTTGATCTCTCATCTAACAATTTCTCGGGGGAAATCCCAAAGGGCCTGTCCAATTGTACTTATTTGAATGTTCTGAAACTCGACCATAACAGGTTTACAGGTCAGATTCCTGCAGAATTGAGTCTGCTTGCTCGGCTTAAACAATTTAGTGTGGCAAACAATCTTTTGACAGGACCAGTCCCCTACTTTGGTCCTCAAAATTCTTCAATTACAGCAGATAGTTTTGCCAATAATCTTGGACTATGTGGGTCTCCTTTGGATCCTTGCCCATCAGCTTCAAAGAAGTCTCACACTACAGTTATTGCCGCAGCAGCCGTAGGTGGGGTGACAGTTGCAGCCATAGGCGTGGGTATTGGTATGTTCTTCTTTTTGCGTAGAGTGTCTGTGAAGAAGAAGGAAGAGGACCCTGAAGGAAACAAATGGGCAAAGAGTTTAAAGGGAGTTAAAGGCATCAAGGCAAGCGAATTTAGTACACCTCTTTTAGTACATACTTTATAGTGAAAAATGTGGTTAACTGGTTATTCATTTTCTATTTGGTTTTTGCTTTTAGTAAACTCACACACATGCACATATTTTTTGTTGGGTTCTTATTACTCTTTCAAAATGTATTATATTTGAGATGAAACTATTTTACTTCAGGTATCAATGTTTGAAAAGTCAGTGTCGAAGATGAAATTCAATGATCTCATGAAGGCTACTAACAACTTTTGCAAAGACAATATCATCGGGACAGGACGAACGGGAACTGTGTACAAAGGAGTCCTTGATGATGGCACTTCACTTATGGTTAAGAGGTTACAGGAATCTCAACACTCTGAGAAGGAATTTCTGTCCGAAATGGCTACTCTGGGGAGTGTGAAACACCGTAACTTGGTTCCCCTTCTAGGTTTTTGCCTAGCTAAGAAGGAGAGGCTTTTGGTTTATAGGTACATGCCAAATGGTACCCTCCATGATCAGCTACATCCTGTGGATGATGGTGGCAAGGTAACAGAGTGGCCTTTGAGGCTAAAGATTGGGATAGGGGCAGCTAGGGGATTAGCATGGCTCCATCATAATTGCAATCCTCGTATTATCCACCGAAACATAAGCTCCAAATGCATCTTACTGGATGCAGATTTTGAGCCCAAAATATCTGATTTTGGCCTTGCTAGGCTCATGAATCCAATTGATACACATTTGAGTACTTTTGTGAATGGAGAGTTTGGGGATTTGGGTTATGTTGCTCCAGAGTATGCACGAACTCTGGTGGCCACTCCAAAGGGTGACATTTACAGCTTTGGAACTGTGCTTCTTGAGTTGGTGACTGGTGAGAGACCTACACATATCGCTAAAGCTCCTGAAGACTTTAAAGGAAATTTGGTAGAATGGATTACACAGCTGTCGAGCAACTCTCAGCTTCAGGATGCCATTGATAAATCCTTGGTTGGGAAAGGTGTCGATGGTGAGCTTTTCCAGTTTCTTAAAGTTGCATGTAATTGTGTAGCACCAAATCCTAAGGAGAGGCCTACTATGTTTGAAGTGTACCAGCTTCTAAGAGCTATTGGGGAGCGATACAATTTCACAATTGAGGATGATATGCTGATGCCTTCCAACAGTGGTGAAGCTGATTGCTTAGAGGAACTTATTGTTGCTCGTGACGTAAAGGAGAATAATTGAAAAGGTATGGAAGAGGTATATGGATGAATGTCATAATCCTTATGTAATTAACTCTATGTGGTGTTTAAAAATGAAACATAGTGTCACGTATAATTATAATGTATTAATCACTGGTTTTGACTTATATGTATTCAGAAAATACTGTAATGCCTTCATCTCATAATTTTCGAATGTGTATTTTAGGTCAACTGCTGATGGTAGTCTTGCATCCTATATATTTTGTTAAATAGAACAATTTCGATATATTGGTTCTGTCATATTTAGGTAATTTACAAGTTATCATTAGGGATAATATGAAGTGGACATACTCTTAATGACCTGTGGGTTTTCTTGGAATTTTTGCCTACTTGCTTCATCATTGTATATGATAGCAGTTATTGGCTTTGTGTGTAGGGTTTGTTGGTTGGTTAATATTTGTGATTGATGATTTCCCTTCCAAATTATTGTATATCTGATACAAATGAAGAGATATATTTTCATATAGCTTTGTTAGGCCTGTGTGTATGTATGTGTGTGTGTGTGTATATATATATTATGTATGTATGTACGCATGTATGCACATATGTATGTACTGTGTATGTATAGACATGTAAAGGATTTTGATAAGTGAATAACCTTCCAAGGGGCAAAGGCCCTTGGTTCTATACAAAGGACACAATATGGATAGGTATATGTATGGATATGGACTTTTTCCTAATATTTTAATTTTTTCCCCCCAAAGTCGTTCCCATGGAGGCCAATGAGCTATTGCTCAACTGGCACTGCCACCTCCCATATTATTTGGATGGAAGGTGAGGTCATGGGGTTACATTCCATGGGATGCATGTGTAACTTACCAAAAAGAAGAATTTCTTAACTTAGATTGCCGAAGTTGTCTGAGTTTTATTGGAATGGTGATGCTGGACAAAACCAAAATGGATGTAACAACAAAATTGAAGAACCAAAAAAATAAAATGATAAACTAGGAATGACCTCTTAGGTTTGCTTGGAGTCCACACCAAGGAATAGAGAACAAACCTAGAAGTCAGCGCCTATGGTTAGCTAGGTCAGACTATTGGAAATTTTCCAACTAGAATTTGATTCATCATAAACTAGTTTCCATGGGAGTGCAATAGCATGCTTATTTAGACTACTAAAACTGAGCCTTATCTAACTGATTTAGGAAAACCTTGATTCTTAAGGACTTGGGTAATCCTAGTTATTGAATTACAAAATACCCTTAACTCTAGGATATTAAATACGAATACAAATAACCAAATGAACTATTAAGATCTAAAATAAAATCCAATTGACCTTATATATACAATTGAGTTCCAAAATTAAATAAAACTAAATTAAAATAAAACCTCTTCCTGCATCTAATAGTTAGTGGTACTAGCAACCTAGCATGTTCAATTAAATAATGTTAAGCACCTACAATTGTGCTGTAGCAGTGCATACAGTTCTGTTATTTCTTTCATCCAAGATAAGACAATAAGATTTTTTTTTTTATTTTTTTTAATTTATTATTTTGAAACTGTGGCATGATACATTTCATATTTCAGAATTTTTATTAAAAGTAGTAGGTAACTCTACTACATAGAAGATTTTGGAATAAGTTACGCTAATAAAATTTAGGTCAAATGGCATCTCTGACCCCCCTAAGAATGGGGTCGAGGGTGTGGATAAGTAAAACTTACCAACCCACCTCCCTCTCTTGTAAAATGAAAGGGGGGGGGGGGGGGGGGGGGGGAAGCTAATATATGCAGGAAAATACACACACACCCACACTATGTGTGCAGGCACACAAACACACAAGATTAACAACTTAAACTAGAAGCTTATGGAAACCTGTGCTTACAAATGTAGGGATGTGAATGTGAAGTGTACACATGCATATCTAGAAGGGCATTACTTTAAAGGAATATACATTGTACATTACTACATTTCCGCTCTCAAAAATGGCCACCATAGATGGACCTAATGTTATAACTCTCTCTCTCTCACTCTTCAAGATCTTCTGTTTGTATATTTTCTATGTACTAGGGTTGCACCTTTTTGCTCTGTTTCAGTAAATCCTAAACCATAAATGTTCTTGCAATTCCCCTAACAGTTTGCCCATCAACTTGCAAGTGCGAATTCCCAGAGTTGTTTTTGAGCACCAAGAACTTGTCAAAATTCTAGTACAGTGAAACAAGGCTATTGGTGTCTTAAACTTTGTCTGTTATATATATACATAATTTCATGAACAGTAAAGTTTTTTTTTTTTTTTTTTTTTGGTATTAGTTTTCTAATTCTAGTCTTTTCTTCTTGATGCAAGATAGTGAAGTTAACAGGTTTTGGCTGCTATATCAAATACGCACTGAATAATAGAGGATCTGCATAAAATTTCAGTTGCATAGGATGGATGTAAATTCTCTTATTTCCTGTACTACACTCTTTTCTAGCATTTTAAAAAATCAACAATGCGAAGGAAACAACAACAAAACAACATAACCCTAGTCCCAAAACTTTGGGTTATGCTATGGATCCTCAAGAGATGAATCAGGATCGGTTACATGTATTCTTCGTCATTTTATTGTATCCAAAATATTGTACATGCTGTCACCATCTTAATTAGTGTATCTTCTTTTTTACCACTACCAATGTTATTTTAGGTTTCCTCTATTTTTGTTTATTTCCTCAACTTAAATCAAATCACTCATCCTCACAGGTTTATTAATTACTCTCCTTTGTACATGAAGTAACCATCTTAAGCAAGTCTTTCTCATCTTTGCATCATTAACACTTAAGAAAGAGAAAAGAAACTTATATGCCATCTTCTTAGAAATATTAAACTTGAAGCCAACTAGCATGATAGGCATTAGCATTGATGAAATATAACATGAAGCTTTCGTCATGATTCATTTGAATCAAATGAAACTCGATGCCTATGTGAACCTTTCTGTTTTCATTTGCCATGTTGATCTGCTGTTGTCATGAATTGCTTGTCTCAGTAATTCACAAATATATTATCTTTCTGTTTTAAAAGAGAATTGATTGCAGTGTCTTGTGGATGCATAAACTTTAACAGCTTTAACATTTCTCTGAAATAATGTTATATTGTTTTATTTGTTAGATAAAGTTAAATGCTACATTGTATATAAGCTTTAAGCTTATATATTTTTTCTTTTTCATTTGTATCTTTTTAACAGTGTCTTTGGGAAGCATAGGCTATATTCTTTAATTGGGCTTTTTATTTCTATTAATTCATTTTACTTGATCCAGGGCGCTGTCAATGAAATGATAATTGTTAAAGTGGCTTTTAAGCAGTGTGTGTGTAAGCATGCACTAGCTCATGCATGTGTGGGTTTACCACTGTTTTTCATGGTTTTGTTAACTTCAAAATATAGAAATTTGAGAGAGAGAGAGAGAGAGAGAGAGAGTGTGTTCATAATTCTTCTGTTTCTTTTTGTTTTTATCATATGGTAGGATGTATTTATTTTTGTGAATGTTGCTTTTTGGAATTTTTATAATTTCAGTATTGCAGTTTGCAGCATTTTGATTCCAGTGTGTTGTGTGTTTGTGCGCAATCATTCATCTCCCTATCCACATGTTCATGTTTTCTTAACTTAAAAATGAAGAAATTTATGTCCTTGAGGGAGAGAGAGGGAGAATGTGTTCATTATTCTTCTATATCATTCTATAATATTTTGCAGTGTGGTAGGATTTATTCTTTTGTTAATGGAGCTGAACTTTTTCATAATTTTAGCTCTGCTTTTTACAGCATAGTGTGGTCATGTAACGTTTTTTTACCATACATCTTGTCACTTGTGGCAGAAAAGCAGCGTCAGGATTAAACATAGCTAAATTTTGTGCATATGCTGTAGGTTGGGTTTGGGGTTTTTCAATCCAACCAAATCCATCACCAATGTAAAAATCAACTCAACTCAACCCAAGCCATATAGGTGGGGTTGCTCTTTTTTTTAATAAATATGTTACTAAATATGCCGCCCACCAAGTTCCTCTGGCTTGAACCGAGTCTCCTCTCAGGCACTCAGTGCAAAGGGAGATACCATCTAGACTAATATATCTGTTGGTGCCATAGAGGCGGGCTTAAGAAGCCGGGTCGAGCACAATTTTGTCAAACCTGGAAAAAAAAGAGGATTTTATTGAACATTTAATTATGTAAACCCATTATTCAAGAAGAGATTGTAATTTAGAATTGGACCTAACATTTCAATGATATACAAAATTCTATTTCAAATGCAGAGAGTAAGACTAAATGAGAAAAAAAAAAAAAATAAAATAAAAAAAAAATAAAAAGATTTTTGTTCAATGACGCTTGAGAATAAGAAAAAGAAACATCAATGGCCAAGACAACTTCTAAAACAACTTCAAGCAAGCAGACACATTAAAATGATTAAGATACGTTAGAATTATCAATATTTAACTTCTAAAATCAATTCGCAAAAAGGTAAATACTTAGTTTTATCAATATTCAACTTCTAAAATCTAAGTATTATCAATATTTAACTTCCAAAATCAATTCGCAAAAAGATAAATACTTAGGTTAGATCATCCAATGGCTAGAAATTTTGAACTTTTCAATGCCAGCATTTTAACACCAATACTCATTTATCTCAATTTCATGTTTAACTCGTAGTGTTAAAATAGTTTTTATTTTATTTTTTTAAAAGATAACTTTAAACGTTTCCTAAATGGAGTGTCTATAATGGTTTGTTAGTAGCAATGGATTGATTTATTAGTCAAGCTAAGTTTAAGCTCAAATTCAAGTCTAATATCAAGTTTTTGAACTCAAGATTCAGTACAAGTACATTATCAAGCCTATATTAAGCATATTATCCATCACATTTGGTTGAGCCTAATAGTCCCAATTTCCAATTAATTAAAGATTTGGTAAAATATAAGTTTATTTTTCAAGCTCATGTCAAGTTCATGAGTCTATTCATAAATAATTTTTTCTTTCAGTTTGGTCTTAACTCATTTATTAAATAAGCCTAAAATTAGGGGTTTTTATTTACTTATTTTTATTTTTAAGATGAGACTTCTTTTACTTTTTACTCATCATCAGGCTTATTAATCAATCAAAGAGTCCCCTTTTAATTGCGCATGCAGTATGTGCCGAAAATGATTATTTTAAATTGTAATTTGGACTAATAGGTAGAGATTCAGCTTGATCCACAATGGGCTGGATTGAAAAAAAAAAAAAAAAAGAAGAAAAATCATGCATTTCTGAACTTTTTTAGTCCACTTATTCAACTATTAATATAAGCTACACTTACGTTGCATGGAGAGGTAAAGGTTGAAACGCTCTGAAGAGGATGAGGATCCAGTGAGACGTAGTACAAAAAAGTTCAAAAACAGCCATCATGCCGTCGGAGAAAATGAGAAGCCGCAGACAGCAAAACAGGGTAGTTATAGGGAGGAAAAAGCACTTATCAGAGCCCCATGGCAACATGCACTCATCATCAAACCGTTTGGTAGGAAAGTCGGTTTTCTTTTTCTATACTCAAAGATTCGCAGTAGGTGGAATCCAATAGGGAGAATGGACTGCATTGATTTGGGGCTCGATTACTTCCTAGTCAATTTCGAATGAGCGAAAGCTATTGACAGCATCCTTAAAGGAGGTCCATGGTTCATTGGCCAGCATTTTCTAGTGATTAGGTAATGGGAACCAGAATTCAAAGCTTCCACAGCAACTTTTTCTTCGGTTGCAGTATGGGTAAGACTTCCAGAATTGCCTATCAAATTCTATGACCCAACTTTGCTCCTAAAAATTGGTAAAGCCATTGGACCGGTTTTGCTTAATTCACACACAGTCAATGGGGCTAGAGGTCGTTTTGCCCGCCTCTGTGTACAGGTTAATCTGCATAAACCCCTTATAAGAATTGTGTTTATTGGAAAACTAGCGCAAAGTGTTCAATTGAGGGCATTAGTTCCCTCTATTTCTCATGTGGGAGAATTGGACACAAGAAAGAGACATGCCCTTATCTCATTAGAGAGCCTATTAAGGAAAAAGAAAAGGAGCAGGAACCTTGCACAAGTTCGAACATCCTTGGAGGCTCACAACATGGGAGGAATAAGATGGAGGGGATGCGGGAGGAAAATGGTGCTTGGATGGTGGTAACCAAATGCAAGCCACCCAGCAAGGCTAAAGCAAAGCCTCCGATCTAGGAGGGAAGTGACTCAGCTGAGTTAGTATAGCGGATTGATGCGACACTCTCCCCTAGAGCAATGAACCAAGATAAGAAAGAAGAGAAAAGAAAAGTAAATCACCTACAACCTATGGTGCCCCTCAAGTAGACTGAGAAGACCGCCACGTCAAATCACGAGATATTGGGCACAAGCAGGAGCTCTAGGGATTCTAGTCATCATGGGAAATCAAACCAGAAGGCTAAAGGTTCAGGTAGTAACCAACGAGAAGGGGAGGGCCCTAGTAAGAGTAGTGGGTTATTTACCTTTGGGGATGGGCCAAGATTTTTAAACAAAAATGGGCCTAACTAAACCCTTTTTTGCTTTTCCAGCCCAGCTAGCCCATGCCTTAACCCTAATGTTGAGGAAAAAGGACCAGACAGCACCATTCTAAAAAGAAGTTGCAATGAAGAGGATGGATAGATGGGCGATCTTCTACAAAGGAAAAATAATTCTGGTGGGAGACAAGACGATGTAGTGGATACGGCAAGACCTAACAGAAGTATGGGGGTGGTTTGAGCTTGAGCTTATGTTAGCATGGAAGAACTTATTCCCCCTCATGGAGACAAGCGAAAAGATGGGGTTCCTATCAATGAAGGACAAAGCTTGCTGGCTAACCTTGAACCCATGATGAAGGTTTCTCACGGACAGGCCAGCGGTCCCAATTTCTTCGATAAGCAACTCCAAGACATCAGCACCAAAATCAAGTGTGCAACCTTCGGAAAAATCCCTATTAGAGGCAAAAATAGAGTGGACCCAACCTATGATCATGGTGAAGAAGATTCTCTAGGACATACCTGTGGAGTGTATGATAATGGGCAACCTCCATCGGGTGAAGCTCCTTTAGTTCGCAAAATGGGAGATCAATGGGACGATTCTCATCAAAGCCTCTCAGGATACGATGGGAATAATCAAACACTCGACACTCTGTTCTGAGGGAGACTAGAGTCGAAGACAGAGTTGATGGAAGCATGGAAGTGAAGGGACACTGAGGACTGCTCCTCCCTGATCCATTTCGATTCTACAACTACCCCTTTTAGAATCATGAATATCCTGATTTGGAATTGTAGGGGGGCTATGAAACCCCTTTTTAGGAAAACAATCATGGATTTAGTGGAGTGGCACTCACCTCTCTTTATGGTGATCACTGAAATGAGACTTAATGAGGCCAGAGCTGATGAAATCATTGAATGCCTTCCTTTTGATGGTGCAGCAGTGGTTGATACGATTGATTTCGTTGGAGGCATTTGGCTGTTATAGCGCTCAAACTCAGTGTAGGTCGATGTCCTTGCAGTAACGGAACAAGAAATCCATGCTCTTATACGGGTAAGATCTCAAACTTTTAATTGGCTTCTTAGTGCTATATATGCTAGTCCTAGGTTTATTGAAAGATATATTCTCTAGGATAACTTGAAATTGCCAGCTTTTCTCCACAATCTGCCTTGGGCCCTTATAGGAGACTTTAATGAAGTTTTTTCTGAAGAGGAAAAATCTGGGGGTAACCTTATTAGCCAAAGAGGGGTAGGAGCTATCTTGGACTGTATGAATGTTTGTCATATGATGGACCTTGGCTTCTTAAAACCAAAGTTCATATGGTCAAACAAAAGGGAGATTGGAGACTTAATACAGTGTAGGTTGGATAGATGTTGGGCTAACCCAGAATGAAAAGAATTTTTCAATGAAGCAAATGTCACTCATCTAGCCAGAGTCAACTTTGACCACTGTCCACTACTTCTAAACCTAAATCCCAACACGGGTGCTATATCTAATAGGCCGTTCAAATTCCAATCTGTGTGGCTGAGTCATATGGAATTCCCAAATGTTATGAGAGAAACCTGGTCAAGATAAAAGGATAACCTAGCTGGGGCCATATCAGGTTTTTCCTTAAAAGCCCAAAGATGGAATAAAGAGGTGTTTGGAAATGTTTTTGTTAAAAAAAGGCAGATTATGGCAAGGCTCTTGGGCATACCAAAATCTCTAGCTAGCAACCCCACCTCCTTTTTTATCAATTTACAGGATTAGCTTGCTGAAGACTATAATCAAATCCTCCAATTAGAAGAGGAGATTTAGTCCATGAAAGCCAAAATGAACTAGACCATCCTTGGAGAAAGAAACACTGCATTTTTCCACCTTTCTACCTTGCATAGAAGGAGTAAGAATAGAATCACAAGCATTCTGGATGGCCAAGGGAATTGGATTCATAATGCTGAGGAGGTTCAAGAGATTTTTGTTTCATACTTCACAGAACTTTATCAATTAGAACAAGTTTTTTGCTCCCTTGGACACCCTTGGAACACAAATTGGTGTGCCAAACTTGTGGAAGAGGAAGTAGCATCTATAGCACACATTCCCTCTGATGGTAAAATATGGTCTACCCTTAAATCTATGAGTAGATGGGTTACATGAAGGCTTCTTTCAGAGGTTCTGGCTTATTGTTGGTGAATTTGTCAAGAAAGAAATCAAGAATATCTTTGAAAATGAGAAAGTTCCTGATTATTTGAATCATACCCTTATTGTTCTCATTCCCAAATAGCTGGGACCTGAAACTGTTGGACACTTCAGATCTATAAGCCTCTGTAATACTATCTACAAAATGGTCTCCAAAATTGTTGCCAATATAATCAGACCCCTCTTACCAACCTTGATATCACTAATGCAATCAGCTTTCTCAAAAGGAAGGAGGGGTTCAAATAATGTCATAATTGCTCAGAAACTCATATGCTCCTAGAAGAACAGAAGAGGGAAGGATGGGTATATGGTGATAAAAATTGACTTGGAGAAAGCCTATGATCGCCTGGAGTGGAGTTTCATCAAGATGGTGCTAGAACATTTCAACTTCCCTAGCAACATCATCAATCTGATTATGAGTTGTGTGGCTTCAACATCAACTTCAATTCTTTTTAATGGGGGTAAATTAAATCCCTTCCAACCTTCTAGGGCATTAGGCAAGGTGACCTATATCCCCATATTTATTCCTCCTATGCATGGAGTTCTTGGCAGCTCAGATCACCAGCATGTGTAAGGAGAAGAAGTGGGACAAAATTAAAGCATCCAAAGATGGACTGAGTTTTCACATGTCTTCTTTGCTGATGACCTTATGCTTTTTGCAAAAGCGAATTCCAAAAACTGTGAAGCCATAATTGAGTTCCTAGATAACTTCTGTAATCTTGCTGGTCAGAAGGTGAGCCTGAGTAAGTCTCATATTTACTTTTCCAACAATGTAAGTAGCAGAAGGAAGAGAAGTATATGCAGGAAGATGGGAATCAATACAACAAATAACTTGGGTTGTTATCTAGGCTTTCTCGTCCTCCATTAGGGCAGGAATGGGAATGCTTTTAACTTTTTAGTGGAAAAGATCCAAGGCAAACTAGCAGGGTGGAAAACTAAGCTCCTATCTAGAGTAGGAAGATTGGTTCTTGTCCAAGTAGCAACTGCTCCCATAGTAGACTATTACATGCAATGCCACGCCCTCCCCGTTAAAGTGTACAATACCATTGACAAGGCTATAAGAGATTTCCTATGGGGATCTATAGAGGAGAAAAGAAAGCTACACATGGTAAATTGGCAAACAGTAACCTTGCCAAAGGAGCTGGGAGGACTTGGACTATTCCAAATAAGATGTAGAAACCTTGCTCTGTATGCCAAGCTTTGTTGGAGGCTAGCAAATGAACTTGAAACCCCCTGAGCAAGGATGATTGCTGCCAAATATTTGTCTCCAAATAGATTGATAGAAGAGGGGAGGAAGCTTCCTTGCTAAAAAATATGGGCTACCTGTAAGAAAGGAGGCTTGATGTATGTCCAAGGCTTGAAATGGACTGTGAAAAATGGTGCATCAATCAATTTCTGGAAGGATTTTTGGCTGCCCATGGGAATATATTCGAAATCTCATTCAAGGTCCCTTGAACCGTGAGGAAGAGCAGCTCACTGTGAGGCATTGTTTTGATTCAAATAGGGAATGGAACCTAAACCACATATCCTTTGAACTACCATAGCAGATTACCAATGCAATCAAAGCCACCCCTTTATCTTACAACCAAAATGCTGAGGATTCTCTCATATGGGCCTTCTCTAAGGATGGCTTTTTCTCTCACAAGTCAGCCTACCTGTTAGTTTGGGGCTTAAATCCCTTGAACTCGGATACTATGACACTGGCATGGATATGGAAAATTGAAACTATTCCTCATATCCAATTCTTTATTTGGCTATGCATACACAACAGTGTACCTACTGGGGAAGTGCTGGGTTCAAAGGGGTTAAGCCTCAACCCTCTCTGCTCTCTCTGTCTTAAGAGCAATGAGTTTATTGATCACCTCCTTCGGGGTTGTGAGGTTGCTCAAACCTTTTGGCAAAATTTGAAGGTTCCCTATTGCTTGATAGAGTCCTTCAATCAATCAAATAGGGCTTGGATTGAAACAAACTGCAAATCTGGAGTGGTTTCGAGCTTTTTGGGCATACTGTGGAAAATCCTATTCCCATTGGTAATCTGGCACTTATGGTTACATAGAAACAATTGCATCTTCAAAACGAGAGTCATTGACAGGTCTGTTCATAGCAAATGCATCAAGAGTAGCGCTGAATTCTTTGCCACTGGAATCAGGTGCAAAGTAATTAAACATAAAAATTCAATCCAAGTGTCTTAGACTAGACCATCGGAAGGATGGGTGAAACTAAACATTGACGGCTCGGCTTAAGGGAACCTAGGGAAAGCAGGATGTGAAGGGTTGATTTGAAATCACCATGGAGAGTGGATAAGGGGATACGCCAGAGCATTAGGCAACACTAACAGTTTCGTGGCAGAATTATGGGCTCTAATGGATGGCTTAGCCATTGCAAAGGAGCTTGGATTGAATAATCTAATTGTTGAGTTGGATGCCTTAAGTGTAGTGATGCTTATGAACAATGACTCTGTAAATTTGTTAATGGAACTCTTGTTAACTGATTGCAGGAACCTGCTACAGTCCTTCCCCAGCAAAAGGGTAGTCCACACATTCCGTGAAGCCAATCAATGCGTGGATGCACTAGCTAGACTTGGGGCGAGATTAGACCCCTCTTTTGTTGTCTTTTTGAACCTACTGCTTGTGGTGGTAAGCCTGTTGGCTTTTGACAAATCTGATATGTATTGTAATAGACTTGTCTATTCTTAGTTTTAAAGAAATTCTCTGGTTTACTTGTATATATATATATATATATATAAGCTACACTTATACATGAAGCTTGAAGAGTTCGATTTGAGTGAAGTCTAGTAATCAACTGACATCTAGGTGATTTTTAGCATTAAATTTTATTTTACATGTTCTAATACTATGGTTACTTATTCTTACAATTGAGTCTAAGGAGTAAGGAGGTCTTTTGTAGTGGTACTTTGGGTTAAGTAATGAGTTTGAATTTGGTGAGAAAGTATTATTAAGCGTGTGTGTGTGTGTGTTTAGCAGTTAGTTTGTTTCTTAAAAAAAAAAAAATATCTAAGGAGTAAGGACACAAATCTTTTAATTTTTCACAATTATGGAAGTGGCATGATATTTATGAAGCTAAGGTGCTAGATATTACTTGTATGTATGACATCATTCATTTGTGGTAGTAGAATTACTTATTTTAATGCTAGCTAGAAGCCTATACATACATACATACATACATACATACATACATACATATATATATATATATATATATGTACGGTATGTGACCTCAGACCCATTAGGTCTTAGGCCTTGACCCGAACACACCCATAAAACGTTCTTAAGCCTAGGCCCAATAGTATGCCCGCTTCACTGGCCGCAAGCTAGGCATGCTGATACCGATCATGAATGGATTGGTTGGGGCCTATACTTACCAAGGGCGGCCCATGACTTTGGCAACTCAGTAATGCCTTGGGGAACATCGCTGTTGAGCAACCTTTTGGAGGTTGGAATCAATTCCAACGCTATTGACACTATTTCCAAGGAAGCATATTCTTTGTCAGGAATAATCAAATTGGGCCCCACCCCACATGAGTGAAACTAGAGGGTAATCATAAGTACCCCCATTAACCTCAAGTTATAAATAAGAGAAGAGAATAGAGAGAAGAGGTTGGTCATTCTGAGAGAGAGAGAGAGAGAGAGAGAGAGTACCAGAAGAAGGAAAGTAGCTTAGAGGGAAAGGGGAGAGAGTTTTCCAAGGGTAAAGTAGTACAACCTAAAAGCTCGTCTAAGAATTACCCATAGTAGGAAACACATTACCTACCATATAAATTAATTGTCAGCCTAATCCCAGGTCCAGTCCATTAAGGGAATTAGGGCGCGTCAATATATATATATATATATATATACACACACATATATTCTCTCTTTCTTTTCTTTTTCTTTTTTCTATTTATAAATTTTTATAAAAATACTCAAACACTCACAATGAGTTATTATAGGATCACAATCAATTCCATATTCATTTTCACAACTATCCTATGTGGCAAATTGCGACTGATTGCCCATCACTTTCATGTGGACCTACTTTTTTTTTCACCACTCACAATTAGTCACGTCAAATAATTATAAAAATAAGTGTGAAATTAGTTGTGGTCCTAGAATTTTTCTCACAATGTACATAATTTCCAATAAATTTCATTTTGGACAATTTTTGTCTCTCAAGTCCATCACATGGTAGATGTTACAACTTTTGTCACATGAGTGGTAAAAAAAAAAAAAAAAAAGTAGTAGGTCCAGATGTCAACCACTCACAACTCGTCACATGTGGGCAAAGGTTGTGTAGGAATTAAGCTTTTCGGCAAAAGGGAAAAAAAAAAAGATAATTCAATTTTTTTCTAGAAAATAAAATAAAATTTGAAATAACATATTACATATTACATTGTTTTATTTATACTATACAGTACAAATAATATCAGTTTCAATAATCATATATTTTATATAATTATATTTATTAATTTTAACGACAAAAAATTAACAAGTAGGAGAAAGAGGAAGAGTCAAACTTCTGAGCATTTGCTTTTGCTTTTTGAAGGCAACTTGAAGTGTAGACCATACTCGTTTAGGATTTGACTCATCACAATGCCTATTCATCAATCATAGAGTCTTTTTTCTTATTTGTGCTATGTGCCGAAAATGATTATTTTAAATAGTAATTTGGACTACTAGCTAGGCAGAGATTCTGCTTGATCCACAATGGGCTAGATTGAAACAAAATCACGCTTTTTTCAACTTTGCTAGTCCAGCTCTCCAACTATTAATATAAATTACACTTATACATCATACTTGAAGCTTGAAGAGTTTGATTTGGGTGGAGCCTAGTAATCAACCGATAGCTATAGGTGATTTTTAGCATTTAATTCAATTTTACTGATATATTCTGATACTATGATTACTTATTCTTACAATAAGTATAAGGATTAAGGACGCAAATATTTTGATTTTTCGCATGACATTATTATGAGACTAAGGTGTTGTGTACTACTAGGTCTTATAGGTATGACATCATTAGTTTTTGGTAGTAGAATTACTCATTTTAATGCTAGCTATCACTATCACTAGAACATCCAAATTTAATAATGCCAAGAGTATGATGTGGGTATCATAGGCATGCGCAGTTGGTTTCTTATGCAGAATGTTCTCATTCTATGGAATTCAAGAAAAACAAAACCAAAAGTTTTTTTTTTTTTTTTTTTTGGAGAAGAAAACCAAAAGTTCTTTGGACAACAATTACGGAAATCTTTGGTAAAAATAAAATATTGTAATGTGTAATCGGTACAAAGGAGTTTTTTTCTTTTCTTTTTTGAGAAACAGTACAAAGGAGTCAAATAAGAAAGTTTGAAAATAAAACCTTTGATATGGAAAATTATTTTACAATAAAGTTAGTAATGTATACAATTGATGGCTTTAAAAGTCCTACTAATGTTTGAAAATTTTTCCTAATCAAATACTACCATTGACTGCTGCTATTCTTATATTTGAATTTCCATTTTAGCAAAGAGACTGATATTGCCATCAACGGATAAAAATTAAAAGCTGATCTCATCAAGTCATTTCATCAAAATTTTAAATTTTATAAAAAATACTCCAACACTCACAATGAGTTATTACAGGATCACACCTAATTTTATATTAATTTTCACAACTATCTTATGTGGCAGATTGTTTATATCAAATAATTATGAAAATAGATATGAAATTAATTGTGATACTAGAATTTTTTCATATGACATTTGGACATTTCATTTCCGTCATATTTATTTTCTCTCTCAATCTCAAGTCCATCATGGTAGGACCGGCTATAGTCAATTTAACAGAGGCAAGAGGATGACGCGGGAAGACTGAATCATGAAAAATGAAAATGAAGATGTGAAGTGTGCACAATATATACGTTCTCTTTCTTTTTCTTTTTTTCTATTTATAAATTTTATAAAAATACTCAAACACTCACAATTTGTTATTATAAGATTACAATCAATTTCGCCTTCGTTTTTACAACTATTATATGTGACAGATTATGACTGATTGTCTATTACTTTTTCATATACTTACCTTTTTTTTTCACCAATCAAAATTAGCCAAATCAAATAATTATGAAAATAAATGTGAAATTAGTTGTGATTATAAATTTTTCTCGCAATGTATCTCATTTCCAAGATATTTCATTATGGTCAAGCCATCACATGGTGGTGGGTCCAGATGTCTACCACTCATAACTTTTCATGTATAGCAAAAATTGTATAAAAAAATATAATTCAATTTTTTTTTTCTATATTTAATATATATACTATGTACAATAGTTAAATTAGTACCAGTACCATCTTTCATATTAAAAAAAAAAAAAAAAGTATCAATACCATCTTCCTTTTTTTTTTTTTTTTGGAAGAATGAATAAACTTTAACTTGCCTATAAACCTAAATTTTAACTCATATATATAATAGGGCTGGCTCTAGGCCAAGGCTATTTGGGCCATGGCCCAAGGCCCCCTAACATAGAAAGGCCCAAATTAATAACATGGGGCAATAAATTATTTTTTCCTAATTAAAAAAAGAGCGAGTTATTTGCACTTTTTTTTTTAAAAAAAAAATCTATCAAATAGGCCTTATAAATTAATATTGCACCCATCACAATAAGTAATTTAATACTCATTTATTCTTTTATTGAAGTGTTACATCAATTTATATGTTTTTTTATAGTAAAATTTATAGTAACTTTAGCATTTTCTCCACGCACAAAAAAATTATGAATCAATAAAAATACAACACAATCACCAATTCACCATAAGTGAATGAAAAATGCTAAATTAATACAAATTTTATGACAAAAAACTTACAAACTAATGTGGTAGGAAAATGATTAGTGTCACTCAAACAATATAATAAATGAATATTTTGAACAACTTTTTTTATATTGGTGATACATCAGTTTATAAAACCTACATAGTAAGTATCATTAGTTTACTCTGGGCGAATTAGTCTTATTAATTAGTAGGAATTAATAATAGATTTGAAATAAAAAAAATTATAATATAAAAAATAAACTAAATATTATTTAAGTAATATTTAGAAATAAAAAAACCTCTTTAATATTTTCGCCTTAGACCTCAAATTATCTTAGACCGGCCCTAATATATAATGACTACGGTATGGCAAAATTATTGATCTAAAGAGTAAAAATTGGTAAGTGTAGAAAAAGACAAACAATCACTGAAAGCATTATAAAAATAAAAATAAAAATGAAATAACAAATTACAAATTATAATATTTTATTTATATTATACAGTACATATAATATTAGTTTCAATAATCATATACTATATAATTTTTTTTGAGAAGAATATATTATATAATTATGTGTGTGTGTATATATATATATATATATTAATTTTAATGACGAAAAATTAACAAGTAGAGGAAGGGTCAAAATTCTGAGAATTAAAAAATAACAGTGAGATACGTATGGCAAGACAAGATGAATAATAAGAAGAAGAATAAAGATAGATTAAGCAAAAACGACAACAAACAAAAAAGAGAAAAAGGAAAAACAGAGATGCTCGTGTGGCAAGGGCCTTGTAGTGTCAAAATTTCAGTGGTTGTTAAAAATGGCTCCCTCTATTTCCTTTCCATCATCGATTCAAGTATGGACAAGGGTTCTATTATCGAGTAAACCATTTAAAAAAAAAAAATTATAAAAAAATGAAAAAGTTATCAACATTTTTGACTTCTTTTTCAATTTTCTATAAAATATTTCCAAAAATAAACAATCTTCCATTCTCTCTAACTCTTACACAGATACAACTTTTTCCTTGTCTCTCTGAAAAAAGACCATTTGCATAACATTCTCCACTGAAATTCATAAAATTGGTGTGGTGTATATATAATATATGAATTGGTTTGGGGTTGTAATAACGCCATTTCTCCCATCACCCAATACTTAAAAAGCTACAGTTCCATTAATTCCATGGCCCAAAAAGATTCATCCGGGCAAAAAAATCACAATGAAGGAGAGGGAGACAACATATTCTCAGGAAACTACACTGCTTCAGAATGGCAAAATAATGCTTTAAATGAGGCTATGGAGGATGACCATGACCATGACTATGACTGGTAAGATAAAGATTTCTTCTTTGCTTCTTATTTTCTTTGATCTTCTTGGTTTTCTCTGGACTCTCTGTTCTGTTTCTCTCTCGCATTTAGCATTTAGCATTCCGTTTGTTTTGGGTGCCTTTATTAAAGTGAAACTGAGAAGCAGGTACAGGATTCAATATAGGCATATAGCCCGTCTCGTGAAACTGAGCCACTCAAGCCAATAATTGAAGCAAAGTGACAAGAGAGTGGGCTGGACATAGCTTACATAGCTTAAGTCTCATCACCTCATTCCATGTTTCCACACAACCCCACCACAGCTCTCCCCCCCCCCCCCCCCCCCCCCCCCCCCCCTTCTGATCCAAACCTCCCTCTTGACTCTGATTTCCTCTTCACAGTTCTCCCTCACTGCATCGACCACACCGTTTGTGGTGTTTTCAGTTGGGTTTGTTTGGTTTTGCTTCCATGAGACTGGGCTTCTAGAGCTTCGGTTTTGGATTTGGTTTTTGCTATTGGGTTTGTTTGTATTGATGGAGGTAAGAGAATTTGATTGTTGTTGGACATAGTTTTAAAACCCGGACCGTTCATTGAACCATAAAAGGGAGAGATTCAAGGTTTTTGAGATCCAACCGAGGTTGAACTGGGGTCGAACCATGATGATATCGTAAATAATTTAATAATTAATTAAAGTTTAAATATAAATATAAAATTTATAAAACTAGGAAAATTGACTAATATATCTATATATGTGAGAGAAATTTAATGATTTTCAAGCATATATTTAATAATTAAATAAGAAAGTTAATAAAATAAAATAATAACCATGAAAACATTAAAATTTATGATTAATTTTTGAAGTAAAGTTGAATATCTTTGAAGGATTTTAATTATAATTTTTTTATATTCCTTATAAGAGATGGATAATTTAATTAAGTATAATATTGTGTTAAGTTGTTTTTATTTTATTTATTTTAAATTAAGTTAAGTTTACTTCAAGTATTTTTTTTAATTTATTGTTGAGCATCAACTTGCAAGCTTGGCTGCGTGGTTAAGCTCCAGCTGCATATTTGACCGTGCCTAGGTTCTAAACCTGGTAATTTTTTCTTATTTAACAGGCATGCTTGAACCGGGGTTGGATCACACGATTCATGCTCGAAATTTGAAGGCATGCCCGGTTCTCTATGCTAAAAAACCGGATTTCAATCTGATTCTCGGTTAACCCGATTGGACCGCCTGGTCCGGTCCAGGTTTGAAAACTATGTTGTTGGGTTGAATTTTCTGATTTGGTATTTTTGAGCTTTGAGTTTTGAATTTTCTAGGTTTGCTGGAGATCGATTGGTAGCTGTGGAGGAATGGGGTTTTCCTTCATTTGGAGGAGTTGGAGTCTTCTTGTTATATAGTTCTAATTTTTAGGAGTTCAAAGAGTCCCAGAGGATCGTGATGTGTTTAATGGTTTGGATTTTTGCTTGAATAAATTCAATGGGTATTTGGAACAACAGATATCATAATGATAAAACATGAAGAACAAGTTAGTCCAAAAAGAACACGTTAATTTTTTTTAATTGTTTTTTGTGACGTGGATTTTTTTATAATTAAAATGCTGACATTGGAATTTCTTAAATGCTAAATAAATTTTAAATATTATTTTAATGATCACATCAGCGCTTAATAAGACAACTGTGCACTTTGTTTGCCACAATGAGATGACAATAGAAACTACAATGATAACGATTTCTCAATTTGGGAACTAGAGACGGAAAAATGAATAAGTATGGGATCAAAATAAAAATAAGGTGAAAATGGAGAAAAAAAAATGCATTTACGACTTGTATTTTAAATATAATAAAATTTTAGATCTTGATTAAATATGCAAATATATATGTATGTATGTATGTATGTATGGTGCACAATTTTTTATTGTACTATACCTACTTATTATTATTTAAAGACTCTTGTTCTTTAACTAAATATATAACAAAATTTAGTTACAAAATTAGTTGCAGTGTAAGGCTATAAGCCTATACTTCATTTAAAAAATAAAAATTAACATTACTACATATTTTGAAAATTTAATCGTTGAATTATATATTTTTTATGCTCTTAATACATGTCAAATTTTGTACTAATTAGATATTATTTACTATATGAATTCATAAGTTTATATTTTATGCATAATTTTAAACTACAAAAAATTACAATTTAAACAATTTATTGATGACATAACTAGTAATCTTTAATTTTCTAAAAATTTTGTAAGTAAGGAAGACATAAGAAGAAAACGTAATTCAATGGTGGATTTGTCATAAATATGCGTACATATTACAAAAATTTTGGTAAGCTTGAAATGTACACCACCAATACTGAAATGTGTTGTTCTGCTGGCCTAATCAAAACAACATTTGGTATGCAATTGACTCTCTTGTTAATTGTATCTTCATATTGAGATAAATATGAGCAAATTTGTGATGGTTAGAGCTTTGTGGGTTGATGAATATTAATTGTGTGGCAATACCTATTGATTAATGTGTGAATGTTATTGTGGCATCTAGGATTGGAGGGTTAAAACCCCTTATTTTACCCCACGACTAGAAGGAATTTAAACTCCTATGAATTTCCAATTATATATAAATTATTAAATAAATAAAAGTGACACCACAATTTGGAAACTGTTATTTGGGTCTTGACTATTCATTTAAAATTAGCTGATTGATAATGTGACAATATTTTAACAATTTATTTTAAAAGAAATGGTGAATAATATCTTAGGAACTCTCAAGGATCTCAATTCGTTATTTGGTCTATTTATTATCCAAAAAAAAAAAACCATATTTTTTTGTGTGTTGGATTTTGGTGTTTTATTATGTTTTTAAGGTTTGTTTCGTCTTATTAAAAAATCACTAACTTCTATTTTTATTGCTAATACAAGTACCACTTACAAGTCGAGATTATTTATTGAAGACATACAAACAAAGGGATTGGCCACCAAAAATTACCTTAGGGAAGGAATAAGCAGACGCAGTAAGCCTAAATTTGATGTCTTCGTTAGCTATCATGGTGGTGATACGGGCACAAATTTTACCAACCATCTCGCAGCCGCTTTAAAGCGTAGAGAGATTGGCATGTATAAAGTTGACGTGGACATCCCTAGAGGGACAGTGATTTGGAATGAGCTAATGGAGGCAATAGAGGCATCTAGAGTTGCAGTTATCGTATTCTCAAAAAACTATGCTTCTTCTACTTGGTGTTTGAACGAGGTTTGGAAGATAATGTCTTGCAATAAATATTTTAAAATGGTAGTGCTGCCTATTTTCTACAATGTGTTTCCTTCCGATGTAAGACAACAAAATGAGAATTTTGCAATTAAGGTTAAGGACGACAATGATAGCAGGTTGAAGAGATGGAAGTATGCTTTGACCCAGGCTGCAAACTTGGCGGGTTTCGACTTGAAACCAAATCGGTAATTTTCATCACTCTTTGTTTTCAAATTCCATCTTTGATGATTTAAAAAGAAAAAAAATTGGTGAAACCTCATTGTAGTAAAAAAAAAAAAAAAAAAACTCACTCTTATCATTTTTAAATTTAGATCATCCTCTCTCTAGCCTACCCAAAAATAATAAAGAAGAACATATTTTTCTTTTATCATTTCAAGGTTTTTTAGCCAATTAATGATTTTAGTTCTTAAAAAATTTGAAATGATTGCTTTTGATTCGCATGGTTAAACTAAAAAATGACACGCCATCACTCTATTAGACTTATCTGGACTAAAAGTGGTCAATTTTAGTTTATTAGAGACAAAATAGTTTATGAACTATAATTTAATTACAAATTGTATAGCCTTTTTTAGATATATGCTATGTTGTTTAGCTTTCAACCCTTAGGCTACAAGAACAAGCATATTATTTACCATACCAATTCTTCATCTTGAGCTTGCTGAAACCTTAATTAATTGATTAACTTTCTTTTTTCTATTGTGGCCACACTTCCGACTGTACAGTCCAGAGGCAGACTTTATAGATGAATGTGTTGAACACATTTGGAAACTACTACAACTCATCCCAAAAGAAGCAACGACTTATAATTTAAGGTTCAAACCTCACCCTTTTTACTTTTTGTTTGCACGCATGCAGAACAGTATTACGTATGTGTTGTGCTCTTAATAAATTTAAGCTAATCCTTGTATTTGAAAATATGTTACCTGTTGATGTAGTTAGTTGCTTAGCTTGACCTCGATCCAATAATGCTTACAAGGAGTGTACACTAGTGTTTGGTACTGGATAATCTTTTAGAATTTTTGGCAATGTTAAAATGCTCCAAGCATTTCCATATGTGTGGTTATAAATTGCACAAAGGAAATTCCCATGCCAATGGACATCTTTTTTCCTATAGTTTTGTGGAATGTGAATTCCCTTTCGAAAAATTGGCTATCAATGTTCCCATTTAAGGAAAATGTTATATTTTATATAAATCAATCATTTTATCCTAGTTCTTCCTACCCTTTAACCAATAGAAAAAAAAGGGTATATTGCATTTTTTTTCCCCTGTGATTTAATGACTTTCAATTCAGCAAAAAAATAATCTTTTATTTATTATTAATTAAGTAATTATGCTGATACTTGAATATATATATATATATATATATATTAAATGATAACACTGAGATATAATGGTGGAGCTAGAATTTGAGTTGAGGATGCAAAATTTACACATTTGATTTGAATATAAATAGTATTTGAGACAAATTTGAAAAATTAGAAGTTATTCATTTGAATATTAAATGATATTTTAATGTAATTATGTTCAAAATAAACCTTTACTACATATATAAAAAGTATACTTATTATGTTGTATTTGTCTAACTTTCGATCACATGAACCATCAAATTTTCAAGGTCAAAATTCGAGTTATGAATGAAATGATGTGCAATTTTATGTAATTTTGGTTAATGTATACTTATATAATAATACTCAAATTATAATACGTGAGACTAATATAATATTTATTATATGGTTAGCTTCATATTTTACTGTTTCTATAAAAAGTTTTAGTTACTTAAACATTCTTAAACCATGGGGGGTTTAGCTTTCTTGCTAAAAGGAAGATACGCACGAAGTTATTGTGCAAGGCATGGTAATGATAGCGGAGGACTTGAGGTCTAGAAGCTATGCTCTAAGAAACATAGTGATATTCATTTAAGTTAGCTAATAAATTTTCATGAAGTGCGAGTGAGGTTAGGTGAAAATTAATTCCTCAGTGGTTTAAGGGATATAATTTGTCTTCCAGTTCTCTTAACATTTTATAGTTTTTCTTTGCAGCAGCTCGGGACGAACCCTCCTAGCTGAACAAAACGAAGCAGAAGCTCCAAAGGAACACGTAGACGCAGGCTCAAAAGCACAAGATCATGGATTTCGAAAACGTTACGCGAGGTCATCGAGTGTCCCCCTGTATTTTGATCAAGTTACAGCCCCAAATAAGAGGATGAAAATAGATCCTACTTTGACCTTAGAAGTGAGTGCCTCTACGACTATATGACTAGCCCAAGGCTTCGCCATTTCATTAAAGTTTCCCTGGGTTCCTAACTATATATATGGTCCCATTTATTCATGGATTGGACTGAACTCTTTCTTTTCCTTTTCAGTCTTTCGGTGCTTATGTGGCTGATCCTAAATCCTCTGCTAAACTTCAAGCCAAACAAACGAATTCCACATCCTTGGAACAAAGGCTGGAGGAGCAACGTCATGAATTTGAGGCCAGGTTCAAAGCTCTGGAAGTTGAGTTAGCGAGGCTAAGAGATGGCAGCACCACTGACAGACGGAAGAAGTTTTCCAGGCCAGTGCAGGGAGGTGAAGACCAGATCGAATTACACCATGTCAAGCAAGTCTAGCACTGACAAGATGAAATAGAGTGTTTTAACCTACACCATAATTCTTTCGTTATCTATCTTTGTGGGGGGAGTCGTGTTTGTGCTCTCACTATCTCTAAAACAACTAGTCACTAACCCTCCATGGAATAGTTTAACAAAGTTCATATATGTGTACACTAGTTGCGCAACTTTTTTCCCAATTTTAAAAAAATAATTCTCCTTTGCACATACATAGATCTTATTCCTAGGGCATCGCAAAAACCGCTAGTTCATATAAAGCCATCAAACTGGCCGAACTAGCAACTAGAGCTCTATGCATTATATGGATAGATATCAATCAACCCAGATCATTATAAGACATAAATTAACATCTGAAAATAAGGATATTGTAAATGTACTGAAAGAGCATGACCTTGGAACTGAATTCTTCTGTCGAAAGCCAAGAACCCATTTTCAACAAGGCAGCCAAAGCAGGGGCAGCAGCTGAACCGAATTCAAGTGCAGAAGCTAATAATGGAACTATCTGTAGAAACAAGAAAACAAAAACATAAGCTGGCATTCAAAGACATTTCAAGTAGATATATGACATTAGAATTTCCATGTCACACCTTTTTCAGGACAATTGGACGAGGAAGCTGCTCTGCTAAATTTGGAAGCTTGCAGAAGAAGGTATCCTTTTCAACACTGTCTTTTAAATTTAGAATCTCCATAAAATGTATTGTGTCCACCAGTTTATTTTGGAAATATTCTGCCAATCCATTGGTTGAAAAACTTTATAATAAGAGGAAAAAGAATGGAAGAGAAAAGAAAATCCAAGAAGCAACATTATGCCAAAAACAGAAGAGCAGAGCTGAATATAAGAATTCATAGCAAATTTCATCAAAATAGGTACACAACTTGACGTAGCCACCACTCACAAGGCACATCATGTAGCAGGTTACCAAGACTAGAGTTTCTCCAAAATTATTAAATACAATCAAGTTTAGGAACTTACCACTATTTTCAATAAGCTTTGATGTATTCAACCTATAAGAAAGCCACTGATAATCTGGAAGCAAAGACTGTGAGGCAAGAAAACAGATGCAAATGAAAATTGAATCAAAGCAACCAACACATGCATAAACAAAATAACACAACAATTAATATATTACTACAAAATAGAGGTAATGAAGGCAAAGGTTGGGTGGAGATAATGTAGCAGAGAGGCAGGGAAATAACTCATTGTAAGAACTCACAAAGCCCTACACAAAACCAATCCAAAAGGCCAAAAAAAAAAAAATTACCCAATTCCGTTTATCTAAAGTTGGATTAAAATTTTTAAAAAATCTTCAACGAGGGACACACCTTAAGTTGTCCTCAACCGGAAAAGAATACTAAATCCAACGGAAAAGCCTGCATAAAAAAATATTTCAACGTTAGAGTTTCAGTCTTGTTGAGGATCTATAGACTACTCCAATGTTTTGGGACTAAGGCTTTATATCAACAGTCAAAATCTGTTTTACTATTGTTAACTCATATGACCTTACAACTTTTGCTCAAGATGTACCAACAAATTGAAATTGGTCCATCTTATCACTCACAGTGTGTTCAAGGTGACATTATGTTATCAAAAAAATGATTTTATCAATCAATAGCGAATCATATGCCTTCACTTGTCTCTATTGCAATCTCAATCTCCATCTTGCTTGTGAGTTGTGAGGAAGAAAGATACCCACTGTTTTACCCATTTATCACTGTGCAGACTGTCATTTTGTTGCTGAACTTAAATGCATCATCTTTCAGGCAACCTGATATATATAGAATCTTTTTTTTTTTTTTTTTTTTTTGAAGACCCAAAATTTAAAACCATAACCTACTAGCTACTAGCGAAGATCTTTTTATTTCAGAATTGAAATCACCCTGAGACTTGAGTTGCATTGGATAAACACAGTTTGTTAATGCCATGCGTTTGTAAAATATGGCTAAAACAAGATTTTCATAGAAATCCCATGATAAAAGCATGAGTGTGTTAACTAAATGCCTAATAAACTGTAAACAGGTGACAGAAAATTCATTGACATACAAATTCGTATGCAAGGAAGAATGATCACCTATATCCTCTTTGTAAGAAGCTTCCAAAGAGCAGCAATGTGATCATCAGCTAAGTCCATGACATGGATGTAGTCTCGGACCTGTTTAACACAAAAACATTTGATATTTTGTAAGCGCAAAAAAATTGTCAATTTAATCGAATTTTATGTAATGACAGGAAGTCAAATACTACTGCCATGGTTATAAAGGATTATAAGTGGAATACAAAATTAGACATAGTCTGTGTCAAAAAGGCGCATGAGATGGGACTAATGGATATTACTGAAACTAGGGAAATTCCTATCAACTACTACTCAAAAACATTTACACAAAAAAGAACATACCGCATTACCATCCTTCGTGGGATAATCATGACCATACACATTAAGCTCAAGCAATCTGCCAACAGCTACTTGCTGCATTTATGGCATGAGATTGTTTGGGATGCCCTTTGGATCTTCACCAATTCTACCACTCTCATGAGCCCCAACAGGATTGAAGTAACTGAGTCATATAATTTTCCAATGTGGCTCTGCCTTCTGAATATCTCGAGCAATTTCTTCAAGGAAAAGCTATAAATATTGAATATATTAAAAGTCAGGAAAGAAAAGAAACTGCAAAGACGGATCCTATGCGTGGTATGCCCAAAATAAACATTACCAAGCACCCAGTGATACATACCTTGGTCCTTCCATAAGGATTCATAGCTATCAATTCGAAATCCTCAACACAGGGCATTTTTTCAGGTTGACCATAAACTGTTGCAGAAGATGAGAAAACCATCTATTTGGCCACAGGATAACATTATTTGTGTCAGTAGTAGGCAGAGCATGCCAACATGTGATGCAATCAATAAAAAAAAAAAAATGATTCACATTCTAAGACTAAACAATTCTCTGTTAAAGATTCAACTGGAACTTGAATGCTATAACTACTTTCGACAAACAAATAATTAGACATTTTTTATGATTCGATAGTTACAATGGCGGGTGATTTACAAGGCTCATGGTGGCAAAATAGCCGCCGCACCCGCCTCCGACACGGCCTGACGCGGCGACGCGCGAGGGACGCCGCTGCCTGCGCGTCGAACCGCGTCCATTTTTTTTTTTTGTCGTTTCCGGATTCGCGCCGATTCGGCTCCGACAAGCGCCGATTCGCGCCAAATCGGCCGAATATCGGTGTGTTTCGGCCAGAAAAAGGAAATCGGCCGGTAAGGGAAAAAAAAAAAAACTTAAACCGAAAATACCGGTAGACTGGACTGGATATTGGTACGCCGGTGGACTGAAATCGTATCTTTGCTTCTTCGTGTTCTTCTTTGCTTCGTCTTCTTGAGTGAGTACTGAGTTGTTTTTTTTTTTTTTTTGAATAGTTCTGGAACTTCTGTTTCTCTTTTTTATAAGAATAACTCTTAAAAGGCTATTCTTAGTTTTTTTGTGCCATTCTGACCAAACACGTGAGAGCACATTTTTCCTTTTTTTTTTTTTTTTTTTTTTTTTTCTTTTTTAATGGGAAGCTACACGAGAGAGCCACCTCTTTTTTTTTTTTTTTTTTTACTTATTATTATCTATTTATTTATTTATTTATTATTATTATATGAGTTTTCTATTATTATTATTATTATATAAAAAAACATGCTTAGCAATATATAAAATATACAAATAAAAATATTTAAATAATTTTTTAATCACCGCACCTGCACTTTATTTTTTTTAAAATTATCGAGTCCCACACCCGCACCCATACCCGCACTCGAATTTGAAAACACACCCATGCTTCATTTATTAGACATCGAACGTAAAAACTTCAATTTAGCAAAAAGACACCAAAAACAACAATATTGCTTCCACAAATATTCAGCTACATATACAAATCATAGTTTATGAAATTATGATTTGAAAAGAAATATACTGGAATCAAAGATTTTGCAAAATCAAATAAGACTAAAATGAACGTTTAATGCATAACTCAACAGCCTAAAATTCTTTAAGACATAGATTATTGTTGATTCACTTCCAAACCATTTGTTACAAGCACAAAATTCAAAAACAAAATCAAATGAGTTCAAACAAAATTTCAGTTTGGTTTGTATTTTCAAACAACCATTTTCAGTTTTTAAATAACATTTCACGCATTTTCATACACTTTTTCAACTACACGTATTTCTACAAATGTTTTCAAACAACAGTTTTCAGTTTTTAAACACATGTACCAAACGGAAATTGCAAACAAACCTTTTTGCAATCATATTTTGCCATAACCTCATAAAGATTAATAGTGCCAATCAAATTGTTATCAAAATAATGGCGAGGGTTTGCAACACTCTCCCTAACAGCTTTTAGGCCAGCAAAATGGATCAAAGCATCAAATCTATCTCAAACAAAGCCAATGGCACAAAATTAGGCCAATTATGAAAAAGTCTATAATTTTTTTTTTTTTTCTACAGAAAATAGTTAACAGCAAAATTGAATGAAAACAGTGGAAAATCATAGTGCTGCTAATGTAATTGAAATTAAACATACTGTGTTTGAGAAAAGAGCTTCTCCAAGTCCTTATTCCTAAGATCACCCAGCAATCAAACCAACACGTAATGTAACCAAAAGCCAAAAACCTCAAAAGCCACCATTTGGTCGCCAAGAAACTGTTAAATTTTTTTTTAAAAAAATACAAATCTCCCGAAAATTAAAACCAACATTGCTCAAGATATTCAAGAATCTCTAATTTCTAACCTTTGTTTCCCTCATTTTTCTCGGTAACCAAACAAAACAAAAATTTACACACACACATACACAAAATTGAATACCAGGTGGAATTCAAGATTCTGAAAACGCTTAGGGCCGAACAAATCACGAACCCTATCAACAGCTTCGGTGATGAAATTATCAAGATTGTCGATGATCGAAACCCTAAAGCCTTCATTGAGAAGCTGAACCACAGTGTGAGAGCCAATGAAACTGACTCCTTCAATAACCAAAATCATCTTTTCTGAGAAATATCAATGGAGAGAATAAGAGAGAGAAAACAAGAGAGAATACCAAAAATTCTTTGCAAAGTTCTACTAGGTAATTTCCAAATTCAATTTTTTTTTCTCAGGAAACAAACACAGAGAGAGAGAGAGAGAGAGAGAGAGAGAGAGAGAGAGAGAGAGAGAGAAGTAGAGAGACATATAATCGGACAAAGGGGCGGAGGAGAGGGCTCTGACTATTGTCAGAGATAGGATCATCGACCACCGCGCCTTAACTGATCGTCGGAGATGAGATGAACTCCGAGAGAGAGAGAGAGAGAATTTTCTAAGAGTTCTCATTTAGTTTGGAGGATGGTTGAACAAAATGAAAATGGGTTTTCTAAGAGAGTGAGAAAAGACTTTATTCGAAACTTGGTTTTTTGAATTTTGAGTTTGTGTGAGAGAGAGAGACTTTATTCTGAGGGTTGTGTTAGAATTCCGTTGAAGAATGTAAAAATTTGGAGGAAACAATTACGCGGGATTTAGTGTTTTAGTTTATTTCAAGGGTTTTAATGACCATGGTAAGAAGGTTAGTCATATTTTAATTAGCGCGCCAATTTTTAGCATTTGTTTCAACCATTTTCAGTGAACCCTTAGAAAAAATGGGTTGAAACAAGTCATGTTTTTTGTAGTGTGCTAACCCTATTGCATAATAAAATTACTGAAAATAAAATCTAAGCAACATTGGATTATAAAGTGATGTTATTTACGAGTTCAAAATATTTACCAACTCAACCATTTTCTTTATATAAAGGTTTGTTGCTTTTTAATCTTTTAACCATTTTTTTGCTAAATATTTGCACTTTAAAAGTTTTAAGTATTTGAATTTTCTTTTAAAAAGAAGGGTAAAATATCATTTTCATCCCTAAACTATCACAAAAGTTCGTTTTTCGTCCCTAAACTTTCAAAAGTTTGTTTTTCGTCTCTAAACTATCACAAAAGTTCGTTTTTCGTCCCTAAACTTTCAAAAGTTCTATTTTCGTCCCTAAACTTTTCCAAATGTATTGATTTTCGTCCCTCTCACATTAGCACACTGTCAAAGCCACGTCAGCACTCCGTCAGACGGAGGGACGAAAATCAATATGTTTGGAAAAGTTTAGGGACGAAAATAGAACTTTTGAAAGTTTAGGGACGAAAAACGAATTTTTGTGATAGTTTAGGGACGAAAATGATATTTTACACTAAAAAGAAAGTGTAAAATTTTTGAGACCTTTTTTCGAAACTTCACAACAAGAAAATAGTCTTATTGCAACAAAAATTTTCTTTGTAATAAACTTCAAATTGTTGCAATCAACCTTTATTGTAATGAAATTTTTTCGTTGCCCACTATTGCGATAAATTTTGTTGCAACATGCTATTGCAACAAAAAATTTGTTGCAATAGAGTTTTATTGTAATAAAATATTTTTATAATTGTAATAAACTTCAAATTGCTGCAATCAACCTTTATTGTAATGAAATTTTTTCATTGCCCACTATTGCGATAAATTTTGTTGCAACATGCTATTGCAACAAAAAATTTGTTGCAATAGAGTTTTATTGTAATAAAATATTTTTATAATTATTAAAAATACTTTATTGCAACAAAAAATATTGTTGCAATAAGTCTATGAAATTAGTTATGGTCCTAGAATTTTTCTAAAAATGTACCTCATTTACAAGATATTTCATTTTGGTCAAGTCCATCATATGGTAGTGGGTTCAGATGTCTACCACTCATAACTTGTCATGTGTAGCAAAAATTATATAAAAAATAATAATTCTTTTTTTTTTTCTATATTTAATATATCTATATACTATGTACAATAGTTAAATTAGTAACCGTACCATCTTTCATACTAAATTAAAAATTTTTAAAAAAAAAGTGTAAAAGTACCATTTTTGTTTTTTTTGTTTTTTTTTGAAGAATGAATAAACTTTAACTTGCCTATAAACCTAAATTTTAACTCATATATATAATGACTATGGTACAACAAAATTATTGTTCTAAAGAGTAAAAATTGGTAGAAGTGTAGACAAAGACAAACAATCACTGAAAGCATTAAAAAAAAAATGAAATAACAAATAACAAATTACAATATTTTATTTTTTTATACAGTACATATAATATTATTTTCAATAATCATATATATTATATACATATATATTTTGTGAATATTTTATATAATTATAAATTTTAATTTTAATGACAAGAAATTAACAAGTACTGTGTTAAGAGCTTGGCTGATGAAGAAACTAATGACAAGAATGGAAAATGGGGAAGAATGAAATGTTGGTTACTTCGAGGGTAACCACCTCCAAACAGAGCAAGAGCAGGAAAGGATAGAGGAAAGTAACTGAATTGATTCTATGCTTGTTCATTATCCTACCACAATTGTGGTTATATACAATTACAATCAATCACTGTTCTGCCAATCAGTAACTACCAACTGTAACTACCACTAACAACCTTCTAACTAACTCTCACTACCTGATCACTTAACTAAGCCTTACACCTTGCACCTGCACTGCACATGACTCAGCATAGCACAATTACACGCACACTTAATCACAACAACAGGCACACCTCATCACACTACTAGGCACAACACACAGTATCCTAACATACTGGAAGGGTCAGACCTCTTAGTATTTGCTTTTGCTATTGAAGACAAGTTGAAGTGTAGACCATACCCGTGTTGGTAGGTTAATATTTGTGATTGATGATTTTCCTTCCAAATTGTTGTATATCTGAAGGCTCAATTTTACATTAAGTACATCTATCAACTATATAAAAAGAATGAAAGTGACAAAGAACAGTGTTTTTTGTTTTTGTTTTTCGGTTTAGTCAAGTGAGTGAGTCAAAATGGTGAGTATATTTGTTTTAGTAAAACTCACAATTTCTAATAAAAAGAGGACAAGGAAAATTGAGAAACGAAGAGAAACCAAAATAATAGAAAGTTTTGGTGTGACTTATATAAACGTCAAGAACCAATTTTTTTTTTTCTTAAATTAATAAATTTCCAATTTCCGGTACTGATAGCTAGGTGATTTTTGGCATTTAATTCAATTTTAATGATATATTCTGAGACTATGATTACTTATTCTTACATCTTACAATAAGTCTAAGGAGTAATGACACAGATATTTTGATTTTTCACATGACATTATGAGGCTAAGGTGTTGCGTACAAATAAGTAGTCAAATAAGAAAGTTTGAAAATAAAACCTTTGATAAGGAACCCTACCATTATAAGGCTAATGTATGCAATTGATGGCTTTAAAAGTCCTGCTAATGTTTGAAAATTTTCCTAATCAAATACTACCATTCACTGCTGCTATTCTAATATTTGAATTTCAATTTTTGCAAAGAGACTGATATTGCCACCAACTGATAAAAACTGATTTCATCAGATCATTTAAATGAGCTTTAAATAAAAATTATAAATTTTTTTTAAAAAAAAATACTCTAACACTTGCAATGAGTTATTATAGGATCACAACCAATTTCATATTTACTTTCACAATTATCTTATGTGGTAATTTATTCATATCAAATAATTATGTAGATAGGTATAAAATTAGTTGTGGTCCTAGAACTTTTTTTTTCTCTCAAGTACTATCCAATGGTAGGCAAGGGAGTCAATACCATACCGGAGGTTGTATCGGTTTGGCCAGCGGTACAATATATTTCGGATACCGGTCAATACCAGTGTACAGTTTCGAGTTTACCACTATTTTTTATATTTATATATATATATATATATATGTATGTATGTGCGTATGTGTGTGTGTATATATATATTATAATAAATATAAAAGTTTACCATAAAACATTTTCTCAATTTAGAATTAATTATTAATGGTTTTAGACTTTAGTATCAATTAAAAAAAAAAAACACTATAAAAAATAGAAAGCTTAAAAGTTACCATTGCATACTAAGAAAACAAATAATACTAATAAGTTAATGCAAATAAGTTACCAATCTGCTATAACAAAAATTCAAAAATTACAAAACTTAAAAAAAAAAAAAATTAAAAAAAAAACTTTTTTCTGTACAGGCCGGTATTGCCTGAAATTGGCCGGTACGGCCAGTATTTTTTTTGGTACGAAACAGAGGGGTTATATGTACCGGATTGCTTGCTGGTACAGTATATACTGGCCAATACGGCTGGTACGATACGGAATCGACTCCCTTGATGGTAGGTGGCTGTTTTTGTCAAATGAGTGGTAAAAAGAAAATAATGATTTTACATCTCTATCACAACGTGTCATTTATAGCAAAAATAGTGTTAGCATAATTTCTCTCTTACTTTTTTTTTTTTTCCTTCTTTCTTCTCATTTCTAAAGAAAAACTTTATTCCCACACCCTCATCTGACAACTGTCACATTTAGTCTTCCTATCATTTATTTCTCACCTTAACAAAAAGGGTAAATTCCAGAAACCTACCCCGAGGTTTAAGGAAATACCAACCAGGTCCATGAGATTTCAAAATTGTTCACTTTGGTCCCTAAGGACAATTTTATCCTAACGGAGTTAACTTCTGTTACTTATTTTTCTTTCTCCCTCTCATCCCTTTGTTTCTCTGTTTCTCTCGTTCAACCTCTCCTCTCTTATCCGCCTTCCCTTCACAAAATTTCCAAATTTGTTTAGCCAAGTTAGGTCCTCCACACCACTCTCCACCGAGCCTAACGTCGTAGCAACGTTCTTGAAGGTGATTGTTGGTGATGGTCGGCGATGGTTTCCACAGAGCGTGGGTCTACGGTGGTTTATGGTTTTGGTTTGTGGTTGTGGTCTCAAGTAATGGATTTGTGGGTTGAATTTGATTTGCAGTGGGGGTGGTTGTGGGTTCCGATGGAGTGGTGGGTTTACTACAAGTTTTTTGGATTTAAGTTTTGTTGAAGGATTTGGGTTTTGTTGCTGTGGATTTGGCTGAGTTTTGTGGCCAATGGTGGTTGTGGGTTAAGATATGGTGGTGCCGTGGTAGGTTTGTTGGGTTTTTTTGGATTTGGGTTTTGTTGCTGAGGTGGTGGTTATGGCAAAGGATCATGATGATTGAACGGGTGCAGAGGATGACGATGAGATCGCCTCAGGTGAACTCTGCTTCATTTTTTTTTTCTCTCTTTCTCTTGCTCTGTTTTTTTTTTTTTTTTTTTTGATCAATTTTATTTAGGGAGAGAGAGAGAGAGAGAGAGAGAGAGAGAGAGAGAGAGAGGTTGATATGTGGTAAGGCTTGAGAGGGTAAGGAGATGGAGGCATTGGACATTGAAGGGCCTCTACTCTCAACAAAAAAAAGTGAGGGTTTGCTGGGTTTTTTGGATTTGGGTTTGTCTTTGCTTAGTTTGCATTTTCACAGAGGGAGAGAGAGAGAGAGAGAGAGAGAGAGAGAGAGAGATTAGCTAATAGAGGCTACCGTGAAGAGAGATAAGAGAGAAAGCTAACAGAGGCTAATGGTGTTTAGGGACAAAATTATCTTTAGGGACTAAAGTGGTCAATTTTGAAATCTCATGGACCTGGTTGGTATTTCTTCAAACCTCGAGGTAGGTTTCTAGAATTTACCCTAACAAAAATCAAAATGTTCAGTGGTATTGATTGAGCAACAAAATCAGAACACTCAACAAAACCACTGCAAAAAAAAAAAAAAAAAAAAAAAAAAAAAAAAAAAAAAAAAAATTATAGAGTTAAGAATGAGACAAAGGAAGTCCAAACAAGAAGACAAATCCAAAATTTGTCAATTATGTTTTCACATAACATCACATTCCAAAATTGCTGCTTGAAATTGTAAGTGTCACAAAGTTTATGATGTCGTATAGAGACTCTTATACATAAATAATATAATCCCCTTCTTTTTTACCAAAAAAAAAAAAAGAAGAAGAGATAAAGCCTGATTGAGATTCTAAATTCTTCTGAATTCAATAAAAACAATAACAAAAGCTTCTTTAAACAACAATTATTGGTAGGATAGGATAGCAATTATTATTGTTATTATTATTTTGAGAAAAGGTAGGACATAGGCGTTACAAACTTATTTAGATCAACGTCAAAGACCTTGTAGCTGAATTGGCACCTCCTCATGTACAAAGTGCTTGGAGGTCTAGAAGGAAAAATGTTCGAGCTGCGGAGTTAGCAGCATGCTGTAATTATTTCTTAAAAAAAAAAAAAAAAATTATTTAGATTAATCTATTGTTTTCCTTCATAGCATTGTAAAATTTGGACGTGAAGAATTGGTCCTTCTATTAATAGATTAATCTATTAACAAAAGGACCAATTCCTATTGGTATTTCAATGTGTGTGTGTATATATATATAATTTTTTATTTCTCTGTTTTTTATATTTAGTGTAGGAAAAAACTTAAGTACAGTACTTTAGGTGTGGTTCCTTAGGTTCTCCTTTTAAGATTCAGTTATGTGATAACTTAACTAAAACATACACTTCCATCCCATGAGGAAAAATCTACATGACAGAATCTTAGGAAGAGAACCTAAAGAACAACACCTAAGTACTGTACCTAAGTCTTGTTCTTTAGTGTATTATCAGTAACCATGCAATCAAAACGTTTTCATGTTTTGATTGAAAGTTTTATACTAGCTAGAACTATCGGTGCTACTTACTTTATAATTAAAGTGTGTAGTAGTCAAATATATGGCCCCATTGGCAAGGGTGGATGATTCTTTAACTGGGTCCCCATATATTCTTTTCCTCATCATCCCATATTAGATTCACTTGTAAGAATTAAAGGCATATACAAGCTAGCTACTAGAACACAGATAATCAATAGATCCATAAGGTTTAAGGACGTACCACCAAATACTTTGAATAATCCTAAATAAATTACGAATAGCAATAGTGACGTACGTGCACACTCGGCACACGGCCTAGGCAGATCTTCATCTCCATGTTCCTCCTTACAAGATGAATTTCGATGGGGCAAGCAACCTTAATCTCTCAAAGATGAGATCTAGGGTTTTGTCTAATGTTAGGAGTGGAGAAGGGACCTAGCCTTATATTATATATAGTAAATATCCACTCATCATAGATCAGACTTAAACCCCAACACTCTACCTCACATCAGACTATGGCATAAGCCCAATAAAACAAGGTGTACCAAGGCCCAATATTGAATTTCATCGCAACATATTAACAGGCCTTCCAAGTTTATTAATTGAGTCACATCCAACCTGTTTTATGAATCCAAAAGTTCAATTAATAGAAGTCCAATTCTAACATTCTCCCACTTGGGCAACATTAATTGCTGTTTGTAATTTTGAGAAATAATTTTGAAAATGACTCTCAGGTTGAACAACAACTTCTATGGTGGCCACCCTAATTATCAACTCAGTTAAAACACCCCCAACATGATCTGATCCAACAAAACAACTAACATGGACCAAGGTTGGCATTATGCAATTATTTGAATAAATTCATCCATGATCACTATGTTAGTAATTCTGTTGGCATGATCACTATCTGATGTGATGCGTGTAATATGGACTTGATAGCACTCCTTTATGTGGTCAATTGTGCCAAGTCCATAATGGTCCTCTAAATTGGTTTTCTCATGAAAACCCCATACTATCAATTTGAAATGTGTAAACGCTTCCTGAACTAAGACAAAGAACATGTCTTCTCGCAGTAATATGAACAAACAGCATATCACTTGTTAAAAGCAAAATAAGTATGGTTTCCAATGGTCACAAAGCCATCATATGTTTCATTTGTTGATATACAGTAACATCTGTTACTTAAGAGCAACTCATCCATTAGTACATCTCGAGATCTTTAACTACATAAATCTAATATAATTGACAAAGCAATCACGTTTAAGATTGATGTCATGCATTTAAGGTCTTTTATCAACCATGTCATTATTTATTAACAATGTGCACAAGAATTGAAGACATAGCTTTAATCAACATCTAATTGACAAAATCAGTTGTAACATTAAATGAATTCCCAAACAGCTAATACAAATAAATGTATTTCAGATGCACTATCTCTCATGAAACAGTCACACTATATTCAAAATTCTTGAAACAATTAAGAAACTCAATAATATTTAATACAATCAAGATATAACTAAAATATCTTTAACACTTTGCTATGAAACAAGCTCAATTTATCAACATGAGTTTCTTTGACAATATTTAATATTAACAGTGCCCATCAACAAAGTTCAACTTCCCAAACTAACATTATTGCCTTTCATAGGACCAATCCATCGCATACTATGTGCCATAATTAAGCAAATGATTCCCACCAATCACACATGTTTATCTTTAGTGTTTCTTAGAAAGTTTTGAAAGAAAAAGATATTCAAAGTGAGAGTTACAAACATTTATAGATCTTGGGTAAAGTCTTAAAACCATCCAAAAACTGTTTCCAATATTCACAATAGTTTTCATTTCAAGTTGTATAACTTTTGGCCCAAAAACTGTCAAATTCGTAAATTCTGCATATGCTCATACAACACTCATACGTTCAAGATTCGTACAACTCACAATTAATTTTGATGAAAATAAACTTGATACTCTCATGCATCTTATATACAACTCTCGTACATTTGAGATTCTATAAACTTTGTTTTTTCATTTGTTTGCCACATTTTTTGTCACTCCCCCTCTACTAAAGAGGAATTAACGCTTTTCACATAAAAAAAAAAAATTGGGACTAAACATATTGTTTTCTATATTAAAAAATATAATTAAAAAAAAATATAATGATTCAATAATCAAACAAAACACTTAATAATTTGGAGCCACAATGAAATGCTTTCCTTAGACAATGTATGCACCCACACAACAATTGCTAAAAGGTTGCTATAAATTTATCTTCTGAATACAACCAAGTTTATTAAGTTCTAAAATAGCATTTTCCGTAAAGTCCTAGTGGATTTTTAGTGCTCCTAAGAAAGTTTTGAAAGAAGAAGATATTCAAATTGACTAAGTGAGAGTTAGAATCATTTATATATGTCATGGGTAAGGAGTTATAACCATCCATAAATTATTTTCAATAATCACAAACGTTTTCATTTCAAGTGGAACAAATTTCTTCTAAAAAATTGTCAAATTTGTAAATTCTGCAGAATCCCCTACAACACTTGTACATTCATGTTTCGTACAAACTCTTAGGAAATATTAATGCAAAAGAAACTTGAAAATCCTGTACGTCCTACATTCATCTCTTGTACGTACGAGATTCTCTAAACTTAATTTCTTTTTTTCATTTCATTGCCACAGTTTCTTTCACTTTACATCTACTAAAGAGGAAGTAACACTTATCACATTAAAAAAAAAAATAGGGACTACACATAAAATTTTCACTAGCAAAAAATATAATAAAAAAAATAGAGATTTAATAATCAAACGAATCATTTGACAATTTGGAGCCATAACGAAACGCTATCCTTAAACAATATATGCACACACACAAGAGTTGTTGAAAGGTTACTACAAATTTATTCCAAGGTTACAACCAAGTTTATTACATTCTAAATACAAAAATTTTAGAGAAGCCCCAGAGGATTTTTAGTGTTTGTTAGAAAGTTTTGAAAGAGTATTGAAAGTGAGACTTAGAATCATTTATATATCACAGGTAAAGAGTTATAACTGTCCAAAAAAATTTTCAATATTCACAAACGTTTTCATTTCAAGTGGGACAAATTTCATCCCAAAACTATTAAATTTGTAAGTTTTACATAATCTTGTGCAACAGTCGTATGTTTTGGTTTTGTACAAACTCTCGGGACAATTTGATGCAAAAGAAACTCAAAAGTCTCTTACATCTTAAATACAACTCTCGTACTTAAGAGATTCTCTAATTTTTTTTTTTTTTTCAATTTCACTTCATTGCCATAGTTTTTGTCACTTTAGCTCTGCTAAAGAGGATTTAATACTTCTCACATTAAAAAAAATTGGGACTAGACATCACTTTTTCACTACTGAAAAACATAATGAAAATAATATAGTGATTCAGTAATCGAACAAAACATTTTCGAATTTAGAGCCACAACGAAATTATACCCTTAGACAATATATGCACCCACACAAGAGTTGATAAAAGGTACTATAAATTTATCCCCAAGATACAACCAAGTTTATTACGTTCTAAAAATAGCAATTTTGGAGAAGGCCTTGAGGAGTTTTAGTGTTTCTTAGAATGTTTTGAAAGAAGAAGATATTCAAAGTGAGAGTTACAATCATTTATATATCATGGGCAAAGTTTTATAATCATCCAAAAACTGTTTCCAATATTCACATTAGTTTTCATTTCAGGTTGTATAACTTTTGGCCCAAAAACTGTCAAATTCGGAAATTTTGCATAATCTCGTACAACACTTGTACGTTTGAGTTTCATACAACTTTCAATTGATTTTTATGAAAAGAAACTTGATACTCTTATACATCTTACATATGACTCTCATACGTCTGAGATTCTAATAACTTTGTTTTTTCATTTGTTTGCCACATATTTTGTCACTCCCCTATACTAAAGAGTAGTTAACGCTTTTCGCATTAAAAATAATTGGGACTAAACATATTGTTTTTTGTATAGAAAAATATAATTAAAAAAATATAGTGATTCAATAATCAAACAAAACACGTCATAATTTGGATCTACAATGAAATGCTTTCCTTAGGCAATGTATGCATCCACACAACAGTTGCTAAAAAGTTACTATAAATTTATCTTTTGAATACAACCAAGTTTATTAGGTTCTTAAAATAGAAATTTTGGTAAACTCCCAGCGGATTTTTAGTGTTTCTAAGAAAGTTTAGAAAGAAGAAGACATTGAAAGTGAGAGTTAGAATCATTTATATATTATGAGTAAGGAGTTATAACCGCCCATAAACTGTTTTCAATATTCACAAATATTTTCATTTCAAGTGGAACAAATTTTATCCAAAAAACTGTCAAATTTGTAAATCCTGCAGAATCTCCTGCAACACTTGAATGTTTGAGTTTCGTACTAACTCTCAAGAAATATTGATGCAATAAAAACTTGAAACTCTCGTACGTCTTATGTAGATCCCTCGTACATACGAGATTCTCTAAACATTTTTTTTTTCTCATTACATTAGCACCGTTTCTTTCACTTAAGTTCCACTAAAGATGAAGTAACACTTCTCACATTAAAAAAAAGGGACTTCACATCAAAGTTTCACTACCAAAAAATATAATAAAAAAATATCGTGATTTAATAATCAATATTCACAAATGTCTTCATTTCAAGTGGAACAATTTTTGTCCCAAAAACTATCAAGTATGTAAATTTTGCATAATCTTGTGCAACAGTCGTACATTCAGGTTTTGTAGAAACTCTTAGGAAAATTTGACATAAAAGAAACATGAAAATCTTGTACAACTTACATACAACTCTTGTACATAAGAGACTCTATTATTAACAAACTTGGTTGAATTTATTCAGAAGTGAGAGTTACAATCATTTATATATCATGGGTAAAGTCTTATAACCATCTAAAAACTATTTCCAATATTCACATTAGTTTTCATTTTAGGTTGTAGAACTTTTGGCCCAAAAACTATCAAATTTGTAAATTCTACATAATCTCATACAACACTTGTACGTTCGAGTTTTGTACAACTTTCAATTAATTTTGATGAAAAGAAACTTGATACTCTCCTACGTGTTATATACAACTCTCGCACGTTCAAGATTCTTTAAACTTTGTTTTTTCATTTTGTAAAGTTGAATTTATTCAACTATGTATTGGCTTTATTCCATGCCAAATTTGCTTATAATTCAGCATTTAAGAATCCTGTAGGTGGGAATAATGTAAGGGTTGTGTATGAGAGAGTGTGAAGATTTGATCAAAAGTGTGCAACAAGAAGGTGACTTGCGACTGGAACTTGCGACTGTCTCGCAAATGGTGACTCTCCAAAATGATGCACACATGTAAAACATGCAGGAAGATGTAGAGTTAGAATAGCTGGATTACTACAGGACAAAAAGTACAATCTGGCTTAGTTTGGTCACTAGCGACTGGAACTCGTGACTCATCCCAGTCATGAAGTGACTCGCCAGTGCACCTTGTTTTGCTGAAAAATGACATTTCACATTCCATCTCATACTCTACTATAAATACTCGTCTTCCCATGACATGTAGAGAAGAGGAAGAGAAAATTTTGAGAGAGAAACCCTAAGAAAAATAAGATTGATAATTTGGAGCCACAATGAAATGCTTTCCTTAGACAATGTTTGCACCCACACATGAGTTGTTTAAAAGTTACTACTAATTTATCCCCATAATACAACCAAGTTTATTAGGTTCTAAAAATAGCAATTTTGGTGCAGTCCCAAAGGAATTTTTGTATTTCTAAGAAAGTTTTGAAAGAGGAAGACATTGAAAGTGAGAGTTAGAATCATTTACAGATCATGGGTGAGGAGGTATAACTCCATAAACTATTTTAAATATTCACAAACGTTTTCATTTGAAGTGAAACAAATTTTGTCCAAAAAACTGTCAAATTTGTAAATTTTGTAGAATCCCCTACAACATTCGTACGATCGAGTTTTGTACAAGCTTTCAAGAAATATTGATTCAAATAGGACTATAAACGAGCCAAACTTTGCCAAGTAGTGCGTGTTTGAGTTTAACTCGTCAGTAAAAATCAAATGCTCAAGCTTGGCTTGAGCTTGAGACAAGCCTAAAAATAATGTTTAAACTCGAGCTTGTGAGAATGTCAAAAAGATTAAGCTCAATTTGGATTGGCTTTATTAGTTAGTCAAGTCAAACTCGAGCTTAATATCAAGCTCAAACTCAAACTCAAGTCAATTTTTTTAGCTTGGGATCCAAAAAATTGTATTATCAAATTCTTATATCTCCAAAAATCAAGTAAACAAATATATATATATATATATATATACCCATTTCATTGTGCTTCAAATTCCACCTGTGATTATAAATTGTTCAAATTACAAATTTACGTAATTAAATCCATCCATTCATCATTCATTGTCTATAGTTTGAGTGATTGTTCAAAATATAATTTTTACATCCACATTTGTCATTTGTGCAACTATAATCTTTACCAATCTAAATAAATTAACATTCCAAAACATATATAAATAAACAAGAAATCAAATTTAATATCCAAAAATACAAAGCACAAAACAAATCTAATTACAAAGAAACTATAATATTTTCAATAGCTAGCCACAAAGGACTCTGCACCTTAAGAAAAGAAATGAAAAGCACAGCCTCATTCCAAACTATATACCAAACTCCCACAAACACAATCAACTAATTACAATGCTAAGTTATTATCAAGCAAATACAACCAACGAGATTTCTCTAAGTTATATAGAAATTTCATAAACAACCATAACTTGGAAATCAGGATGGTTTTGCTATATCATACAAATTACAGTGTAAAATAACTATAAAAATATATAAAAATTTTCCAAACATGGAAACCTACGATGAGTGAAGACTGTGAATGTCTTGGAGGTAAAGAGTGAAGATGGTAGTGATGCCAAATACAATGTTGGATATAGAGCCATTGCTAGAGCTCTTTCGCACACCCACTAGAACCCTTAGATTACATGGTGATTTAGTGAACATAGACTCTAAATCCTCTTCGCTAGCATCAAACTCATCCAAATCTAGGACTTGTTCACCAATAGATGAGATTGCAAAGAGATCTTGGGAAGATTTGGTGGAATTTTGAGAGAGAGAGAGAGAGAGAGAGAGAGCTATATTCTTCTTTGTGAAAAATTGGGGAAAAAACTAATGGTAAAAGAGAGAGGTTAAGGTTTCTCAAAGAAGTTTCAATTTTCTCAAGGTAGGATATAGTTTTAGGTTGTAGAAGATAGAGATTGGACTACGACATTGAGGGTGACAAATAAGAATCTTAGTTTTGATAGAACTGGATTATAAAGTTAGGCAAAGATTAGAAGTCTAGAAAGACTTACATTTGTAACCAAATGGGAAAGACTTACTATATATTTCATAAATTTACAAGGATTGTGGGTGGGAGAATAGCCATACGTGGGCCCACTTGGATTAAAAAAAAATGTAACTTATGTCTAAAAGTGTTCCATGGTTTGTTTAGAGGGAGTGTTAAAAAAAAATTAGAGGAAAGAAGTGTTGGAAAATCTGGCAAACTAAAAAAAAATTTATTCAATAATATAAACCCTAAAAAATTAGCAATGACAAAAATAAATTGATAGAGTTAGAAAGATTTCACAAACTATAGAATCACGCAAAATGCATTGTCCTTAAAAGTTGATTTGTGTCACTCGGAGTAGAACTCGATGCGAATGACTCTTTTGGCCGAACAGTCCCCCAGGATTATACTATAGTGATTTCGTCAAGTTGAACGTACACTCAAACAAGAAGAATTAAGAACAAACTTATTTGTCAAATTAAGTTGAAATTTTTGTGGAGACAAGCAGAACAAAAGGAGAGAGGCGGCAGTGAGAGCTAGGAAAAAACTGAAGAAAAGAATAGTGGAATAAGGGACTTATAAGCCCAAGTAGGAAAAGGACACATGGGGTGATTGATGGGCTCCAATGGTTACTATCATGCCTAACAGGCAGCACATTAAATGCCCCCAATGGACTACTTTTTAAGGGGCTACTTAGCTAATGCCCAACGGGCTGAACAGAGAATGGATTAGAAAGAAAGAAAGGGAAAAAGACAAAGCCCAAGCCCAAATCTAAGACCAACACCTAGCCCATTAGTTCAAGTTATTACTTAAGGAGGATAATGGCTTATAAACCTATAACTTGGTTCACTCCTAACCAATGTGGGACAAAGCAAAGGCTTAGTATTTGAAACACATCCACTCCAACAAGAAGAAAAATTAATGGGTGGTGGTAAGTGGTCTCATGTGGACTATGTTATTATTAAAATATGTATAATGTCATTATAATGAGTTTATTTAGTAAACATATATCAAGCTTTTTATCAAGCTATAAATGAGCCTAATCTCGGCTTGTTTTGTATTAAGCCCTATTGTTCACAAACAATTTTTTTTTTTTTTGCTTGGGGTCTACTTTTTTATTAAACAAGCTTAAAATTAAGGCTCAAGCTTGGCTTATTTATAAACAAAATGAACATGAACAAGCTTTTTATTAAACTAAGCCCAGTTATTCATGAACGTCTTAGTTCATTTACAGCCCTATTTATCTTAGACTAGCCTTTTGGTTTGTGTCCTTTAACCTCCTTTGTTCCTTCGTGTTCATCATCATGAACTTGATGCTTTTAATACTTTTGACCATTATAAGTACACTTATTACTATTAGGAATATATATATATATATATGGTGATGTGAGGTTTAGAGTTTGTGAGTTGGTGTTATGTTAAAGAATAGAAAATAACTTGTAAATTGAGGGAAAAGTAGACGAAGCGGGCTGGGCACATGCTGTTGGAGGTTGGGTTTGGGGTTTTGTCAGTCTAACCAAATCCATCATAGTCATAATAAAGAACTCAGCCCAAAGCCATAGGGGTGGGCTTAAGAAGTCTGGTTGGGCACAATTCTGTCATACCTGGACCAAACTAAAGGGGCTTATATTGAACATTTAATTATGTAAGCGTATTATTTAAGAGGATACTGAAATTTAGACAATTGGACCTAATATTTCAACACTATCATCAGAGACAGACACTATAGGATGAACCTCTCTTTAAAAAAAATACTATTCAAAATGAAAAAGAATAAGACCAAATGAGAAGAAGAAGATTGTCATTCAATGATGCGTGAGCATTAGAAAAAGGAGCCATTAATGGCTAGGACAACTTTTAAAACAAGTTCAAGCTCAAGTAGACGCATATAACGTGGTCAAGATACATTAGATTTATCAATATTTAACTGCTAAAACCAATTCAAAAAAAGTTAAATCCATAGTTTAAATCATCCAATGAACTAGAAATTTTGAATGTCACATTTAATACCAATACTCATATGTATCCCAATTTCAAAATTCATGAGGACTGTATAATTTGTTTGGTTTGTTGGATTGCTATTTTTAGGGACTAAGTACTTTGAAGGGTGGAAGTTTGTTTTAATGATTCAACTTTTAACAAACAAGGAAATCAATAAAAGTAAGTCCGTAGCCACAGAAAATTCACTGAATTTTTAACAAACCTTTCTAGCATTTGTGTTATGGTGGAATTGTGGAACCCAAGTGAGAAGAATACATGAGTGTGGATCACTATTTTACTAACAATGCTCACTGATTAGAACCTCAAAGTCACCGAGTGGCCAAATTTGGTAGAGCCCTGTTTGACTGGTTGTTTAATCATTGCAACATGTTGTTGTCAGAAAGCACCTATGGCTATGATATGCTAGAAATGATTAAGAAACATTACTAGGTGCACTTCCGCTCGATTTTTTACGAATCGTTTATTAAAAAACAGAGTGGTTGCGTCGCATTGTAGAGTGACCAAAAGAGACCCAAAAGGGTCAGTAACCGCACCTCCACATCCAAATAAAATAATCTATAGCTGAATGAAATCAACAAAATAAATTTTTTTTTTTTTCCAAACAACAATGTTGGAAACTAGCATCTCGAGTGTCTAAAACTCGAATTTTAAGATAAAAATTGAGTTTTTAAGTCTCGATTTGTAAGCGGTGGTAGCTAATGTAGAAGAAAATCCACGTGAAACTTGAGTTTCACTTTTAAGACTCGAGTTTTTAATATAATTTTAATTGAAATTCATTGATAAGAAAAACAAATTATATAATTTTTTTTATTTACTTCTTTTGTCTATCTTCCTAAATAAAACACAAACCCTAAATTCTCCTCACATAATTTTTGCTGGTTTGGTGTTATACTCAAGAATATTTGGTTATAAATTTCTACTTATTTGTGGTTGTGGCACTCTAATGCTCAATTTAATAATAATGATAATAATTAAGAAAATTGTCCAACCTATAGGTTCAACCAGATTCAACCAATCCATGTGGGTTAGGTTGGACCCTTGTGATGTGTTGGATTGAATTTTTTTTAACCTGCCATAGTGTGTTAGGTTGAAAAAAAACCCCTCAACGATCAACCCATGCACACCCCTAATATAATTATAAATGTCTGATTGATATCATTTTTCTCTTTTATCCAAAATCAGTAGAAAATTTAAACATCTATCAACCCTCTCATATGGTTGGATACATGTAATATCAATCACCTCCAAAATCAAATGGATATGGATTTATAAATCCAAAATTAATTATATTTATTTATGGGTCATGTTAAGGAGTGCCTTTAGAGTACTGGTTAACAATCTATTTTAGGAAAGTTTTAAACCATTTTTATGAGAAATAAAAAAATAAAAAAATAAAAACTGACAAAACATTAATTACTTTTTTTTTTATCCATAAAAACTTTCTTTAATTGAATTATTAACCAATATTTTAAGGATATCCGTTAATATTTTCTTTTATTTATTTGTGAAACGCCACATTTGAATAAACCAAGCAACCAACTATACCCCTTCAACAAAAAAAAAAAAAAAAAAAAAAAAGCAACCAACGATAGATTTTTACGGTTTACACAGATCCAAACTGACAAGCCAAAATTATTACATGGAAAAAGTCTGTAACACACCGTTTGTAACGCTCATTGCATTACCATTCAGAGTGCACCAATTCATGAAGAAACAACTGCAACTAATTAATGCACCTGTAGCTCTTAGCTGCTAAGTTAGCTAGGTCTTTTTAGGAGTGAACCAACTTAGTTACAAACTCTTCAATGTTTTTATCAGAACTTCCACCTTGGTCAACAGCTTCTTTGGCCAATGTCTTCCATTTGTATGCATTTTTCACAATCTCTTTCCCTCTCTCCCCTTCCATTATTTCCCTTATGCAATTTTCTATTGCTTCTCTCTTGACTAACCCTTTCTCATCGGCTGGAGCTTTAAGTCCCATCTTCCAAACATCCATAATATACTTTGCATTTGTTGGTTGATCTGTCCATTGTGGCACTGCAACCATTGGAACGCCCAAGCTAAGAGCTTCCAAAGTAGAGTTCCATCCACAATGTGTCACAAAGCATCCCACTGCCTCATGTGTTAATACCTCGAGCTGGGCACACCAATGAACCACAAGCCCTTTCTCTGAAGTCTCTTCCACAAAGTTTTTGGGGAGCTTTGCCTCTTCAGATGCTCTTACCACCCACAAGAAGTAGCTGTTGCTCATTCTCAAACCCCAAGCTAGTTCTTCCATTTGCTCAGCATTAAGAGCGGCCAAACTCCCGAAAGATACATATACAACCGACCCTTTTGGATGATTATTTAGCCATTTCATGCAAGCATCGCTGTTTGGTTTGAAGATGCAGAAACCATAGTCTTTGTCATCTTCAATCCGCTTGTCTAAGAACATAGATGGTATGGTTGGTCCTATAGTTCTCAATGGCCATATCTCTGTCATCCAATCCACTACCTACAAACAATTTTATAGTACCAAGCAAAAAAATTGGGTGTAATTCGAATAAAAAATCTCTCAAAAAAGAAAACAAAACAGGAAAGTAACAGTATACAGCGTCAGTTTATTTGCTTGATTACCTCTGGCTCCAGCTCATATAAAGTGTTGCAAAGGACCCAGTCAGCTTTATCAACATTGGAAAATTGACTCACGAGCATATCAGTGACAGCTGGATAGGTGATTAAATCATAAATAAAAGATGGCATGTCTTGGGGTTGAACTGGTGGCAACCCAGGAAGCAGAATTTCTGCCTCTGAAAGAGGGAGTTTCAGCAACCCTTTATTAACATGGTAGTATATATTATGAACAGCACAAGATTGAGTGAAAAACACAGCACCAACTAAGCCAAACTTTTTGGCTACGTCAAGAGCCCAAGGTAAGAAAGCATCATAAACAATACAATCAACAGGGTTGCCTGAACTAGAAAGCTTCTCAAGGAGCTCAGCCAGAGTTTGTGACCCCACTTGCCAAAATCGCTCCAAATAGGCCTGGATACTCTCTGCATGAGCAATCCCACCTTCATCAAAGCCATCAGAGATGGTCTCTAGGGCAATGGAGCTGGCTTCTTTGTGAATAGTTTTGGACATGAAGCGTGTGGTAACTAGAGTAACTTTGACTGCTCCTTTGTGCTCCAATCGCTTGGAGAACTCGAGCATAGGATTAAGGTGGCCTTGGGTTGGATAGGATAACACCAGACAATGAGCTTTGTAGGCAATATTCGTTTCCTTCTCCATTTCTGCTAGCTAACACAGGTTACAACTTTGAGCTGTGTTATAAGTTGTGTTGAGGGAGAGATAAAAATATGAACATGAGGTGCACAATTTCATGGTTTTAAAAATTGGATGGGTCAAAGAACCAAAAAATTGAAAGGTTTTTGGTTTTATGGTCCGACTGAGATTGAATTGATGATCGATCCAATAAAATCATAAATAAATAATTAATGATTTTAAATTTATAAGAATAAAAAAATAAAAAATTTATAACTAATAATATTTAGTTTTAAATATATATATATATATATATATGAGTTTAGTTTTCTCGTATTGTATTTTGAAAAGTAATCAAATTAACTCTAATAAAAAAAGTATTAAATTAACAATAGATAATAACAAAGTTGTAGTAAGGTTCGTTTATTATTATATTTATACATTTAGTACTTATATAATTAGTCCCACGTACTTTTTATTTTTATTTTTATTGGGTTTAAATCCGGTGTTGTAGACTTGTAGTGTTTTTTATTTTTGTTTTTTTGATTGATCAAGAACACTTGTAGTGTTGTGGTTATCTAGGAGTAGCATATGCACATAACCCCACCCCACTAAATGAACTGTAACGAAACGTGAGTATCTAGGTCTAGAAAATACAAAGAAAAAAAGTATTAATTAAGAAATACACTCTCCCATTAAATATCACACCTACCTTACCAAACCGTCCCATCAAAAAAAAAAAAAACACTCACCAAACCCCACTAATTTAGACTTCAATTTTCTCTTTTTATACTTAAGTCCGATCCGAACTCCGAAGTCTCCAAAGCCGAAACTGCTTCTTTTATGCTCCACAGCCACTCTTAAGTTTATCTCTCAGTCTCTCATTGCAGCAAAACTCAAGATAAAAAAGCTGAAGAAGTTGGTGTGTTTGGATACCGCTTATTTTGCTGAAATTAAAAAATTATTATTGAAAGTATTATAGATAAAGGTAAAAATTAATTGAAATAGTACAACAATGGCCATAAATAGTGCCAAAAAGTGCAGTGGTGACCATAAATAGTAACAAAAATAAACTAAATAGTGAAATAATTTTAATTTTTAATCTTAATCCAAATGCACACAAAGAATAGGAATGGTAACGGGTCAAGTTTGGGGCGGGTTTCTTTATGTTTGAACCTGCCCCGCAAGCCTGCCCTAGCTACCTGAACCCATCCCGTTTAATAAACGGGTTTTTTTAAACTCCCAAACTCGCCTCGTCGGACTCCATCCCATCATGCCCAGCCCAAAATCACAAACACAAAATAAAACCCAACTTGTAATATGGATTTGTTCATAAAAAAATTTGTAATATAGATTTCCCTCAAATTACAAGATTACCAAACTCAAAGATTACAAGATTTCCCTCAGATTACAAGATTTCACTTAGCTCCTCAAAGATTCCAATATTATGTTCCAATCTATGAAATTAAAAGCAATAAAAAAAAGATCCAAAGGATAAACCTAACACATCAACAATCCAAATGCAATTTAAAAAATCAAATTCACCATTGTTGTACTACAAAAACCCTCAAACCTTGAACCTAACTAAAAAAACCCAGCCACCCCACCTCTTATCACCACCAACAACCCATAAATCCAACAATCACAAACCTCAAAAATTCAGCCCACCGTAGTTTTCCATCCATCACTGCACAAATCACAAAAAATGAAACCCATCCACTATAGCAGATCCGGCCATTCACACTACCAACACCTTCAACACCACAACAAATTACTATAGAGGTCTTAGGAAACCAAGTAATGAACCTAAAAAAAAAAATGGAGAACGAGAAGCTGAGAATGATGAACCTATGAGAAACGGCGACAGACTAAGAAAGTGAGAGTGAATGTGTGGCTGGCGCCCAACTGAGTGAGTGAGTGTAAGGGTGTGGTCAATTGGTCGGCGGTGAAGAGAGTCTGAGTGAGAGCTTGAGGCTTGAGCTTGAGATGAGAAGTGAGAATTTGAGATTGATTAGGTTTAGGGTTTAGAAATAGGGTTATATATATAGTTACGACATTTTAGTAATTTAACTATAATCAGGTCGGGTTCGGGTTTGGGGCGAGTATTACTAGAACCTGCACTTGACTCAAACTTGTTTCGAGTTTAATACTTAAAACCCAAACTCGACCTTACTGTTTCGTGGTTCAGGTAAAACACGATCCATTAGGGTCGGGTCCAATCAAGTACTCGCGGGTTAGATGGGTTTTGCCATCCCTATTGAAGAAGCTAAAGGATATCCACCTCAAGAAATAATGAAGGATCACACTCTCTTTGTAAAACACATGTCACGATTCTAAATTTTTTTTACCTATATTTAATATTCTTTTTTTTTTTTTCCTCTTTTTGTTGTTCAAAACGATAGAGCTTTGATCAATCATCAAACATTCTAATAACTAGTTCAACCATACCAATTCTCGGTTTTTATGGTTGAACCGGCCGGTTTTTTATTATTCCTATTTTTTGGCTCTTTTTGGTTATTTGTCATAATCGGATCGGATTAATAGTCAGTTCCTGGTTGAATTGGTCAAACCGACCAGTCTGGTTCAGCTTTTAAAACCATGCACAATTTGTATACGAAATTATGTGGTGGTGGGTTGTCACTTTCTTTTATGAATATATATATATATATATATAATGAATCTTTTATGGAAATATATATTCTCATTTAAAATACTAAATATGGATTTACATAGAGAGCTAGAGACCATGCCATCTCCGTCTGCGTACCAAAAAAGAAATGTCGTATCTGATCAATAATGAGAAAGTACGTTACCAAAAAATGGGGTTGTTATTGGTACTCCTAGTCCTAGGGTAGGGAGGGGAGTATAGAGTACCCAATAACTTTTCACTAAAATGATGTATGGTTGGACTCAAACGGAATTACCAAATGGGACTGAAGGGCCCAGAATTTTTTGAAAAAAATATAGCATTAATTTTGTAAGGGCATATTTTGTGATGGACCCTAGACAATAGAATTTGTAGAGCATGGATAAAAAGAGCTAGGCACTAGCAAAGCAACGAATGATTAATATCAAAGCTCCTCGAAATTTTTATAAAAGCAAAGGGTTTTTCAAGGGTCTTGGTAGTGATCTCCATTGCCTCCCAGTGAAAGTCTTAGTTAAGTGTTTATGAGGGTTTCCTCCTCTTCGGCTCAATCCGAGGATTCTGTTTTTCCCCCTTGGCCCCCCAAAATTTTTGGTCCCTTCTTAATGGGGATCCTTTTGGTTATATAGTCTCGTTTCAGTTAATCTTAGCCGTCCATTTGTCGGTTATCTGAATTTTCTGCATAAAAGCTGTCCCATCATCTGCTTTTGCAGGTTTTATGTTAGTTCTCAGCTGTATTAGTAGACTTTAAAAGTTGAAGTGATTGAGGAATCTGGGTTTGTTAATCATTTCGTCATTAAGGTGGCCAGGATGTTGGTGGGATACTTTTTAATGGGTGGGGGATATTTTCCCTTTACTAACGTCAGTCTGCCGAGGACATAGGTGTCTTCGGACAGGCCCTTTTGAGGATCTGGGCCCATCCTTTCAGTTTTCAGCCCCTGTACTCTCCTCGGGGCGGGCCTTGGGCCGGCCGTGGAGTGGGCCATGCAAGTTGACATTCAGGGCCCCACAAGTTTCTACATTTGGAATCGATTTGGCATTAGTTTTAGCTTTTAGTTTTTATGTACAATTTTTTAAAACGTCACTTTTTCCCGTCTTTTCTCACTTTATCAATTTTTTTCAAAGTACAAGTATACCTTAGCATACTTTTACCAAAAAGCTAGATATATAGGTTGTTCCTAAACAAACACTTAATGAACATATTTAGCTTAAAATAATTATTTTTGGTCCCCTCCTCCGAAGAAGTTACAGACGGCCCATGAAAGACCAATTCCTATTAGTGTTTCAATGTGTGTGTGTGTGTGTGTGTGTGTGTGTGTGTGTGTGTGTGTGTGTGTGTATAGCTAGGTCGCCGGCAGCAAAAAAAGAAAAAAAAGAAAAAGAAAAAAAAAGAAGCCATAGCATGCCTAACTTTGATTAATAACAAAACTGTTACTATGTCGTTTTGCTGTTATGGATGAGAACCAATTATGCACAAATACACATATTTTTGCTATGCTATTTTATTGCTTAGTCCTTTGACATGTAGATGATAATTATAGTTGGAACCAATTATGCACGAATACCCCCAAGTTGATCTGTGGGAGTAGGTAAGAAAGTACCTTATTTATATACAATTGGAATTTCTTTATGCAATTTTTTAATAAAAAGTTCATGAAAAAAAAATAGGGATGATCTTGCAATTACTAGAGAATTGGAGTATAGGAGCTCTTAACTATTTATTAAGGAGTCTGATAGCAATTACTAAAGACGTGCAGTAGAAAGAGAAAGAGTCAGACTTATCAATTTTTTTGGATTTAGAAATAAGTATGGAATGTATTAAATAAGGGATAATAAATGAGATCAATTAAAATATTATTATTAATGAAGGTTTTTTTCTTTTCTTTTACCGTTGGATCTAATTAAATCCAATAATTTAAAAATGTGTAAGTTGAACCCATCTCATATATGTGTGTGTGTGTGTATGTGTGTGTGTGTGTGTATTTTATGAATCTTTTATGAAAATATATTCTTATTCAAAATACTAAATACGAATTTACATAGAGAGCCAGAGACCACACCATCTCCGTCTGCATACCAAAAAAGAAATGTCATATTAGATCAATAATGTGAAAGTACGTTACTAAAAAATGGGGTTGTTATTGGGTACTCCTAGTCCTAGGGTAGGGAGGGGAGTATAGAGTGCCCAATAACTTTTCACTAAAATGATGTATTGTTGGACTCGAATGGAATTACCAAATGGGATTGAGGGGGCCCAGAAGTTTTTGGAAAAAATATGGCAATAGTACCTACATTTAGAACCGGTTTGGCATTAGCTTCTGCTTTTAGCTTTTAATTTTAATATACAGTTTTTTAAAATCTTACTTATTCCCGTCTTTTTTCACTTTATCAAAATTTTTTTTTTAAATACAAGTATACTTTAGCATACTTTCAGTAAAAAGATTTAAGCAAAAAACAAGATATATAAGTTGTTGCCAAACAAACACTTAATGAACATATTTAGCTTAAAATATTTATTTTTGGTCCCCTCCTCCGAAGAAGTTACAGACGGCCTATGAAAGACCAATTCCTATTAGTATTTCAGATTTTCAATGTGTGTGTATATATATATATATTTCTATGTTTTTTTTTTTTTTTTTTATTTAGCGTGTGTTTGGATTGAAATTATAAATGAAAATTATTTCACTATTCGGCTTATTTTTATTACTATTCATAGGCTCCACTGCACTTTTTGGCACTATTCATGAGTCTCACTGTACTATTTCAACTAATTTTTACTTTTATCTACAGTACTTTTAGTAATAATTTTTCAGTTTCAACAAAATAAGTGATATCCAAACATACCTTTAGTGTATTATCAGTAAACATGCAATCAAAACTTTTTTATGTTTGATTGAAAGTTGAGTAAACTACATATTTGGTCCCTAACATTTACAGTGTATGTCAATTTAGTCCATAACCTTTCAAATATGTCAATTTAGTCCTTAACCTTTTAATATTATGCCAAAATAGTCTTTGCTGTCAAGTGATGGATGAAAAATGTTGACGTGACTAACAAGGATAATAAAAAATTATTTTTATGCCATCCAGACTGCCACATGGACTGCCATGTGGCTTGAATAAAAAAAATAAAAAAAATAACTAAAATAAATTAAATTAAAAACAACCCTAAAACCTAGATGAAGCTTATCATCTCTAGCAACCTGATCGAATCATAAATCCATGGCCGAACATGCAATGCTTTCACTGCTCGCCACAACCTTCCCGATGGTGGCCTTGGACTTGTCATCCCTTTGTCACTCCCTCTATTTCCACCCTTTCTCTCTCTCTCTTTGCTCAAACCTAGATTGGTTAATTCGGCCAGATTCTCTCACCTTTCAAACCCAAGAAGGACTCAGCTAGAACCACCATTGTTTGCTCTTATTGTTTGTTAGTATTAGGTTTTGGGTTTGTATCAGAATTTGGGTTAACTCAGTCAAACAAGGCAGGTTTTTGTTTTGTGGTTGGTTATGTAACTAGGTTTGTTTTTGTTGTGGGCTTTTTAATTGGCATGTGGTGTACAATTGCACTCCAGTTATATTGGGTTGCTTGACAATTCCTTGTTGGTATTGGGATTTGGGTTTGCATCAAAATTTTGTGCAACAATACGAATATTTTAAATATGATATTCTAAATTGAATATGAGAATTTATTAGTTGTTTTCAATTAGGCGAGCTTGGGTTGAAAAGATACAATGATTTTTTAAGTAAATAATATAATTTTTATTAAAATTGAATCATGAGTATACAAAAGTCTTGAAGACACAAAACCAGCCCAAGTTTGACGTGTCTAGGATAATAACAAAACAGAGGATAAAAACAAATAGAAGGTTACAGAATTAGGAGTGTTGTTGACTTGCTACTAACCTTTGATAACAGAGTGATAAAGTAGTAGCAACAACAATGGTCCAGTCGAGTACTTCTCAAGTTTGAGTGAAGAGAGAGAAAGGGTAAGAATAAAGGGAGCAAAAAAAGCTAGGGACAATGAGTTCAAGGTCACCGCCATGGTGGCAGTGGAGACAAGTGAGAAGACCGAAGTATTGAAGGTTTAGCCATAGAGGTTTGGTTCAGTCAAATTGCGAGAGAGGGCTTCCAATTTCCAGCTTGGTTTAACGTTTCAAAAAATGTTTCAGAGTGTTTAAGTTAGTTTAGTTTTTTAAATAAAAAATTTGACATGTTTGTTTAGGTGGAAAAATATTATTTTTTATTTGAGCTGTTTGCCATATCAGCAAATTTCATCTAAGAGATAACGGTAAAGACTAAATTGATATGATACTGAAAAATTAAGGACTAAATTGACACAATTGAAAGGTTATGGACTAAATTAATATAAAAGGTAAAAAATAAATACTAACTTTATAATTTACCCTAGAAAGTTTTATACTAGCTAGCGCTATCAGTGCTACTTATAATTAAAGCGTGTAGTAGTCAAATATATGGCCCCATTGGCAAGGGTGGATGATTCTTTGATTGGGTCCCCATGTATTCTTTTCGTCATCATCCCATTTCATCAATTTACGTGTGCTGAGGGTTTTTTTTTTTTTTTTTTCATTCTATTTATTTTCTTTTCCTTCAAGTTCAACACTAGTATATTTCATAGGCTAGAACTCTAAAAAAAAAAAAAAAACTTCATGTGTGTTGAGGATTGGTTTTGGCAGTTTCACACAAACTGCACACACTTACAGATATTCCATTAAGTCTTTTGCCTTTGGTTATCTCTCAAAATCAGTCTCTCCTCTTGCATTTGCATTACATTCTCCATGAGTCCACACTCCAAAAACAATCTTGTTGATGCTATCATCAGTTTTGTTGAAGAAAATCAGTGTGTGTTTCTCTCTAAAAGCTGACTCAGACAACAACAACAACAACTCAATTGGATGGGAGTCTTTAATTACCTGATGAAATTCTAACCCTTATTTTTCTACTCTTGTCAATCAAATCCATCATTTTCTGCACATTCGTCTCAAAATCATGGAAATCCCTTATTCAAAACCCTACCTTCATTTCTACCTGTAAGGTTGAATTTATTCAACCATCTTGTTGGCTTTATTTCGTGTCAATTTGCTTGTAATTTAGCACTTAGTAACCCTATATTTAGGTGGGAAACTTGTAAGGGTAGTGAGTGAGATAGTGTGAAGAAATGCTCAAGTTTGTGCAAAGAATCAGAATCTCGCGACTGGATCTTGTGGGTGACTTGCGGCTTGCAAGTCGCCAGAAGCTGCACACATGCTAAGCATGTCAGAATCTGAAGAGTCGCGTCAGCTGTTGCACTACAGGACAAAAGTCCCAGGTTGGCCAGGCCGTTAGCTTGCGGCTTGAACTCGCGACTTAACCCAGTCGCGAGGTCAAGTCGCCAAAATGCCCTCTTTGGGAAAATCTGACGTTTCACATTTCATTCTCATTCCAGTATAAATACCCCTCATTCCCACATTATGAAGAGAGCTTCCAGAGAGAATTTTGTGAGAGAAACCCTAGAAAAAAATAAGATTGCCTCATCACCAATCTTTACCTTAGAGACTCTACAAATTCCTCTTCTCTGTTCCTCTCCATTGTCATACCTTTGAAAGGCCTTTTTACGAAATCATTATCTCACCACACCCACGTCTGTGAGAAGGTTTATTTGGTGCTGTTGGGAAGCAGTTAGGAAGGAACTAATCTACATTGGTTGATGCTATGGTCTAGTAGTGGAATCCGGGAAGCTAAAGAAGAAATAGGTTCGGCGTAATCTCGTTAGAGCAAGAAGCTTGGAGGGCTTAGGTACTTGGGTAGATTAGGCTTGGAGGGTTTTCTGCTGTTCATGTATCCCAACTACATTCTTTAGTGGATTATTTCACCGCTTGGAGGGTGGCGAAGAGGTTTTATGCTGAGGGCTTCAGTTTCCTCTTCGATAACACATCGTGTGTTGTCCGTGTATTTGCATCTTTCCTTCCTTTATCTTTGCCTTATATTTACTGCTGTGGATGTGTTTATATTTGGTTTAGATTGTTTATCAATTCTGTGTTTGGCTTATTTTCATGTTCCGCACGTTAATCATTTGATATTAAGCCTGAGTTGATAGTTTTGTAATTGGGGTCTAAACATTTAAGGGTGTTTCATACCCAAATTAAACTTTCACTACCCATCTCCACCATTCCCACCATCACGAAAAATAAGATCATTTCTCCCTACCCCCAGCTTTGATTATTCCCATATTCCATTCCTTGATTCCCATAATGAAACATACCATGTGGTCAGTACTTGTAACGGTGGTTTTGCCTTTCTGATTATTCATTCTCTTACACTCGCAGATTGTCTTTGGAACCCTTTTGTTAGAAAGTTCATCTTCCTTGTCCCATTGTCACCAAGGCTATAGACGATGCCCTTGTCACGCTTATTGGGTTTGGATTTGATCCCAATTCGAATGATTATAAAGTGGTGAAGCTTTTGAAGTTAAGGAATAGAGATAAAGTTAAACCACCTCTTCCTTCTGCCTTTCGTGTAAACCTTGCTGACAATCGAAAGCCTCGACGCGTGGTCCAGGTTTACTCTCTCTCCACTGGCGGTGGAAAACATCAACATTTTGTTTTGGTGTTCGATTTGGTCGACGAGGTCTTCCACGAAATGTTGCTGCCACAACCTCCAACTCATACCAGTGAAAATGAAAATGAAAATGTGAATGAGAATACGGCATGGGTTTCTGTTTCTGTACATGGAAATTCCATTGTTGTGTTTCAAAAAGAGTTACAAAGTGAACAGCTCAATATATGGGTGATGAAAGAGTACAATGTTGCATCGTCGTGGACAAAAAAATTTCACATCAATGTCCAGTACAGGGAATGCCCGAACCATGGGTATATGGCTTTAGTAGGAATGACGAGCTTGTATTGCAGCATCATATAAGATGGCTCATCTCATGGAATCCAGATAGCCAAAAGATTAAGAATCTTGAAATTAGCTCATATAATTATACTTTTGTAGGTTCTTATGTCGAGAGTCTAGTTTTGCTCGACAAAGCCATCAACAGAGTACATATTAAGAGAAAATGAAAAATCAGAGAGATGCATTTCGTGATTTATTTTATTTTATTTTATTCAATTTCGTTCCTTAGAAGTTAGATATACGACATTGATCAGGATTACATAAATGGCTTTATCTTTAAGATAAATATCTTATCAAGGTTGTGGTCACTCTTAATTATATTAGGATGATAGTTTAGTGCAAAGCTTGTATACTTAAAATACTAAAGTTTCTCAAAAAAAAAAAAATAAAATAAAAACTAAAAAATATATTATTAAAGAAAGCATAACATATGTTGATGTTCCTTGTTTCTACCAGCTTTTTTCCCCACGTAAATCTGTCTATGTGGTGTCAATGTACTGCAAATAAATATGTTGATGTTCATTGTTTCTCTTAGACTAGCCTTTTGATTTGTGTCCTTTTGTCTCCTTTGTTCCTTTGTGTTCATCATCATGAACTTGATGCTTTTAATACTTTAGTACACTTATTACCTATGAGGAAATATATGGTGATGTGAGGTTTAGAGTTTGTGAGCTGGTGTTATGTTAAAGAAGAGAAAATAACTTGTAAATTGAGGGAAAAGTAGAGGAAGCGGGCTGGGCATATGCCGTTGTAGGTTGGGTTTGGGGTTTTGTCAATCCAACCAAATCCATCATGGTCATAAAAAATAACTCAGCCCAATGCAATAGGGGTGGGCTTAAGAAGTCTGGTTGAGCATAATTCTGTCAGACCTGGACCAAAATAAAGTGGCTTATATTGAACATTTAATTATGTAAGCACATTATTTAAGAAGATATTGTAATTTAGACAATTGCACCTAACATTTCAACGTTATTAAAATAGTAATGTTAGAGATATAAACTTTTTTATAAATTACTGATATGATAAAGGGTTATTGGTAAATGAAAAAGTAATATTAATAGTGGGTCTAAATAAAAGTTAATAAGAAGTTAGCCACATTAGTAGTTTATAAAAATATTGTATAATAGTTTATAGTTGCAGTATTACTCTTATCAAAACTACTATTCAAAATGGCAAAGAATAAAAACAAATGAGAAAAAGAAGATTGTTGTTCAATGATGCGTGAGCATAAGAAAAATGATCCATCAATGGCTAAGTTAACTTTTAAAACAACTTCAAGCGCAAGTAGACGCTTATAACATGGTTAAGATGCATTAGATTTATCAATATTTAACTTCTAAAACCAATTCGTAAAAAGTTAAATCCATCGTTTAGATCATCCAATGAACTAGAAGTTTTGAATGTCACATTTAATACCAATACTTATATATCTCAATTTCAAAATTCATGAGGACTGTATAATTTTTTGCCTTGTTGGATTGCTATTTTTAGGGACTAAATACTATGAAGGGTGGAAGTTTGTTTTAATGATTCAAATTAAAACAAACAAGGAAATTAATAAAAGTAAGTCTGTAGCCACAGAAAATTCACTGAATTTTTTACAAACCTTTCTTGCATTTGGGTTATGGTGGAATTCGTGTGGAACCCAACTGAGAAGAATACATGAGTGTGGATCACTATTTTACTGAAGATCACTATTTTACTGACAATGCTCACTAAGAACCTAAAAGTCACCGAGTGGCCAAATTTGGTAGAGCCTTGTTTGACTGGTTGTTTAATCATTGTAACATATTGTTGTCAAGTCTTCCTTTTGGGGCCTAGTCTTTTTTTAGAGAACCAGAAGCACCTATGGGCTATGATATGTTAGAAATGATTAAGAATCAATACTATGTGCACTTTTCCTTCAAAAAAAAAAAAAAAAAAAAAGAAAGGATGGGTTGCGTCGCATTGCAGAGTGACCAAAAGGGACCCAAAAGGGTCAGTAATCACTCCCCCATGTTGAGTTAAAATGAATTGATCTATTACAAATTAATTAATTACTCAAGTTAATTAATTAGTTAAATTACATGCAATGGAGTGGTAACACAAACAAATCACCAAATAATTAAATGCAGCAGAAAATAAATTTAACACAAGTGATTTGTTTACGAATGGGAAAAACCACCAAGGCAAAACTCCATGGGTGAATTTAAGGTCACCACTCTCAAGAATACACTATTATCAATTAGAAGCGGTTACAAGTATAAGAAATCTTACTAAACCCTTTAGCTTATCTTGAATACCAACCTACAGTTGAATCCTTACTTCAATACCCAATTAGACTTGTATTGTAGCGGCAATCTCTCCATTCAATGCACGAATCTCAGTACGTGACTAACACACCAACTTGAGGAAGATTGTTAGTTGCAAAGTTCTTCAGTTCATCAATAATGAAGATTAGGAAGCTCCTTGGTCACAAAACCCTTGGCGTAAAAACGCAGTAGCTTCTACAGAAAGAATGATGAACTAGAGCAATTTCTACCTCTGGTCACAATATGCATGTATTATCACTTTGCATCATCTCGTGACGGCCTTTAAAATAATTCTTATATATGTTTAGGATTGTAAGAAAAGAAACCCTACACAAATATCTAAGGATATGCGTGTAATCAAATCTGAAAAGTTTGATTTCGTAATTCTCAACAGATACAACTTGTGTCAAGTTTCTGTTGAGCTTCAACATTAAATCTCAATAGGAATCTTTTGTTGAGATTGCTGTTGAGCTTTAATGAACAGCACTTCCTTCACTTGTTTCTTTGTCAAACTTACATGGCTTCAATACTTAACTTGAACACTTGTTTCTTGAAGTACTAAACTCATAATAAATCTACCAAATTACAAATAAAGTGCGTTTTGTCAAAGGATTAGCCAATTACATAAATATGTCCCTAACACTCCACATGCAAATAAAATAAGCTATAGCCGAATGAAATCAACAAAATAACCCAAAGCTTGAAAGCTAAGTTCCAAGCTGCTATAGGTTAAATCTAAAGTTCCTATACCTCAGCTGTTCCAGTGGCTCACATGAAAATCAGCGTACGTAGCCTTAGAATATGGTGGAAGCTCTTGGGATAAATAACTTTAGCATATAATATTTGGAAAGCGGCAGTGATAATAACAAAAATTTCAAGATAGTCAAAAGTATGACCAAATCAATTAGATATATAATTGGATAGGGCAATATAAATATTTTATAACAACAGTGAGAGTAATGGGGAGATAACATTATATATTATAAGCCCATTTCATATTAAATTTTGAAACATCAAAATTATGAGTATAGTTTTTTTTTTTTTTTTTTTATATATATTTTTATTGAAATTCATAGATAAGAAATGTTACATTGTTACTTTCTTTTTCTGTTTTTGATAATATTGCATTATTACATATACATATGGAGGGAGCAGTAGAATTAGAGTTAAACATCTGGCAGCATGCAACTACACCCTTTCATATATATAACCATACCCTTAGCTATTATTAAGAAAATCGTGGAAAAGAAAATAAATAGGGGGAAAAAAAAAAAAAAAGAGTACAGTGGAAAAGGATAAGTAGGGCGGGACCCTAATAATCTTAAAAGGTTTTTTTGGGACACATTTTGGCACAACTTATTTTATTGACAATTATTATTAGAGTTTTTTCTAGTGGCAAAGCCAATAATTTATTTTTTGGAAGTAAATTAAAATATAATAATTTATTTCTTTATACATACTATATATTATATTATACATATATAGTAGTATAAAAAAACTATCAACAAAGTTTAAGATGTAAATCGCATATTTTATCTTAAACAGAATAATTAATACATAATTGATGTATAAAAAAGGGGTTTATCAAACTTAATAAATATATGCTAAATTTATTAAAAAAATATTAAATACATTTTACCTATATTTTCAATATAAGCGACTAATTATCTATAAAAATAAATAAATAAATAACCTTGTACTTGGAGATTCTTTAAACATTTTTTTAGAAATTGAAAATCTCGCGTAGAAACTAAAGGTATTCTTACTTTCTAAATTGCCAGCATCTTTTTTTAAAGAATATATCAATAGTTCTTAATTTGGACATGCTTAAATTCAATTATAAATTAATAGTAAACCATCCTAATTCGTAGTAGTATTTGTTAGATTTAATAAAATTAGATTTAACCAATCATGAATTTAGATTAATAAATTGAAATCATAACATTATTTTGAATGAAATCAAATACAAATAAGAATTAAGAAAAAAAATTTACCTTAAAACAAATTGAAATCAATTAAAATTTTAATGATAAGGAAATTAAAAGTTTTTGGGACAAAAATAAATGGAGCAATTAGGAAGAAAGTTATCTGTAAGGACCATATTTGAGTCCCTAGCCCAACGGATGGATGGAGTTAGACTCAAAATGCCCAAAACAATGAATTTGTAGAGAATGAGTTGGAAAATTGGGCTTTAATGAATCAAACAAACACTAAAGTAGATTTAGATGACAAGAAGATATAAATAGACAGGTTTATGCTGAAGAAAATCATCCTCGGCAAAGTCCGAGGAGATCTATTCTTATATATTTCTTTCAGGTTTGATTACAAAGTCAGTTCTTGATACTATAGTATTTTTCTCTTAGTTTTGATCCCTTTCTCCCACTGCCTCTTCCTTCCTTTATACTCTCTTCTCCTTTCATCCTTTTCCTGCACATGCATGCCAGATGGCTAGTCTTGATATTTGTCTCATCAGCACCTCCCATAAATCTTCATGTAGTAGCTGTAAGGCTGAAAATCACTGTTTAGGTATCACTTCCATATTAATGCGGCCAAAGAGTTAGCTGCAGTACATTTAATGCAGTGATAGCAACTTTCTCCTTAGATATTTTAGGACTCCTCCCTGTTTGATGTCTCTGCAATGCTTATCTGTACTAACAAAACTTCCTGAAACGTTATCTGAGGCGACAGACCATCTCTTCGGACCTCGGCTTTGGCTAGTCGAGGATCCATTTATCCTCGGCCCACCCTCTTGAGCCTTCTGACCAAGATTTCCCCTCCTCGGACAACCTTTCGTCCTTAGCTTAGGCCACAGGCCCAAAATGTAAATAGGTATTGGGCCCATAGGCCCTTAAGATTCTTCTTTCTAGCTCCTCAAGAAGAAATGAGGATTTTGATGTCACTATATTTGCTTGGTGCTTACTTCATCCCACCTCTGCCTCTGAAGATGTCTTTTTAACTGCCTAAGGCACGCTCTTGATGCTTTGGCACTCGAGATGCGTCTTCATTAAATTTTTACGCCTCTCTGTCCGCCACGTTCTACGGCGTGATGCGAATCCAATGGTTGAGGATTTTGCTAGGACCTAAGCGGGAATTCTCCCACCTCTAACTTTTTATTTAGTATAAATACTCTTCAAATCAATCACTCATCTTATCTTAGCATTCATTTTGTTCTAGCATACATACATTGAACTTGTCAATTCTTCTAATTCACTCGTGCCTTCTCAAATACAAAAAGCCAGTCCTAGGATACTTCCCTTTTTTCTATAAGTCTTCCCAAACCTTTACATTTTGTTTTTCCATATATTTTTCTTTTCTCTGTACTTTTCTCCTCCTCAGCTCCACTCTCTCTTCTCAATCTCTTTAGTTTTCCCAACCCTTCCTAAAAATGGGTAGATTCAAGAGCTTAGTAGACTCCGATGAGGGAATGGTAAACTTTAGGGCTAAGTATAGGATCCCTCCAGGGGCAGACACTAGGTATTATAAAGAGGGACAATGACACAGAGATAGGTAAGAGGGAGAAGTAGTAATCCCAATGATTGCCTTCATAGAATGAGGGATGAGAATCCCTATGGATACTGTCACTAGGGACTACCTTAGGGCCCATAGGTTAGCTCCCACCCAATGTGCCCCTAATATGTTCAGAATCTTAGGTTCTATAGATGCCCTCAACGATAGGATGGGTTTAAACCTTACACACCACGATGTCAATTGGATCTACAACCTCTATCACTTAACAGGGCAAAGATATTACCTTAAGTCTAGGTACCTAAAGTTAGGCTCATTCAATGCCTCCCCGATTCCAATAAGGGTTTAAACAAAGACATCTTAATTATGTCAAGGGAATGGCATAATGGCCTCCCTTGCCCAATGAGAGAAGGGCAACCAAGTAAGGTCTTAGGTTTGGATAATTGTATAAATTTTTCTTTGATTAGCTCTGTATATTTTCTTTGCTAACAATGTTTTCCTGTTTCTCTTTATGGTTTCCCAAGTAAAAACGCCACTATGCCCAACTTTGGCCTTGTGAACCAGGAGAGTTTGGACAAGATCTTGAAGGCCGAAGTGTTCATACATATAAATGGCCAACTCAGGGTAGCTCATTTGATCTTGGACTACATCCCTATCTCCAAGAGCTTCTTAGCACCAAAGTGTGTCATCAAAGCCAAAGATCCTCGGCTGCATCGGATCAACATAGCGGCTCCAGGCTTTCTTCTCCTCAACCCTGTTCCAGAAGGCACGCTCACCACAAAGCCCATTTTTGAAGGCATACCAAAGGTAGTCTCGCCACCATAACCTTCAACTGGAGTAGCCATTCCTTCTTGCCCCACCAACACAGAAGAAGAAGAAGTAGTTGAAGTACCTGATTCTGAGGACGAGTTTGAAGTCTTCAACAAAGCTTTGTCCCTAGAAACTTCAACCCCTAATCTTGGCCAACCATTCTCACCAATACTTAACAAGATGGGGATTCAACGTAAACCAAAGTCCTCCTTGCTAGACCTGATAAAGTCCCAACCGGGGAAGGACACGCTTGGGAAGGCAGCCCAGAATAAGCCTCCCATTCCCCCACCTGCCCTGCCTTTCCAACCTGTCGACCTAAAGAGGAAGCGGGTGCCAAATGGGAAAGAAATAGGGGGAGCTAGAAAAACCCTCCCCCCCCCCCTCCAAAAGGACGAGGCTCAGAGGGAGGCTAAACAAGCCAAGGTAAGGCAGAAGGGCGCCAAGAAGAGGAGTGATCCTCACGTCGAGCCTCCAACCTGGCTTCCCGCCCCAATGCTGGATGGGGCCCCTCTGCTAGCTATGTGGCTGATGCAATGGAGTAGGCTCTACTGCTCCCTGAGGATATGGCCAAGCTGCGAGACATGAGGTCTTCCTCAGTCTTAAGAGATATCTTGCCATGATATGTCCTCTTTCTAGCCCCTTTTTCTTCTCTTTCTTCCTTTTTTCTTTAATTGCTTTCTTTACCTTCTTTTTCTAACCCTTGATTCTTTCCTCAGCAAGCTGTTCAAGCCACCTTCCGAGTGGAGGAGATAACCAACTACCGCAACCGGCAAATGAAAGAGGAGGAGGGAAGGCGCAATGCCGCCGTAGAGGCCTTTAATGTGGCCAAGAAGAGCAATCAAGAGCTCAAGAAAAAGCTGTTAGAGGAGGAGAGAGAGGGAAAAAGTGCAGTAGCCGCTCTTGACAGTGCTGAGAAGCAAGCTGAGGACCAAAGGGTACGTCTTCGCAACACTGAGGATCAGCTGGCCGCCTCCAAAACTTAGATAGCTGCTCTCAAGAAGAAATTGGAGGAGGTCAAAAGGGCAAGGGAACTGGCTATGAAGGCTCGGGATTAAGCTGAGCAAGACGGATACGACTTAGGAGTAGAGAGACTGAAGAATCTCTCAGGGCTGAGGTCTCGGAGGTGTGTAGGACCTACTACTCCCAAGTATGGAATGAAGCTCTCAACCAAACTGGGGTTGAAGCTTCATCTGTACTTAGGAGGGCAAATAGGGTGTACTACCCCCCTACCATCCGAGAGTCTATTCCTTCCGGCTTAAGGACTAATACCACTTCCGAGGTGGCAGAGGTGGGCAAGGATAGTACAACCACTGTTCCAACTTCCTCTGATAAACCTGTCAAGGAGGCTAAGCTAACAGGGGTCACAAAAAAAAAAAAAAAAAAAAAAAAAAGAATGCCAACCAGGGGTGACCCCTGATGCTATGAAGCCTCCAACTGTCACCCAAGGCCCTCATGCCTAGAAAGAAGCTTCTAAAATGATAGAGATCATCCTGGCCACTCTTTCCTTGCTTGCCAAGGCTAATCTATCAAGTAAAGGCCCTGAGGCCTCTAAAGCAGCCTCCACTTAGCCTATCCACGGCCCTCCCAAAGACAAGATTGTAATAAATAAGAAATAGTTTCTAATGTAATTTTTTCTTTCAAAGTTTGGAATTAATGTAACATCTTTGTATCGAATCAGCCTCTTTCTGAGGCTTTAGTTACTGAAAGTTATGAACATTTTCTTTATTTCCATGATTTTTATACAAGTGTTGATATAGTTTCTATCTTGTCTAACATTTAATAAATGTAGCAATGAGGTAAAATTCTTCTTATTAATCTGCATAAGTAACAGAAAAGTTATCCCATTCCATATGGTCGACAGCAAAATAAGTTAAAATACACTAAGTCTATGCCCTCGATGAAGTGTAAATTTTGATTTTAAGGATATACACAGTACTGTAGTATGCATATAGCCTTAACTTACTTTGTTCCTTACTTATCAGCAAGTTTAAAGGACTAAAGGGGCGACCAATTCCCAAACAAATTTAGGTATGCCCGTGAACGCTTTAAGTGATGCTCATGAGCACCCATTTGAACCTATTTAAATAGGTAGCCCGAGGAGTCTGAAATAACTAAGGTTTTGCCTGGACACTTGGTAAAATGATAAGTAGTATTAATTTGCCCCAAAGGGGCAACCAATTCCCAAACAACTTTAGGTATGCCTATGAACGCTTTAAGTGACGCTCGTGAGCACCCATTTGAACCTATTTAAGTAGGTAGCCTGAGGAGTTTGAAATAACTAAGGCTTTTCCTAGACACTTGGTAAAATGATAAGTAGTATTAATTTGCCCTAAAGGGGTGACCAATTCCCAAACAAATTTAGGTATGCCTATGAATGCTTTAAGTGATGCTTATGAGCACCCATTTGAACCTATTTAAGTAGGTAGACTGAGGAGTCTGAAATAACTAAGGCTTTTCCTGGACACTTGGTAAAATGATAACTAGTATTAATTTGCCCTAAAGTATGTGGTCCAAGGAACCAGATATAGTTGAAGTTCTATTTAACACTTAGAAAAGTAATTAAAAGATATCAATTTTCCCAAGGTATGTAGTCCGAGGACCCAAGCATGACCAAGGTTCTGTTTGATACTTAGATAAATATCATAATGTGTTAATTTTCCTAAAGCATATGGTTTGAGGATCTAGATATAGCTAAGGTTTTGTTTAACACCTAGAAAAGTAATTAAAAGATATCAATTTTCCTAAGGTATGTGGTCTGAGGAATCAGGCATGACCAAAATTTTATTTTGTTAAGGACATATTTTATGTAGTTGACTAATCCTTTAACAAAACGCACTTTACTTGTATTTGGGTAGATCTAGGATGTGTTTAATACTTCAAGGAATATGTTGTTCAAATCTAGTATTAAAGCCATGAAGATTGGACCAAGAAACAAGTGAAGAAAAGGTGTTCAATAAAGCTGGACAAATAGCTCGACAGCTGCTCGACAGCTGGCTATCTATCGAGCTCTTAAGGTGTTTTCTTATTGCATTCTTGACACCTTCTCGACGGCTGGTGGATTAATCGAGAAAGCTCCTGTCCCCTCGACAGCTTCTTGACACCTAGCTATCTATCGAGGTTTAAAACTCGACACCTCCCAATCGATCGAGGTATCTATTGAGGTTACGGGAATTCAGATTTTCAGATCTGATTTTTGGGCCAGGCTTATGTATTTGTGTAAGGTTTCTTTTCTCACAACCCCAGACCTATATAAGGCTTATTTTAGAGGCTGTCACATAAGAGAATACAATGAGAACATATGAAAAAGGTAACTGATGCCTTATTCTCTCTAAAAGAAGCTACTGCATCTTTTGCGCCTTAGGGTTTTGTAACCAAGTGCTTCTTGATCTTCATTCTTGATGAAGTGATGAACTTTGCAACCAATAATCTTCTTCTAGTTGGTGATTAAGTCACGTACTGGGATCCGCGCAATTGGTTAGTCACGTACTGGGATTCGTGCAACAAAAAGGGTGGCGTTCATATATTAAAGAGTTTAAAGGTTCTGAAGCGGTAGAAGGGTTCTGCTGTGAGTTAATTTACAGGGATTGTAGAGTCTAGGGACAAAAGTTTTGTACTAGATTTGAAACTTCTCTTTACTATAGTGGATTGCTTTTGGGAAGGTTTCCCCCTAGGTTTTTTACTGTGAAACTGGTTGGTTTCATTGGTTTTCCTAGGACATCATATCTTGTCTTATTTATTTTTCCGCTGCATGATTTTGACATGATATTGATGTTTATTGTTTTAGCAAGTTTTATTCATAATAAATCTAATTAACAACTTGGATTTAAAACTTGTTAATTCTATTAATCGGGGTCTAAATTTCCCAACATATTTGATACTTAGATAAATTTCAGGAAGTATTAATTTACCCAAAGCAGGTGGTCCGAGGAACCAGGCATAACTAAGGTTCTGTTTAATACTTAGATAGACGTCATAATGTGTTAATTTTCTCAAAACATATGATTCGAGGATCCAGGCATAACTAAGGTTCTATTTAACACTTAGAAAAGTAATTAAAAGATATTAATTTTTCCAAGGTATGTGGTTTGAGGAACCAGGCATGACCAAAGTTCTGTTTGATACTTAGATAGATGTCAGGAAGTATTAATTTACCCAAAAGTAAATGGTTCGAGGAACCAGGCATGGTTAAGGTTCTGTTTAATACTTAGATAGATGTCATAATGTGTTAATTTTCCCAAAACATGTGGTCCAAGGATCTAGGCATAACTAAAGTTCTGTTTAATACTTAGAAAAGTAATTAAAAGATATCAATTTTTCCAAGGTATGTGATATGAGGAACTAGGCATGACCAAAGTTCTGTTTGATACTTAGATAGATGTTAAGAAGTATTAATTTACTCAAAGCAGGTGGTCCGAGGAACAAGGCATAGCTAAGGTTCTGTTTAATACTTAAATAGATGTCATAATGTCTTAATTTTTCCAAAACATGTGGTCCGAGGATCCATGTATAGCTAAGGTTCTGTTTAACACTTAAAAAAGTAATTAAAAGATATCAATTTTCCCAAGGTATGTGGTCCAAGGAACCAGGCATGACCAAAGTTTTATTTAATACTTAGATAGATGTCAGGAAGTATTAATTTACCAAAAACTGGTGGTCCAAGGAACCAACCATAGCTAAGGTTCTATTTAATACTTAGATAGATGGAAGAACGCATGACACACAATACAACAAACCCAAATAGGGTGAAGGAAGCTCTCATTAATAATAATACATTCTCAGGTTATTTACATTCCAAGGGCGTGGTACAGCTTTTTCCTCTAGATCTTCAAGATAATATGCACCTATTCCGGCCACCGATGTGATACGATATGGCCCTTCCCAATTGGGTCCCAATTTTCCCCATGCTGGGTTCTTTGCAGCTCCTAAAACCTTTCTTAAAACCAAGTCTCCAACCGTTAGTGGTCTTAGCTTTACGTTGGCATCATATCCCTGCTTAAGCTTATGTTAATAGTATGCCAATTGGACCATAGCATTTTCTCTACGCTCTTCAATTAAGTCTAAGCTTTTCTCCAATAGTCCATCGTTGCTGCTCAGAGTGAAAGAACTTGTTCTCAGCGTGGGGAATCCAGTTTCCAAAAGAATAACAACCTCGGCCCCATAAGTCATTGAAAAGGGCATCTCCCCAGTTACGAGGTGTAATTCGGTAAGTCCATAGGACGTGTGATAGCTTTTCCATCCATTTTTCATTCGCATCATCCAGTCTCTTTTTAAGCTCTCCCACTATGACCTTGTTAACAGATTCCCTTTTGGATAGGCTAGAGTGGAATACCTATTTGTTATTCCCAAATTGCAACAGTACCTCCTAAAAGCTTTACTGTTAAATTGAAGTCCATTGTCCGAGATGAGGGTATGAAGGATTCCAAACCATGTGACAATATTTTTCCAGACAAATCTTTTGGCATCCACGTCCCTGATATTTGCCAGTGGTTCAACTTCGACCCACTTAGTGAAGTAATCTGTGCTGACCAATAAATACCTCTTATTCCCTGCTGCCTTAGGGAAAGGCCTTATAATATCCAACCCCTATTGAGCAAAAGGCCAAGGGTTGGACAAAGGATTAAAGACTCCTCCTAGTTATGAATGTTTTGGTGCAAATCTTTGGCATTGATCACACTTCTTCACATAGTCTTGTGCTTCTTTCTACATATTTGGCCACCAATAGCCTTGTATGAGGGCCCTGTGAGATAAAGATCTATCCCTCGTGTGACTTCCCAAATTCCTTCATGTAATTCTTCCAAGACTAGCTCAACTGCTTCAAGGTGTATACATAGAAGATAGGAGCCGAAAAAGGATCTTTTATACAACTTTTAGTCCTCGGACAGCCAAAACCGAAGAGCGTTCCTCCGTACCTTGTTAGCCCCGGACTTATTCTTGGGCAAGACATCTTCCTTAAGGAACAGTACAATAGAGTCCATCCAACTAGAGCCCACCCTTATTTGATGAACACGAACCACATTTCCGCCTAACTCAGTAGGTTTACATAAGTCCTCTACTAGGATCACCCGAGGTAAACTTTGTGCTGAGTAGGTTGCCAGTGTGGCCAAAGAGTTCGCATGGGTATAATTAAAAGACTCAAACCCAGACTGTAAATGTCTAACCTAGCTCAAGTATTCCTGCATTCTGGGATCTCTAACTTCTAACTCTCCTTGGACTTGGCCCACTACCAACCTTGAATCAGAGAATACCTCCACTGCTTTTCCACCCATTTTCTGAACCATAATCATCTCTACCTGCAGAGCTTTATATTCAGCTTCATTATTTATGGCGAAGAAGCCCAATCTCAAGGATTTCTCAATCGTGATCCTCTTTGGAGATATCAGGACTAGCCTCACTCCAGATCCCCTGTGGTTCTCTGCACCATCAACGTAGACCCTCTAGGACAAAGGTTCTTGTATGGAGATTACTCCAACCGATTTTCCATTCAACTGCACTACCCTCTCTTCTAATAGGGTTTCAGCAAACTCAGCTACTAGGTTGGCAAGGACCTGACCCTTGACAGAGGTGCGAGACATGTACTTGATATCAAAAACCCCTAGAATCATGCCCCACTTTGCAATTCTCCGTGTGTAATCAGCATTCCGAAGTAGAGATTTGAGTGGAAGCTAGGTCAGGACAACAACTGTGTATGACTAGAAATAGTAGGGGAGCTTACGTGTAACATGCACCACTACCAGAATAGTCCTCTCTAGTGGTAAGTAACGGACCTCGGTCTCATGTAGTGACTTGCTCACATAATAAACTGGCATCTGTACACCATTATCAACCCATATTAGTACCAAACTCACCGCGTGGGAGGCCACTGCAATGTAGGCAAACAAAACTCATCCATCTCGAGTCTGGACATGATGGGTGGCCGAGACAGATATTCTTTCAACTGCTGGAAGGCCAACACATACTCCTTAGTCCATTCAAATCCCTTCCACTTATTCAATAACTGGAAGAGAGGCCTACACCTGTCTGCTGATTGAGAGATGAATCGGTTTAGAGCAGTAGTCATCCCTGTTAGCTTCTGGACCTCTTTGGGATTCTGAGGTAGCTATAAGTTAATGATTACCTTAATCTGGTTAGGGTTGACTTCAATTTCGTGATGTGTGACCATGTAGCCCAAGAACTTCTCTAATCCAACACCTAAAGAACACTTGGTTGCATTTAGTCACAACCTGTATCTCCTCAAGATCTTGAAGATATTCTCGAGGTCATTAACGTGCTCAGATTCCAACTTGCTCTTAACCATCATGTCATCTATATAGACTTTAACATTTTTTCCTAACTATGGTTCAAACATCCTGGTCATCATCCTCTAGTAGATGGCCCCTGCATTCTTTAAACCAAATGGCATCACCTTGTAATGGTAATTCCTAATAGGAGTAACAAAAGCTGTCCTCTCTTGGTCGTCCAAGGCCAAAGGTATCTGGTGGTAGCCTTGAAAGCGTCCAAAAAACTTATCCGAGGATGACCTATGGTGGCATCTACTAGCTGGTCGATTGAGGCATGGGGAAAGGGTCTTTTGGGCATGCTTTGTTCAAATCCATAAAGTCTACACATACTCACCACTTTCCATTTTTCTTCTTCACAACTATAGTGTTGGCTAACCATTCAGGGTAGAACACTTCTTTAATAGCCCCAACCTACTTAAGCTTTTTCACCTCGTCTTTGACAGCATCAGAATGATCCTTAGATGAGCGCCAAGATGGTTGCTTTCTAGGAATGACAGATGGATTGACGTTCAAATGATGGCAGATGAAGCTCGAATCCACCCCCGGAGCTTCGTAAGCATTCCTAGCGAATACATCAACATTCCTCTTAAGAAATTCCACAAACTCCTCCTTCTCTTAAGGTGGTAGCTGAGCTCCAACCTGAAAAACACTTCTCCAGATCATCACCTACAGCAAATTTCTCTAAATCTTCGCATTTGGCCTCCTTGGCTGGCCCCTTCACAGGTAATACCGGAAACTTTGATTGCTATAAGCCTCCTTCAGCAGAGCTTAAGGACTCAGCCGCAGGCTGATGCAAAATTGCAGACACGAGGCACTGCCTAGCTATGGACTGACTCTCTACTAGCTCCTCAATCTGATCCCCTAACAGATACTTCACTTTTTGATGCAGAGTTGAAGAAACAGCCCCTAAGGTATGAAGTCAAGGTCTGGCCACAATAGCCGTGTAAGGGGAGCACGCATCCACCATAATAAAGTCCACTTCAACTACCTCTGATCCTGCCTGTACGAGTAACCTAATCTGGCCCTTTGGGATGACAACTTCCCCATCAAAACTTACTAGGGGTGAATCATAGGCTGTCAAATCTTCAGCCTTTAAGTTCAGCCCTTTGTATAAGTCAGGGTACATAATCTTTGCATAACTGTCTTAGTCTACTATTACTCTCTTTACATCATACCCCCCCTATTCTAAGGGTGACTACCAAAATGTCATGATGCGGTTGGATGGTTTTAGTCTTGTCTTCGTCCGAGAAACTCAACGATGGTCGAACCTGCATCCTGGCTCTCTTTGGCTCGGAGTTAGAGTCCTCAGCTGGTAGCCTAACTACAGACATCACTCTGGAAGGGTGAGAATCAGTTCTCCTAGGTGCAGCAAAAATGACATTGATTGTACCTAATGGGAGCCTTGAAAGAGGAGTATTCCCCTAAGCCCCTAACCTTGATTAGTCCCCCGTTGGGCCAGAACAGAAATTGCTGCAACTATTCCTTTTTGACCAATTGTTCCAGATAGTTCCACAGCGTTTTGCAGTCCTTGGTGGTATTTCCCCAATCTTGGTGGTACTGGCAATGAAGGTTTTGGTTGCGCCTCAAAGGGTCTCCACTCATCTTGTTCGGCCATTTGAAGTATGGCTCATTCTTGATCTTCTCCAAAACTTAATGCATCATTTCTCAAAACACAGTGTTCACCACTTGAGGAGTTGCAGGCTCAAACTGCTCTGAAAAATCCCTCCGGGGTCTGTTATTGTTATAGTGATTTGACCTAAAATCCCTCATCTCTTAGGAGATAACCTTGCCCTTTTTCTTGCCTTGCTGCTAGTCCTCTTTAACCCTCTTATACTTATTAATCCGATCCATGAGTTGGCGTATATTGGTAACAGATTTTTCAGTCAAAGACTTCCTTAAGCCATGCTCAGCAAGTAGGCTGAGCTTGAAAGTGCTGATGGCTTCATCATTAAAATCACCATCTATCTCGTTGAACATTTTCCAATATCTGTCCGAATATGTTTTCAAGGTTTCTCCTTCTCTCATGGATAGAGACAACAAGGAAGCTAAAGGCCGAGGAACCTTGCTGCATGTAATAAAGCGGGATCCAAACGCCTGAGTGAGTTCCTTAAAGGAATTAATGGAACCTACCCTCAGACCATTAAACCACCTCATCACCACAGGCCCCAAGCTGGATGGAATATCTTGCACATTAAGGTCTCGTTCTTGGAGTGTACAACCAACCTTTGATTGAAGTGGCCAACATGCTTCGTTTGTTCTACCATTGTACATGGTGAATGTGGGCTAAGTGAACCACCGAGGAAGTCTCCCTCCCTAAATCTCTTGCGTGAAAGGTGACCAGAAAATTTGGTTAAATGCTTTACTCATAGAGTCATTTCCCAAGCCTACCGAAGATGAATTTCTATATTTGTGCTCATAATGATAGTTTTCATCATATGAGAAAGACTTGCTATGAGGAGTCCTTAATCTGCGCCTATAGCTACCATCCTCTTCACCATCAGAAGAGAGGTCAAACTTGGATGGAGCTCGCCTTCGCCGTTCATGGCGTAAGCTTCTCTTCAAGTGATTAATCTCCTTCTGCATGGCTTTGGTATTTTTCTCCTGGGAGAGATGGCTACCACCTTGAGAATGGCTCCTACTAGTACGGGTAGTATGTACGCTCCCCTCCCGGTCCCTTCTTCGATCAAGATCACGGAAGTGATCTTGGTGTTAAGACCCCATAGACTCTACCTAGTTTGAACCTGAACCTACCATTATTGAACGCTGGACTCACTATAACACTAGTAATCCCCACAGACGGTGCTAATTGTAAGGACCATATTTGAGTCCCTAGCCCAACAAGTGGATGGACTTAGGCCCAAAAAACCCCAAACAGTGAATTTGTAGAGAATGAGTTGGAAAACTAGGTTTTAATGTATCAAACAAACACTAAAGTAGATTTAGATGACAAGAAGATATAAATAGACAGGTTTATGCTGAAGAAAATCATCCTCAACAAAGTCCGAGGAGATCTGTTCTTATATATTTCTTTTAGGTTTGATTACAAAGTCAGTTCTTGATGCTACAGTGTTTTTCTCTTAGTTTCATTCCCTTTCTCCCACTGCCTCTTCTTTCCTTTATACTCTCTTCTCCTTTCACATTTTTCCTCCACGTGCATACCATATGGCTGGTCTTGACACTTGTCTCATTAGCACCTCCCATAAGTCTTCATGTAGTAGCCGTAAGGCTGAAAATCACTGTTCAAGTATCACTTTCACATTAATGCGGTCAGAGAGTTAGCTGCAGTATATTTAATGCGGTGGTGGCAGCTTTCTCCTTAGATATTTTAAGACTCCTCCCTGTTTGATGTCTCTACAATGCTTATCTGTACCAACAGAACTTCCTAGAACATTACCTTGGGTGATAGACCATCTCTTCGGACCTCGGCTTTGGCTAGCCGATGATGCATTTATCATCGGCCCACCCTCTTGAGCCTTCTGACCAAGATTTCCCCTCCTCGGACAACCTTTCGTCCTCGGCTTGGGCCACAATCCCAAAATGTAAATAGGTAATGAACCCCTAGGCCCAATACCCCACCATTATCTATTCTGACCATAGCTTGATATGAAAGAGTAGTATTGTGGTGTGAAAGATGTGGGAAGGGGAGGAGATTAACCTTTGGTCACATCTTGCAAAAGTGAAGTGCATAAAAAACAATAAAGAACTATATTCACTACAAAAAAAAAAAAAAAAAAAAAAAAAAAAAAAAAAGTGCTCTAGCCGCATTTTTAAAACACGGCTTTAGCTCTTGAAAATGTGGCTATAGGTCAATTTGGTCTATAGCCACGTTTTTTTTAGTTGCGTTTTTTCTTAGCCGGGCTTTCAGCTATGGCCTAAAACCTGTAACCATAGCTCTGAGAGGTCTATAGTCACATTTTTACAAATGCAGCTATAGACCTAGACCAATGGCCGCGTTTCTAAAAATGCGGCTATAGGGGACAGTTACAGCCACATCTTAAAAACACGACTATAACCCTTTTGTGTATTTTTTTTTTTTTTTAATTTGTCTATAGCCGCGTTTTAAAAACATGGCTATAGTTTTTTTATTTTTTATTTTTTGGCCCGATGGCAAATGCATTGGATATATATGTATTTATGTCTGTAATACAGTTTTTTGAACTATTACAAAAGGAAGATTCCAAGTAAAACATAACCAAATGATGAGGGTTAAGTGCAAATATATTTTACTAATCCAGTGACATAAATGAACAGAGTAATCTTGACACTATCTCCAACTTCAACTCTTCTCTCAGTTCCAAAATGATCCAAGGGAAAAAATGAATATGTACAAATGAAATGACACTATCTAACTTTCCTTTAAAGGAAATTATCTCCCAACATCTTGTTTTAAGCCTTGAGCAGATTTTACTAATGAAACAAAAAACCCTCAATTCCAAAAAATAAAAAATAAAAAATAAAAAATCTCCATCACAATTCACAAAACAAATCATAGAAGTAGGAGAGTTATACCAATTCCTTAAACAATGGTTCTAGTGTCCCAATTTTGTGACCAGCAGGTCGGATCTCCCAAGGTAGGCTTACCCTATCAATATCTCCTTTTTCAAGCAAAATTGGAGTATCAGGTGACAAATTAAGCTGCTTAAGTACCTTCAACACAACCAACAATACAAATATTGTCAGCATGCACAACCATATTAGCTAACTCACAATAAAGAATGCTAGCATTGCCCTAAGTGCCATTTTGAACTCTCTAAAATATAAATGCCTAGCAAAAATAGGCTTATTTTATAGGTAAAGTTACTAGAGATTGAACCCCAAACATTGAACCACCAAAAAGGTGGACATGCCACTAAGCTGGAAGGCCATTAGTACACATAAAAACTGATGAGGCATCATTATCTTTATTAGTGAGTAAAGAATAATAGGGACAATTCACAAAGCATATTAGCGTCAAACAGATTAACATGGAATCCAAAAGAAGTAAAAATAGTATTGGTCAATTCATTTTGGCATTGACCCTTAAATTTGCAAATGACACCTCTGTATAATTATAGCCATATAACTATGATATGATGAACTAATATAACATAAAGATGTAAATCAGTACGTTGAGCATATTGTTACCAAACTAATCTAGTCTGACTGCCCTGAATTTGTAAAAAAATGGAACTTCCTATTATTTCAATTGCACAATAATGAAAAGATAGGAGAGAAATGTTACATAAGCAACCAAACTAATCTATCATCCTTAGTTGAGTATGGTTCCTAGGTGTTGAAGTAAAATCACCCTATCAATAATATTAGGGAAAATTCATAAATAAATAAAAAAATTACAACAGAAAACTCACTAGGATTTTTTTTTTTTTTTTCAAAAATGAAAATAGAAAAAGAGGAGTGGTTTCGAGAGAGAGGAGAAAAAAAAAAAACAAATATGGAAGTTTTACCAAATTTAGAAAACAATCACATCCATAATCATCCAATTAAACCCCCCAAAAACACATAAATATTAACTTTTTTTTTTATTCAAATCGCAAACTCCACACCAGTAATCAGACACAAAATCATAGAATACATTCACATGCTATTCGAAACCCTAACTAAAGCAAATCCATTCAACAGAGAAACCACCAAAAAACGAAGAAAAACCAAAAAATAACAATAAAGATCAAAACTTTATACCTTGGCAGGCCAGGCAGGGAAGCCCTTCACTTTAGCAAGCACAAGATCACCGACCTTCCATTGTCAGCGAGCCGCTGCCTCCGCCACCACTTTACTCGTGCCTTTTCTTCGGCTCGGCGCCATTGAACTCGAAAACCTTAGCCAATCAAAATCAAATCGGGTAGTCCAAACCGATAGCCAACACAACAATGAAGAAGAAGAAGAAAAAGATTCTAGGTTCACGCTAGAGGGGCTAGGGTTTTGGATAAGAGTCAAACAGAAAGAGAGAGATAGGGAGGAAGAGAATGACTAGAGAGGGGAAGGGGAGAACAACTGTTGTTGAAGTGAGAGACAAATGCTGAAAAATAGGGTTAGTAGGGTTATAAAGCAAACCCAAAACGACGTAATTTTGGTAATAAGAAGAGAAAAAATAAAAAAGCTCTTACTATGGGTCGAACCTGGGCTAATTGGTGGGAATGCGTGTGTCCTTGTTGCTAGGATACCCGGAACTTTCTTGATATAATTTGTACAAATTAATATTTAAATCTAATGTAGAGATTAAAAATTAAGATATTTTTAATGGGTTTGAATCTGGAAAAAATATTATCACATGCGTGTCTTACCATTAAACTAGTGTAATTGTACATAAATATTTTATAAATAGTAATATTTTATATTTTATAAACTTAGCCTATAGTTGTGCTTTTTTAAAAGCGGCTATAAATATTTTTAATTTTTTTTTTTAAGGAGGACCTATAACTGCGACTATAGCTAATCTATAGCCTCATTTTAAAAACACGGCTATAGACTTAACTTATAGCCTCGTTTTAAAAACGTGACTATAGGTTAGCTATAGCTGCGTTTTTTAAATGTAGCTATAGCCTCATTTTTTGAAAGCGGCACTAGGTCCTGTCCAAAAAACGCAACTAAAACCACTTATAAACGAGGCTATAGATTTAACCTATAGTTGCTTTTTTAGCTATAGACTTAACCTATAGTCGCATTTTAAAAATGCAGCTATAGGTTAAGTTTGTGTGGCTAAAAAAGATGCCCGCATTTTTTTGTAGTGATTGTTGTAGTCTCCTAAACTCAATGCAAAAGAAAAAAATTGGATTTCTTTTACTTTTTGATTGGATCACGGTAGACCCAAGTCACTTTGATGTTTCATTTATCCGCTAGAAAGTTAGGAATTGGGATAAGATAATATAAGTTGTAGTCCATATATTATAAAAAGATGCTTAAAAAAAATAATTTGGGGGGGCCAAAAGAAAACTTCAAATTGCTTAAAAAGTGAAATTTATATATAATATAATTAAGTTGCGGAAAAGTGTATCCTAAATGATGTGTCCCTCGACCTTTTGTAATGTGAACTTTTGTGTTTTATATATGTTGATGATTAATTCTTTAATTGTGTTTTATTATTAAAAAATGATTAATTCTGGATAACATTGGATTACACGGATTTCACGTTTATGGGATTATAGGAAAAGGCAACCAAATAACTTTGACCCACAAAACTAAAGTGCTGCATTAATTGCACAGACAGCACAGCTCAATAATGATTTTTATTTTTGGTTGAAAACTCATGGTACACGATGGACTCATTTTGAACACATACGATTCCTCATTCTGTGTGGTCCTCACGAGTTAGGACGATATATATAGTTTAATAATTGAGTTCTGAAGTTCTGACATCATCTCTCTTTAACCCAGAATCAGTAGAAAATTTATTATATATCCGATACATCAATCAACCCTCTCACACGGGGTGAATGTACACGTAATATCGATCACCTCCAAAATCAGATGGACATGCGGAACAAAAAATAAAAAATCAGATGGACATGGATTTGTAAAGCCAACATTAATTTTATTTATTTATTTATGAAATGCAACAATTGAAAAAAACAAGCAAACACAGTTCTAAACTGACAAGCCAAAATTATTACATGGAAAAAGTCGATCTGTTACACACCGTGTGTAATCCTTATTGCATTACCGTTCAGAGTGCACCAATTCTTGAAGAAACAACTGCAACTAATTAATGCACCTGAAGCTCTTAGCTGCTAAGTTAGCTAGGTCTTTTTAGGAGTGAACCAACTTAGTTACAAACTCTTCAATGTTTTTATCAGAACTTCCACCTTGGTCAACAGCTTCTTTGGCCAATATCTTCCATTTGTATGCATTTTTCACAATCTCTTTCCCTCTCTCCCCCTCCATTATTTCCCTTATGCAATTCTCTATTGCTTCTCTCTTGACTAACCCTTTCTCATCGGCTGGAGCTTTAAGTCCCATCTTCCAAACATCCATAATGTACTTTGCATTTGTTGGTTGATCTGTCCATTGTGGCACTGCAACCATTGGAACCCCCAAGCCAAGAGCTTCCAAAGTAGAGTTCCATCCACAATGTGTCACAAAGCATCCCACTGCCTCATGTGTTAATACCTCGAGCTGGGGACACCAATGAACCACAAGTCCTTTCTCTGAAGTCTCTTCCACAAAGTTTTTGGGGAGCTTTGCCTCTTCAGATGCTCTTACCACCCACAAGAAGTAGCTGTTGCTCATTCTCAAACCCCAAGCTAGTTCTTCCATTTGCTCGGCATTAAGAGCGGCCAAACTTCCGAAAGATACATATACAACCGATCCTTTTGCATGATCATTTAGCCATTTCATGCAAGCATCGCTGTTTGGTTCGAAGATGCAGAAACCATACTCTTTGTCATCTTCAATCCGCTTGTCTAAGTACATGGATGGTATGGTTGGTCCTATAGTTCTCAATGGCCATATCTCTGTCATCCAATCCACTACCTACAAACAATTTTATCACACCAAGCATAAAATTTTTGTGTAATTCAAATAAAAAAATCAATCAAAAAAGAAAAGGAAACAGGAAAGTAACAGTCAGTTTATTTGCTTAATTACCTCTGGCTCCAGCTCATACAACGTGTTGCAAAGGACCCAATCGGCTTTATTAACATTGGAAAATTGGCTCACAAGCATATCAAAGAAAGCTGGATAGGTGTTTAAATCATAAATTAAAGATGGCACGTCCTGAGGTTGAAGTGGTGGCAACCCCGGAAGCAAAATTTCTGGCTCTGAAAGAGGGAGTTTCAGCAACCCCTTATGGACATGGTAGTATATATTATCAACAGCACAAGATTGAGTGAAAAAAACAGCACCAACTAAGCCAAACTTTTTGGCTACGTCGAGAGCCCAAGGCAAGAAAGCATCATAAACAATACAATCAACAGGGTTGCCTGAACTAGAACTAGAAAGCTTCTCAAGGAGCTCAGCCAGAGTTTGTGACCCCACTTGCCAAAATCGCTCCAAATAGACCTGGATGCTCTCTGCATGAGCAATCCCACCTTCATCAAAGCCATCAGAGATAGTCTCTAGGGCAATGGAGCTGGCTTCTTTGTGAATGGTTTTGGACATGGAGCGTGTGGTAACTAGAGTAACTTTCACTCCTTTGTGCTCCAAACGCTTGGAGAACTCGAGCATAGGATTCAGGTGGCCTTGGGTTGGATAGGATAACACCAAACAATGAGCTTTGAAGGCATTATTCGTTTCCTTCTCCATTTCTGCTAGCTAACACAGGTTATAACTTTGAGCTGTGTTTTAAGTTGGGTTGAGAGAGTGATACATATGAACATAAATGGGGTTGTCACTTTTCTTTTATGAAAATATATTGTTAAGCGTAGTTTTGTAGGTTGTATCAGTTTGTATGATGGTTGTATCAGTTGTATGAGGGGTTGTATGGTATTGACTGGTTAGTGTAGTTGTTAGTAGTATAAGTGCCTATGTGTCCAAATAAGGCTGTAATATCAGGTTGTAGGGTATACGGGTTGGTTAGTGACCGTGGTTAGGAACTGTGCATGGGCAGTTGAGTTAGCAGTTGAGTTAGTTACAGACTAGTGGGTTGGTGACAGCTGTTAGATGTGGTTTAAGAGACCAAGGAGTTGTACGCTGTGTAATGAAGCAAATTGTAAAATCTGAATACAGTCTTTCTTTTTTCTCTCTTTCCTTTTCTTCTCTCTGTTTCTTTTTTCCCAATTCTTGGAGGCCTAGCTGATCTCGAATCCAGCTACACCAACAGACAATAGATTTCAATCCTAACGTAATATTCTCAACACAACTACAAAAAGCAAAAATGGGGTTGTTATGATACTCTGCTCCCAACTCTCAAATTAAATGATGTATGGTTTGACTCGGACGGAACTATTAAAAGTGACTGGGGGGCCCCAGAATTTTTTGAAAAAAGATAGCAATATACATACAGTTAATTAATATATTGAGCTTAAAATAATTATTTTTGGTCCCCTCCTCTCAAGAAGTTACAAGCTCGCCATGAAAAATGATAAAAGGGTGAGTTTGGTTTGGTATTTTTTTTAATTATGTTTTATGAAAAAGTGGCAGTTTTAAAAATTACAGGATGAAATTTGGCTTTAAAAAAAAAAACTATTGGTAAAAAATAGTTTTTGAAAAAGTTGAGTATTCAGTTAATACTTATAAAGGTGGCGATTTGAGTTATAAATTATCAAAAATGATAATAAATATATATAGTCAAAATTTAAAGAAAATTCAATTAGATTGCAATTGGATTCTCAATTTTGCAACACATGTCTCATCTAATTTTAAATTTTTGTTCCAACTAAATTATTTAGTGTAAAAATTAAAGAGTTGAAATTCAATTAGATTCTAAATTGGATTTCAATTTGAGTCCAATTTTGCGCTACGTATCCATCAAATTTTTTAATTGTTGTAGCAAGTGAATTATTTGATGCAAAAACTGAAGAGTCTAAATTTAATTAAATTCTAAATCGTGTGTGTGTGTATATATATATATATATATGTAAAATGAGAAATCATTAAATTACACATGATATTAGCTTACATCTTGTTTAAACCATACATTTTTAAAATATGTAATGATTTCTCATTTTATATATATATATATATATATAAAAGAGAAATCTTTGTTTTAATTACCTCCTTAATAATAATAATAATAATAATAATAATAATAATAATAATAATAATAATAATCATTGTTAATGATTTCTCTTTTAATTTTTCTTAGAATGGAATAAACCATCATTATCTTAAAACTTAATAATTTTAGTTGTATAAATCTTTGCAACAAGTTTTTATTGAGACTTATATTTTTCTTTTTGTAATTATTATACTCATTAGTCATTATTATTGATAGTAACGGCTTTTTTCAAACTACTTTTTCCCTTCATGAAAGTTATGCACACAACATTTTCACGAAAACTTCACAATAAAGTTTATATGACAAATTTTTAATGGTAGATAAAATGATAATAATATCAGTAATAGGTCCAGATGAAAACGAACAACAACTTGTTTTTGAAAACTTTTTTATGAATTTTTTATGAAAATATATATTGTGTGAGTAGCACTATTTTTTTCTAAAGAAAAATAGCACTAATTTAAAAAAAAAAAATTAGGGAGACAATAAAATGTCACAATGTTTTCACAATGCTCCTTATTTTTAGTTGTGATCAACCCTAATCTAATATTTTATTTATTTATTTAATTTTCTTTTAACATATGAAATATTTGACATCTCAATTGTAAGGACAAGGCCCAAAAATGGTATATTGGGCCCTGGGCCTTGTCCGAGAACGTTGGGGTGTTCGAGAAGAGACAACTAGGTGGAGAGTCATTCCAGCTCAGCGCCTCATAAGAAATGAATAGAAGACGGTCTGAGGAGTAATGTCTCCTCAAACGAGACGAACATCACTCCTTTACATACTCCAGCAACAAGAATGGCCTTAATAGAGGCATCGGTGTCAAAGGCATGTTACATAAACCCACGAGAAGGAAGGAAGCCCAAAAATATCTCAAGGAGAGGCTACTACCTCTGCATTAAATGCGTTGCAGTTGCTTTTTTGGCTGCATTTATGTGGAGAAGACCTCTGAACAGTATTTTCTTGACCACCGCAACTTATAGAAGGCCAGAAGGGGTGTCTGATGGGACAGGTACTCAAGTAGTAGTCCGGATGATCGACAAGTGGAAGGCTAGGATCACTAGAAGTGACCTATATAATGTGAGAGACCCTCCATAAGTTGGGGGTCGAAAAACAGAGAAAGAGCATTGTACCAATTAGAATAGTACTTGTAATCAGTTTCTACAGACTATAAGAACATTGACCTCCTTGGACAACACATTGACCTAACCTTACATGTATTTTTCTTGCATGTTTGTCTTACTAACTCGTTCTAGCCGTTGTAACACTAACTAGAACTTAGGTCTTCAACTCACTCTTTACAAATTTATTGTATTGGGCTCACTAACCCACAACCGCATACTCATTGAGCTTGGGCTGCTAAACATGGCCCTACATCAACTGCTATGAAAAATATTATGATAATTTGTTGTGTACTAACACAATTATAATTTTTATTTTTATAAATCTCCTTACATGACATGACACATATCCCACTCAACCCACTTTTTATTTTTCTTTCTACTCTTTTTTTCTCATTAAACCATTTCTTTCCAGTTCCCCATCAAATATATCTTTTCTTTCCTTTACCCACCAATATATCTCTTCTACAAGAAGAAGAAGAAAGAGATACATAAGACATAAAAATAAAAAATAAAAATTAGAGAAGCCCGAAGAAGAAGAAGAAGAAGAAAACCTCAGCAGCAGCAAAGGAAGCTTCATAGATTTGCTCTGGTTCTGGGGCCGCACCGTGTAATCTTTCTTTTAAACAAAGAGGTTAAAATCGGCAGTGAAATTTGGGAATTGATTTAACCTTTCCAACGGTAATATTGCAAACGAGCTTGTGGCTTTTTGCAATTGCAACTCCTCAGCTGCCACACGATCTTGTGTGTCCCCTTCGTATTTGGAAAAGTGACTTTTTTACAAAGAGCGTTTGCAATACATTACCAAACACGCGGTTTGAATTTTCAATAGAAAAAAGTGTGTTTTGGCTCCTTAAAGTGGAACCATATGCTCACAAACTCCAACAAGCACGCTGAAACTACTACTTTTGCAACATTTTTGCATTGCTGTGTTGGCTGCTTCTCACTTTTTCTTCACACATCCGCGCAGACCACACTTTTTTTTTTTTGGAGTGCTAACATTGGCTATTTGAATTTTTATGAAGGAAAAATGCGTAAATTAAAAAACAAGAAAAAGAGATGAATACAAATTACAAGCTAAGTTAATGTATTTTACTATATATATACAATTTTTTTATTAAAAAAATTGACTCAATATTATTGCAAGACATGGGATGGGAATGATGAAACATCTAAAATGAATCAAATAAGTAATGCAGTGAAATATTAGAAACATTACCTTCTCAAAAATATATATATATATATATATATTGGAAACATTAGTTTTTATGTCGGATAAAGTCTTGTATCTTTATAAGTTAAGAAACTATTCGAATTGCAATTGAATCAACATTATAACTCAAATAGGATTAAACTCTGTAAATTATTTATTTAAATATTTTTTAACTTTAATTTTGTAAATTGAAAGGGAGATTGTTGCAAAATTTAGTGCAAAATCACTTCAGATGATTTTTATTATTTAAAAGAATGTTGAATTTTATTTTTAGATGATTAAGTTAAAACGTATTAAGAAACGGTTATTTTTTTTCTTCTCCCTTTTATTGATATTTTCTTAACATTAAGCATATGCTGGTTTGGATTATAAAGAGTTTTTCTTACTGAGGCTTTGACCCCCCCTAAGTTTAGAACCTTGTTTCGTCCCTAGTTTGACTGAGTTTTTTTTTTTTTTTTTTTTTTTTTTTTTTTTTTTTTCATTTGTTTTACTAAAAAATTATTTGATGAAAATCCATCTAATCATAGTTAGGAATAATTTTTTTTAAAAGGTGTAAATGATCAAATAAACTGAAAAGTTAAAAAAACAAAAACAAAAGAAAAAAAAAACTAATTAAGTTCAATATTTTTTGGCCAAAATACATTATTAATCCATGATGTTTGTTGAGTAAGTACTATTTAGTTCCTCAAATTTCAAAATGATAGCTATTGGTTCTTTTTTTAATTGTCATTATTCTCAATGTTAACGTGACTTACAAGCTAATGACATGACATTTATTAAGTGACATGTGATAATTAAAATCCATTTTTACACATAAGCAAATCCATGACTCGTTTAAAAACCTAATTGCTAACCTGTTATTAAATGAGTCTTCCCTAAATCAAATCTCTCTCTCTCTCTCTCTCAATATTAAAATGGGTCATAGGTTTGCTTATGTCTAAAAGGGTTTTAATTTTTTTAATATTAAAAATGTTGTTACATCACTTAAAAAATGTCATATCATTGTCTGTTACCCAAGTAGACATTAAAACTAATGGAAGTTCACAGAAAGACTAATAACGCTTATTTTTCAAACTTTAGAGGCTAACAATATTCACTTGAAATTTAAGGGACCAAAAACGCTCACTGGGCAAACTTTAAAAACCAATATTTGATTTTGACCTTTTTTTATTAATTATTTTTTGGTATAACTCTATTTTTATTGATCTATTTTTTAATCAAGATTGACGGGACTGACGAATCCGTCTCACATAGACGACCTCAACGATATAGACGAGGACATCCTCAGATGAGTCAAACAAATACCCACATCACTGACAAAGACAACTAGACCATTCAATGTGGCCAATTATACCTGAAGCGGTTACAGGACCAATTGTACAAACCGTTGGAGAATATTGAAGCCACATTATAAAGCACAAGACATTACCAAGAAGGGCATTAAGGCCACCATAACTACCCCAACAGCTAGGAGTTGTAAAAACATATATAAAGCCCTCACAATATCAACAGAAGGTATGAAAAATACTTAGATAATTTTTACTATTATTCTATCATTCTGTTTTAGCTTACAAAGAGTTCCCTTGTACTGACTTGGGCATCGGAGGCGTTGTGGTAGGCACCACACCAGTGACCATTCTAAAGGAGCTGGTTTACCACTTCTGTGACCACAAAGATGACATCGTGGCTCCATCTGGACGCACTCACTTGAATTGATGAGTTTGTACTTCATCAATTTGGCGTCGTCTGTGGGGACGACGTTTTCGTATTCAGACTCGAAAAGGTAGTTTCCGATCTACTATTACATTCAAATGGAGTCCAAGCAAGATTCTGCAGCCTTAGCTTAGCAGGTCTAGGCTCTTGCAGCTATCATCGAAGAACTTACCTGGCAAAATCAGGAAATGAAGCTACGGCTCCAATAGGAGGAGGATCAGTCTAAAGGCAACCAAGATGACGAGGGAGATAGCCACAGAAGAAGTGACCATCAAAGGCCTACTACTCCAACTGAGCAGAATTCGGATCTTCTTCAAGAGATGAGGAAAGAGATGGACGAACTAAGGAACGCCATCAAGGAGAAAATAGAATGGAGAGTAGATTGAATGGTTAGGGCAACAAATTCACCTTTCACCACAACGATCATCGAATGTCCGGTGCCATCGAAATTTTGGTTGCCTCAACTTGAACCGTTCGACGGGCTTAAGGACCCTTAGGATCATCTTAATACCTTTAAAACGACACTAAGGCTTCAACAACCCCCTGACAAGTTACTGTGTCGTTCCTTCCCTATCACTCTTAAATGAGCTGCAAGGGAATGGTTCACAAAGTTGCCAACATCGTCCATTGACAACTTCGAGCAGTTGAGCAACGCCTTCTTGCGTCATTTCATTGGAGGACAACGTCTTAAGAGGCCAGCGGACCACTTACTCACCATCAGGCAGGGAGAGAAGGAAACCCTGAGGTCATACGTGAAATGCTTTACTCAAGAGACGCTGGAGGTAGATGAAGCAGACGACAAGGTGCAGCTGACGACCTTCAAATCGGGACTGAGATCCAGAGAGCTCGTTGCATCACTCGCGAAGAATCCTTCAAAGACGATGGTCGAGATGCTCCTGAAAGCAGAGAAGTACATAAATGCTGAAGACGCATTAGCAACCATCAGGGATGTAGAGAAACCAGGAGACAAAGGAACAAAGGATGACGAGCATAGGGGGCAAAAGCGAGAGCATCCAAATCGTCGGACCAGTGATGGGAATAGAAGGAGAGACGATAAAAGTCTGTGAATGGTAAAATTTACCCCTCTAATTATGCCTGTTTACAAAATTTTAATGCAGATTAAAGATGAGCACTGCCTTAAATGACCGAGACTATTGCATTCATCCCCTAACATTCGTGATAAGAATAAGTGTTGCTGGTTTCACAAGGATCATGGCCATTACACAAAAGACTGTCGGGACCTAAAGGAGCAAATAGAGGAGTTGATACGGAAGGGGAAATTGCAGAAATTTGTGAAGAAGGGGGAGTACAGTAAGTTCCGGGACAGTAATAAAAGCCAGCTTGAGTCCTCGTCCAAGGGTGATGATCGTCCATTCCAACCTCCTCAGAATGTGATCGGGGAAATAAAAACAATCGCAAGGGGGCCCATCACAGGAGGATCATTTAGATCCCTTAGGAAAGCATACCAAAGACAAGTGAACAGTGTCCACATGATACCCCCATTCAAGTAAAGGCGGACAGACCAGGACATGTCTTTTAATGAAGCAGATGCTAGGGGAGTGAGGTAGCCTCACAATGACCTTTTGGTCATAATGCTGACTATAGAGGGATTCAACACCAAAAGGATCCTTGTGGACAATGGTAGCTCCATAGACATCATCTAACTTCCTTCTTTTCAGCAGGTGAAGCTAGATCCAAAGAGACTGTGCGCATTTGACTCCCCCCTCGTCAGTTTTAGTGGAGACAAGGTATATCCCAAAGGTATAGTGACGTTGACTGTAACTGTGAGGACCTACCCTAGGTAGTTGACTCGTCAGCTAGACTTCTTGGTGGTAAACTGCCCCTCATCCTACAATGTAATTATTGGAAGGCCCACACTCAACAAATGGAAGGCAACCACGTCCACCTGTTGCCTTAAGGTAAAGTTCCCAGCAGATAATAGTGTCAACGAAGTAAAAGGAGATCAAGTCTTAGCCAGAGAATGTTACCAGGCCGTCTTGGCTGCAAAGGAGAACCATACATAGATGATTAAAGAGAAGGAAGAAGATAAAATAGAAGTCCTGGAAACAGTGGAACTGGCCGAAGGAGAGGCAATAAAAACGACGAGAATAGGGACGACACTAAGTCCTGAAATAAGAACAAGGCTTGTCCAGTTCCTTAAAGAGAACCTAGATGTCTTCGCATTGAGCCACGAGGACATGCCAGGCATATCTCTAGAAGTCATTCAGCATAAGTTGAATGTAGACCCGAAGAGAAAGCCCATCCAGCAAAGATGGAGAGTCTTCGCCCCAAAATGAGACCGAGCGATTACAGACGAAGTTAACAAACTGTTGATGGCAAGCTTCATCCGAGAAGTGTACTATCCTGATTGGTTTGCAAATGTCGTCCTAGTGAAGAAGGCAAATGGGAAGTAGAGAATGTGTGTGGACTTCACGGACCTAAACTAGGCGTGCCCGAAGAATAGTTTCCCTCTGCCAAGGATAAACTAGCTCGTGGATTCTACAGCTGGACATAAATTGCTAACATTCATGGACGCTTTCTCAAGATATAACCAGATAAAAATGGCTGTAGAAGATGAGGAGAAAACTGCTTTCATCACGAGTTAAGGGCTCTATTGCTATAAGGTAATGCCTTTTGGATTAAAGAATGCAGAATCCACCTATCAAAGATTAGTGAACAAGATGTTCAGCAAACAGATCGGCAAGAATATGGAAGTATATGTGGATGATATGCTTATCAAGAGTAAGGAAGAACTTGCCCATTTGGACAACCTAAAGGAGACATTTGCCACCCTCAGGCAATACCAGATGAAGCTGAATCCCAGTAAGTGTGCTTTTGGTGTAGCTTCAGGAAAATTCTTGGGATTCATGGTGTCCCAGAGAGGAATAGAGGCAAATCCGGAGAAGGTGCAAGCCATAATCAACATGGCATCGCCCAAGACCGTCGAGGAAGTCTAGAAGCTCATGGGAAGGATTGTAGCTTTTAATAGGTTCGTCTCTAAAGCGACGGACAAACGCCTACCCTTCTACAAAACCTTAAAGCAGGCTTTCGTCTAGACCAACGAATGTGAAGCAGCATTTCAGGAACTCAAACATTACCTGAGTAATCCACTCCTCTTGAGTCCTTCCAAAGAGGGGGAAAATTTATATTTGTACTTGACAGTATCAGCCATAGCTGTGAGTGTAGCCCTCATCTGAGATGAGGGCAAGAAACAACTGTCGGTTTACTATGTCAGCCAAACTTTCCAAGGCGCTGAGACCAAGTATCCAAGGATTGAAAAAATTGCATTTGCATTGATAGTAGCTTCGCGCAAGTTACGACAATATTTCCAATCAAATCTTATCCTGGTGATGACAGACCAACCTATCAAAAGGTCCATGAACAAACCTGAGGCAGCTGGAAGAATGGTACAGTGGGCAATTGAACACAGCCAATTTGATATTGAGTACCATCCCAGGATAACCATTAAGGCACAAGCCTTGGCAAACTTCATCGTCGAGTTCACCTTTCTGGATGAAGACGATCTCACTAACAAGGCAAACAGTAGACGATACATACTGATGGTTCGTCAGCCCAAAAGAGGGGGGGAGTAGGGGTCGTCATAACCACCCCTGATGAAGGAGTACTCAGATATAGAATTCAACTGAAATTTTCGGCCACCAATAACGAGGCCGAGTACAAAGGAATATTGACGGGATTGAGACTCGGAAAGGTGTTTGGAGCTAAGAACCTATTAGTCCAGAATGATTCAAAGCTGGTAATTAGGCAAATCAAGGGAGAATATGAAGCAAAGGAAGAGGGAATGCAAAAATACCTCAAGCTGACGAAACATCTGACTCAGGAGTTTGATAAGGTGGAATTTGTACAGATCCCAGAAGTCAGAATATGGTAGCAGACGAAGTCGCAAAGATGGCATCGTCAGAAGAAGGGTTGACAAGCATGGAATTGGTGATAGAGGTCTAGAAACGGCCCAGCATCGAAGAAATTCCAACATTCGCCATCCAAAGCATAAACAGCTGGATGACGCCAATCATATCTTTCCTTCAAGACAGACACCTTCCTTATAACGCAGAAAAGGCCAAGAAAATCAAGAAGAGGGCAGCCAGATTCACAATCCTTAATGACACTTTATACAAGAGAGGCTTTTCCATGCCTTACTTGAAGTGTGTCGATGAAGATAAGGCCAAGTACATCCTAGAAGAAGTCCATGAAGGTGTTTGTGGGGACCATGCTGGCCCTAGATCCCTGGTGAGCAAGGTCATTCGAACAGGTTATTTCTGACCTACAATGCAGAAAGACGCAGTGGAGCTCGTCAAGAAGTGTGACAAGTGCCAAAGATTTAGGAATGTCCAGCGACTCCCAGTAGAGAAACTAACCGTGATAGCTTCCCCGTGGCCATTTGCGTAATGGGGAATTGACATCGTCAGCCCACTGCCCCTAGGTAAAGGTCAGGTAAAATTCTTACTAGTTGCTATTGATTACTTTAAGAAGTGGGTCGAAGCGAAAGCACTAGCAACCATCACTGAGGCGAGAATTTGGAGCTTTGTGTGGAAGAATATAATTTGCAAGTTCAGGATCTCGAGGACGATCAAATCTGATAATGGGCGACAGTTTGACAGCCAAGGCTTCAAGGACTTCTGCTTAGGCCTAGGCATCAAGAATCAGTTCTCATCCCTAAGGCATCCACAGGCGAATGGACATTATCAAAACCAAGCTGGACGATGCGAAGGGTGCCTGGCCAGAAGAATTGCCTAATATCTTGTGGGCTTACAAAACCACAGAAAGAACCCCAACGGGAGAAACCCCCTTCAGACTCACTTATGGCACTGAAGCAGTGATTCCGGTTGAGGTAGAAGTAACCAGCATTAGACGAGAGGTTTCAATGAAGAAGACAATGATGATTTTCTGTGAGTCAACCTGGACTATCTTGACCAGGTAAGAGACGAAGCTTGCAGCAGAATGGCGGAGTACAGGCAGAAGATGGTTGACTATTACAACAAGAGGGTAAAACTCAAATGACTTGAGCAACCACAGCAAGAACCCCAACGGGAGAAACCGCCTTTAGACTTACCTATGACACTGAGGCAGTGATCCCGGTCGAGGTAGGAGTAACTAGCATCAGACAAGAGGTTTCAACGAAGAAGACAATGATGATCGTCTGCGAGTCATCCTGGACTGTCTTGACCAGGTAAGAGACGAAGCTTGCAGCAGAATGGCGGAGTATAGGCAGAAGATGGTTGACTATTACAACAAAAGGGTAAAACTCAGACGACTTGACATAGGCGACCTCGTCTTGCACAAGGTCACCATGGCAACTAGAGATTCTGCCCAAGGAAAGCTCAGCCCCACATGGGAAGGACCTTACCGAGTCACCCACTACTCTAGGTAAGGCAGCTATCACCTGGAAACCCTAGAGGGACAGAGACTCCCAAGGCCATGGAACATTGAGCACTTGAAGAAATACCACCAATAGATGTAATAGATAAATGTATTCATCATTGAAATTAATAAATGAATTATTCAGCTAATGTTTCCATACAAGCAGGTTTGAATCAGCTGGGGTCCAAAGGATGGCAAGATCCCTAAAAGGGTGTAAGTCACCAAAGCCAAAAATGGCTAAGTAACAAGATTCCGCCTAGACAGATGTAAGTTACTGACGATGGCAAGATCCCTAAAACGGTGTAAGCCACAAAAACCAAAAATGGCTAAGTAACAAAATTCTTCCTAGACGGATGTAAGTTACTGATGAGGGCAAGATCCCTAAAAGGGTGTAAGCTACAAAAGACAAAAATGGCTAAGTAACAAGATTCCGCATAGACGGATGTAAGTTACTAACAACTACAGGACCCCTAGAAAGGTGTAAGTCACAAAAAACCAAAAAGTGGCCAAGTGACAAAATTCCGCCTAGACAGATGTAAGTTACTAATAAATACAAAAGAAAGACGAGATCCTTTGAAGAGGTTTGTTGCAGGAAAGTCACAACTAAAAATTTCACTAAGTAACAGAACCCGCACAGGCGAAATCGTTGACGAAGAAAAAAGGAAAAGCACAACTAAAAATGTTAGTAAAAAATATGAGTGGAAGTAAAATACCACAAAGCATATCATGAACCAACATGAGTGCAATCATGGAAACAAGTACGTAGCTACAAATTTAATTAAAGCCCAAAAACAGAGGGCAATTACCATTGTTTTTACATCTTAAAGCCCATAAACACTGGGCTAAAAATAATATTCTCAAGATAGGTTAAAGGGAAATTGTTCTGAAATTAGATTTACAAAAAGCCCAAAACATAACAGGCACTAAAAAAAAAAAAAAAAAAAAAATTCACAAGTAACAAGTTCAGGCAGCAGTAGTAACGTTGTCACCAGTAGGGACGTCACCAGAAGGAGCATTATTAGCAGGGGCATTCTCTGGAGCATCAGTCTTAGTGGCCAAAGACTGGGCAGCCTCGTCAGCGGCCATCTCCTGATTAACCTCTTCTAGGTCCAGCTTCTCCAAGTCTACTCTGGAGGGATGCTTGACGAGGTACCTCCTCAAAAGCTCGAAGCCCTTGAAATACCAGCTAAATAGGACGGTGTTGTACTTATCGGTAGTCTAGAAAGCTTCAACAGACCTAGCAGCAATAGTCTTGAGCTTCTCCTTGGCACCTAGAAGTTGCTCATCCTTCTCCAATGTCAATTGATGCTCAGCTTTAAGGTTGTCATTCAAGGTCTTCACTTTTTCCTTCAAGGAGGTAGCCTCACCCATGGAGTCAATAAGTTTCTTCTTCAGTGTAGAATTCTAAGCCTCTAGAGCCTCCATCCTAGATGTGAGAGACGCCACCTTAGCCTCTTGAGTAAAGTACTTAGAGGTAATATGGAGACTTTCCCCCAACACCTGGAAAGAAGTTCAAAGTCTTCAGTAGAATGAGAAAGGAAAAGAAACTAAAAGTTGCACAAACAATTTACCTGGACAAGCTTATGGACATGGCGAGCCGTAACATCATTGAAAGGAACGCCGGATAAGACCTTCAAATCCGCAGTAGTCACAACCCCGTGAGCCCTATCCACCGCCACCTTTTCGTCATTCCAGAGCGTAGATGAATGAAAATTGACCTTCTCCTTCTCTTTCTTGGACAACCGCGGCCTCTTAAAGACGGGAGTACCACCAATCTCTTCCACAGATGTCATGGGAGAGGTCGTCCTCGTCATTTCAGCTCCATAAACGATGGGAGTGACGGAGGCAGCTAAATTGACGGAGCTACCCTTCCCGGTGACGAGCACTGTTTTCTTCCCAATGTTAGACAACGACTCGTCTTTCTTGGACCTCATCTTCGCATACATATCCTTGTTGAACTTAGTCGTCATTTCTGCAAGAAGGAAACACTTGTTTAAAAAAAAAAAACAGAAGAGAATTAGTACCGACGAGCTCAACACTTACTCTTTTTTCCTTCAATCTCAATACTGCGCAAGACATAGGAAGACGGGTCAGGACCAGGATTATAAAAAGCAAAGGTCCGCAGATCTACCAAATCGTCCCAATTTTCAATCGTCTTGGCGTATTCAATCGCCTGCTCGACACGTTCCTTATGCCTACTTTTAAGTTTAGGTCGTCTCTTTACTGTGAAAAACAAGGGATAAAGAAGTCAATGACGATAACAGCAAATACGGCAAAACTAAAGCAACAAGAAGAAATACTGACACACCTAAGGTTGGCGTTCCCCACCGACGAAGCAACCTCGGGATATCACCCTAATCCCTATTGGAGGGAGTCTCAAAATCATCCCCGGACACAAAGAAAAATCTTGATTTCCAGTACCTGAAGGCCAAAGGTAATCCCCTAACAATCCTGGTCCTCCTTTCCCAGGGTACCAACTCATAGTATCCATACTCCTTGGACTCTTTCAAACGATATAGGTAAATGAGCTCACCTACCTTAATCATGTCCCCGTTAGCGGCCAACCATATTTCCATACAATTGACCACTATCCTCAACAAATTGGACATTAGTTGCCCAGAAGCAATCCCAAAATGGCCTAAAAGCTCCATCAGGAATGGATGGACGGGGAATCTAAGTCTACAAGTGAAGGCAGCCTTATAGAAGCACACCTCACCAGGAAAGAAGTGGCAAGTCCTATCCTCGTCATTGGGCCAACAAACACGAACCCTCTCCGGAAACTGAAACCTATCCTTGAATCTACCTATAGTTTCAGCATCCAGCCCACACACCTCCTCGAGGGCATGAAAAGCCCTAACCACTCAAGGAGTAGAGACGGCTGTATTCCCCTCTACTGGATCACCGTTAGACGATAACCCAATCTCAAGTTCACTAGACCTAACTTTAGACATTATCCCTTCCCCTTTCTCCTGACCCTCAAACCAATCAATTAATTGTCATATCAGAGGCAACAACTTAGCGAATGCCATACTCAAACTATTACCCTCAAAAACAAAACTTTCAAGGTTTAGGAAATTGCCTAAGGACCCCCCCAAGCATGCGAAAATGAAGGAAACTGAGGGACAAACTATCCTAACCTCAGAGTTACTAACCAAGAAAATCCCAAAAAAAGCACAGAGGGAAATAATACAAGCTAAACCCCCAAGAAATCAAAAACAAACAAAAGGAAAAAGGAAAGGAGAAGAAGAAAGAAATCAGAAGCAATATCGCAATAAAAAAGAGGAAAGGAAAAGCAAAAAAAGAGAAGAAATGTACCTTAAAAATGGCGGACAAGGGAAGCACCACCGCAGGGCACTCCAGTTTGAAGAAGAGTTGCAGAATGAGGTTAGTGAAGAAAAAGCTTAGAGCAATGATTGAAAATATTTGAGAAAAGTGAAAAGGAAAAAATGAGAAGGGGAGAAGTTTAAAACCAAGGCTCGAAAAACGGAAAACTAGTGGAAAACCCAATAGTCCCACAAATTGGAGCATTAACTCCACCAGTCAGCATGTGCCATGTAGGCCACGACCTGTGGAGTGCCGCCATTACGCATTTAATACGAAGCAAAACCCCAAAAGTCATTTACAACCTATAACCTTTCATATTCTATGATCGTCATGACACATCACGACAACCATAGAATTGGGGGGCAGCTGACGGGATTGACGAATCCGTCTCACATAGATGACCTCAACGATATAGATGAGGACGTCCTTAGACGAGTCAACAAATACCCATATCACTGACGAAGACAACCAGGCCATTCAATGCGGCCAATTATTCCTGAAACGGTTACAGGGCCAGCTGTATGAATCGTTGGAGCATATTGAAGCCACATTATAAAGCACAAGACGTTACCAAGAAGGGCATTAAGGCCACCATAACTACCCCAACGGCTAGGAGCTGTAAAAACATATATAAGGCCCTCACAATATCAATAGAAGGTATGAAAAATACTTAGATAATTTTTACTGTTATTCTATCGTTCTGTTTTAGCTTACAAAGAGTTCTCTTGTACTGACTTTGGCATCGGAGGCGTTGTGGCAAGCACCACATCGGTGACCATTCTAAGGGAGCTAGTTTACCACTTCTGTGATCACAGAGACGATATTGTGGCTCCATCTGGACGCACTCACTTGGACTGATGAGTTTGCACTTCATCAAAGATAATTCATTAAAAATAAACTATATTAGAAAAAGTAGGAAGATAATAAAATTTTATAAATTTTATATTTTTTCACGATTATTGAAATACTATATTATGATTGGTAGTAATAAAAGTGAAACAAATGATAATGTTATTATGTGAAAATGATGTTATTTCAATCACAATTTATCACAATAATTGCCAAGAGTTTTGTAACTCAATTATTATTCAAATCACTCATTGCTATTTTGTAACTAATTATCAAAAAACAAAACAATCTAAGAATGTTTGACATGTAAAAACAAAAACCAAAAAAAAAAAAAAAAAAAATATTCTACCTTGTTAATATTAAAATTTTGTTTTGTATAATAACCGAATCCCTCTCACCCACTAAAAAAAATGATCACATTAATAATAATGAATTTAAGAAAATTTTTGGGTCCTACTCTATTCAACCAAGCAATTATTACTTATTATTCACATTATATTCAAATGTCAAAACTCAAAACCTTCCATCATTACCACCACACACCCTTGGTGCAATGGCTACTCTACAAGTATAAGTGCTTGTGGAGTGTGGGGGGCCAGGGTCGGGGTTTAAGTCTTCAAGAAGGAGCTTCACATACATATATACTTAGATTAGACTAGAGTAGAATTCTATCTTGTATAAAAAAAAACAAAAACAAAAAAAAACAAAAAACAAAAAACAAAATCTTCCATCATTAAAAATATATTTTAAAAAGATCAATTGTCAACCTTCCATCATCATAATAATAATAATAATCGCAAACCCGTGTTATGCATGGGAACCTACCTATTTGTGAGGTAGATTAAAATAATTTTATAAAAATCCCATTGAACTGGCTGTGTTAAACATTTTTTCCCTAGAAGGTCTTTTTCCAAAAGTCTATAAAATTTTTCAAGAAATGCTTTTCATAAAAGTCCATTGGAACTTCTCTTTGAGAAATCCATTCCCATTTCCAAAAATACTAAAAATCTAATAAAATATTTTCCGAAAATTCCAAGAGAATCAAATAAATATTTTCCAATAGATGTTTCCAACACCCCCACCCCCCAAAGGCATTTTCCCAAAAACTCCTAAATACAATTTAAAAAATTTTCTAAAAGTGTGTTTTCCGTTAAAAAAACACTAATAAAAATGCAGGTTATAGCCATGTTATTTTTAGTTGCATTTACCAAAAATGCAATTATAGCTATCCTACAGTTGCATTTTTAAGAAATGCAGCTTAAACTACTAACCTATAGCTGCATTTTTAAAACGTAGCTATAGATTAAGTCTATTGCCACATCTTTTTGATAGGGCCTATTGCCACATTCAAAACGTGTGGCTGTAGACGACTAAATTTCTTAGTTTGAAATAAATCAAACAAGTAAAATAGTTTCACAAATACGAATTTATATTGAATATGTGGTACAATTCTCTGTGATTACAAAAGAGTGATCTTCTGATTCGATCTCCTTGAAAGACTTGTTGATTGGAATTGTAATAATGTAATTTTGACTCGAACACAAAATATTCTTCAATTTAGCTGAAGGATGGATCGAAGACCCTTGAAACAGAATCACAATGAATCTTTGGCTGTGAGCTTGTTAGAAATTCTTAGTTCTTCGTGTTCGTTGTATGTTCTTCGTGTTCTTGGTGCGTTCTTCGTCTTCAAAGATTTGTGGTGGAAGTTCTTCGATGCTTTAGAGGCTTAAATCCATAGAGCTTTGTGGATTTATGGTTTGTTGAGGTTTCTGGAGGCTTTTAAGCTTGATTTCAGTGAACTTTGAGATCTAAGCAGATAGTTTGGATGATTCTGCTTCGAATGTTCTTCGATTTTGAGTTTGAAGTTCTTGAAGGCTTTGAGGCTTGATTCCTACAGAGCTTCTGTACTTATGAGTTCTTCTGAATCTTCTCTGATGCTGCTTGTGTTTCAGATGGCTTGGTGTCCTCCTAAATGTCTTAGGAAGGCTTCTATTTATAGGAATTTGGAGGTGGATGAGCGACACATGGCAGAGTTTGATTAGTGACACATGTCACAGCCTAATTGGTCCGCTTATGTCATCGCTTACACGTGTTGGATTGATTATGTCATTGCTTACACGTGCAAGGCTGCATATGTCATCGCTTACACGCACTAATGCGTGATTGGTTTTTGCATGACACTTGACAAATTTCTGTTGGTTTCTGAGTAGTGATGGTAAAACCTAGCAGCAACATGTGACGCTTTGTAATTGGCTATATTTTGTAAACTTGGTAGTGTGACGTGTCATCTTGTGATAGGTTGGGAATTTTCCCTCTCTATAGTGGCTATAGGTCTAATTGAATTATAATTTTTTTTTTTTTTTTAAAAGATGACCCATTACGGCATTTAAAAAACACTACCATAGCCAATCTATAGCCACGTTTTTAACAAGCGTAGCTTAAAATCTTGACCAATAGCTGCATTTTTAAAACACGACTATAGGTTAAGTCTATAACTGCATTTCTAATTGTTTTTAGCCTTGTTTTTTGGATATGACCTATTGCCACGTTCAAGAAATGTGGCTATAGGTCCAACCGAATTTGAGAAGAAAAAGAAAAAGGAAAAAGGACCTATTACCGCGTTTAAGCTCATTAACCTCACGATCAAGCCAACGAAGTCCCCCTCCCCCAAATTTAACCTTTGTCTTTGTTGTCTTTCTTACATGAAAATTGCATGGAGGGTAAGTTGCTTTTTTTTTTTTTTTTTGCTTTTAAATTAATGAGTGAGGTAAGCAATATTTAAATTTCAAAGTGCAACTCTTTTATAAATAAATATGTGATTAAAGCATGTCTACTTGTATTTTTAGTATATTTTCAAAAGAAGGTGAGATGTGTAACACTCTCTTCACATGTAACCGACTGAGCTTTCAAGTCCATGTCTTTGGTTCGAGACATTCCTTTTCCCTTTTAGCTTAAGAGCCCTTAGGAAATCCTTTTCCCTCAATGCCATGTGTTACACTGTTAATAGGCCTTAGTTGCCTCTTGTAATTGCTTTGAGGCAACTTCTCCCACGTTGCTTGTGTATATTTGACATGTGTGTGTTTTGAGGCAATTGATGTAGATAATTTTGAGGTTTGAAGGTGTAAAATTGAGCCATTAGTGCGTCAAACTATTAACACCTAAAATACCCACACAGTTATCTCATATGTTTTTTTTTCTCCTCTATCGTGCATGACCTGCCTCACTGCTGGAGTGCTGATCATATCTGCCACTCCCTGTTTTCCACCTGCCAAAATATAGGTTAGCTATATCTACCTCTTTTATATATATATATATATATATATAATATTGTGGCAACCCTCAATCTTTCATTCTGGTGCTCTCTTTCTTGGTACTCTGACCAATAATCAACAAAACATTATTGTTATTATTTTTTTAAGATACAAGATAGAATTTTTATTTTAACTTGATATAAGTGTATATGTATGTAAAACTTTCTCTTTGAAACTTGAACTTCGGCCATTAGTCCCTGCACCCCACAAGTATTTATACTTGTAGAGTGACCACCGCTCCTAAGGAGGAGCGGCGGTGACAAAACATTAATATTAATTTTTATTTCAGATAAAATCTACTAAAATCTGACAGCAAGGATGGGGGAAATAAAAATAAAAATTTTGTGGACAAATCTCCCATTGATCTGTGACTTATTTATTATGTAAGAATCAGCATTTTGCATGCGTCATTAATTATTTAGTTAGTATTTATGATATATCTTTACATGTCCTTAATTAGGTTGCCTAGAAAAGCAATATAAAATAGGGACAATAGAATAGTTTAGTATTGTGTGAGAAAACTAAGATGTGAAGACAGCAAGGACAGCAAGCAACGTATAGATAGGGAGAATCCAAGAAGAAGAGAAGTTGCCATTATTGACTTTAATGGTTCGTCTTCCCTTTGTCTCTTAAGAATATGGGAGTTTGTTTTTATTTATTTATTAATTTTTGTGTTTTAAGTGTTTTTAAAAATATAATAATATCTTAAACTTTTTTTTTTTGAGAAACCAATATCTTAAACTTAAGATCTTACATTTTAATCTAGTCTTTTAATAGTTGAATTGGTCCATGCTTGATCAACATTTTGTAAAATATTTATAAAAAAATTTTGTGGCTCTAACGTTACTTTTTTTGTATAAAGCTTCACACGATTATGTATTTTATCATCCGATAAAGAAGTGAAGAATGGTATGTGTTATTTTTACAAAGTTAGTGAGAGAGCAAGTATAAGGAAATAAAAAGGCTAAGAATGAAATAGTGAAGAGTGGTATGTGTCTTGCAAAGTGTGTACATCAATAAAATTTCTTTTTATTAATAACTTTTTTGTGTATTTTACTTGAGCGTGTTGAGATTTATTACAAAGTATTTACATTGAAAAATACTTTCTTTCAAAGTATTAAATTTATTGTCATGAAAAAACTTTCACAATGCCAACTCTTAATAATTCACCAAAAAAAAAAATTTTGTCATTATTTTGTGTTTTTTTTTTTAACTATATACTTTAGTAACATCCTTAAAATTGCCAAAATGGGCATTTGCCCCTTTTGCCAAAACTTTCTAGCAAAATGTCCTCTGTCAGAAACTATTTAGGAAAATGCCCTTATTTTGAAACTCGAATTTTTTAAAAATCGAGTTTCAATTTAAAATTTGATTTTTGGACAATCGAGTTATAGGGAACTGAAACTTAAAAAAAAAATATATATATATATATATATTGTGGAACTCGAGTTCCATTCAAGGAACTCGAGTTCCAAAATTTTTTTTCTAAGTTCAATTTCGCTATAACTTGATTGTTCAAAAATCGAGTTTTACATTTCAAACTCAATTTTCTAAAAATCGAGTTTCAAAATAGGGATATATCCCTAAATAGTTTCAGACAAGAGGCATTTTGCTGGAAAGTTTGTGAGAAATGAGTAAAACCCTATTTTGGCCTCCTTAAAATTCATCAGTACAGCTTAACTTGTATCATAATACAAACCAATGTAACTTGGAAGTTGGAAAGAATTGAGGTCAAGTTAGGCATGTGGTAGCTTTTTTATTATATATATATATATAATCAAAACTTCTGAAGCTCCTACAATTTTCCACGTCAGCAATATTTATATAAATAATAATAATTTTTTTCCACCAAATACAAATTACAAACTCGATTCTTATTAAAACCCAACTATCTGTCAAACAAAAAACACTAAAATTCTAAAACCAACCGTTCTCTTTGCCTCTTTAAGCCGTTCTCTCTGTATCCTTGTTAGTCCACCATAGCCATCTCTCCCACCCACGACTGAGCCGTTACCCATCATAGCCATCACAAAATCTCCAATGTTGCAGGCCCAATTACGCAGGTGAGATGCTTTTAATGTCATGTATCTAATCTTTCCCTCTCTCTTTCTCTTTCTAAATATTTGTTTTTTAATGTTCATTGGCTTTGCTTCTTTTTGTTGTTCCTTGACTGAATTACTGTTGTTGCATAAGTAATATTTTGATTTTTAATTTAGTTCTTTTGCAAATACTATTGTTGGGTATTGTTAGGTTTTTTTTTTTTTTTTTTTTTTTTTTTTTTTTTTTGGATTTAATTTTGTGAATTTTTATCTGGGTTCATGTGGCTACCACTTAGAAACTTGATTTTAGTGTATAGTTTCTCTGTAGGCATTGATTTGTGAGCCTTTTAATTCTTGATACAAATTTGAAATTCATAAGGAATTATAAATTCTGATTCTTTGGGATTGTGTATTTGAAATTTTAGTGGTAACAAAGCTATGGGTTTGAATTTTTTATGATTCATATGTAACTACTTATTATTGTTTATATACATTGTTGACTTTTTGTTTTCTTCTTATCGTTTTTCTATTTTATGTTTTCTCTTTTTCCTCAGTGAGAAGAAACCCATGGAAGGTTAAGAAGAAAGAACAGAGTAGCCTTGCACCACCGGTTTGCAAGTAAAATCACTACGGTAAATTGATTTCTTTTAATGTTCCCTTTCATTGTTTGCTGTCACGCTACTGTTATTGCTTAATCTCTTCTTCACTGACATTGTTGACTTTTTGTTTTCTTCTTTTCATTTTCCGTTTTATGCTTTCTCTTTTCTCTCTGAGAAAAAAACCCAACGAAGGTTGAGGAAAAGAACAGAGTAGCCTTGCACCACCGGTCTGCCAGCAAAATCACTACGATAAATTGATTTCTTTCATTGTTCCCTTTCATTGTTTACTGTCGTGCTACTGTTATTGCTCAATCTCTTCTTCACTATCACGCTACTGTCTTTTTGGTTCCTTCCACTAATTTGATAGAAATATTGTTTTTCCATTGTGTCTTGATTTAGACAACTTTAGTCAATTTTCCAAATTACACCACATTTGCTTTGGCGATATAAAAACAAATGTTAGACATGTTGGTGAGAAATTTAAAAGCCATGGTGTAAGGTTGAATTTAATCAACCATCTTGTTGGCTTTATTTCGTACCAATTTGCTTGTAATTCAGCAATTAGTAACCCTGTATTTAGGTGGGATTATTGTAAGGGTAGTGTGTGAGAAGATGTGAAGAAATGTTCCTCAATGTGCAAAGATGTAGGGACTCACGACTGGAACTCGCGGGTGCAAGCCGCCAGATGAGTGTCACGTGCCAAGCATGCGGGAAGCTGAAGTGTTTTGCCAGCTGGTGCACTACAGGACAAAATACCCAGGCTGATCAGGCTGTTACCTCTCGGCTGGAACTCACAACTCAAACCAGTCGAAAGGCCAAGTCGCCAACCAGCCCTGTTTGGGAAAAACTGACTTTTCGCATTCCTTTCTCACCCCATTATATATAGACCCTTATACCCACCAAATGTAGTGAGCTTCTAGAGAGAATTTTGTGAGAGAAACTCTAGAGAAAAACAAAATTGATTCATCCACAATCTTTACATTAGAGACTCTACAAATTCCTTTACTCTCTTCCTCTCCATTGTTACACCTTTGAGAGGTTTTTGACCAAATCCTTTTCTCACCATACCCATATCTATGAGAAGATTTATTTGGTGCTTTGGGAAGCAGTTAGGCAGGAACCAATTCACATTGGTTGATGCTATGGGCTATAGCAGAATCTAGTAAGCTAGAGAAGAAAAAGGTTCGACGCAACCTTGTTGGAGCAAGAAGCTTGGAGGGCTTAGGTACATTGGGTAGATTAGGCTTGGAGGGTCTATTGCTGTACATGTATCCCAACTACATTTTCTAGTGGATTATTGACCACTTAGAGGGCGGCGGAGAGGTTTTACGCTGAGAGCTTCGGTTTCCTCTTCGATAACACATCATGTGTTGTCCTTGTGTTTACATCTCTCTTTCCTTTATCTTTGCCTTTTATTTTCTGCTGTGGATGTGATTATAATTGGCTTAGACTGTTTATCAATTCTGTATTTAGCTTATGTTCATGTTCCACATGTTAATCGTTTGATATTAAGCTTGAATTGATAATTTGTATTTTGGGGTCAAAACGTTTAAGGGTGTTCCATACCCATTTTGAACATTCAATTAGTATCAGAGCGGGTACACTTATTGTGGTTTAAATACCTAAGTGTGATCCTTGACCCCTTGTGTTTATTTGCCATGGATTGTGCTTTATATGACTCCTTATATGATTTGGTTGATGATAAATGTAACATGCCACGTGTTTGTGAAAATGCCTCTATGAGTGATAATCCTCATGATTGTGATGCTATGTTACATGAATCTTTGGATGTTGTTGATATTCCTAACCTCAAACCCTTGGAGAAAATTGCTAAGAAGTTTCAAAAGAATTTGAGCAAATTACTTTGTGAAAATGATGATTTGATTGCTAAGCTCAATGAATCCAACAAATTGGTTGAAAAATATAAGAAACTTGCTAAAATTTCTCTTCAAAAGCTGAAAGAGTTTGAATGTTTGAATATGGACTTAGATACTAAACTTGTTTTGTCTAACAAACTTGTTGACGAGTTAAAATGTGAAAATGAATCTCTCAAGATGCATGCCAAGTGTTTGATTGCTGAACCTATTGATAAAAAGGATGAAAATATTTGCTGCAATCATGTTGTGGTACCCAATATTGTGCCTATTGTGTGTTCTAGCCCAAAGGACAAATCGGTGTACATTCCTCCACACAATAGAAATCAAAAGGTAGAGAGAAAGGCTTCTAAGTCAAAGCCTCCGTTTAGGTCTTAACCTAAGGTTTTGGATGGATCTAAGTTTGTTCCAACTTGCCACCATTGTGGTGTGATTGGTCATATAAGACCTCAATGTTATACGTTGAAGAGAGAACAAAACCATGTTGCTAGATCCCTTTCTAAAAAGTCTAGTGGACCTAAACACATTGTGTGTCACCATTGTGGTGCTTTTAGTCATCTAAGACCTCATTGCTCTAAGTTTCATGCTCTTAAAAGAATCAAAAGAAAAGAAAAACTTGAGCTTTTTGGAAGTTATGCTAAAAAAGGTAAACTGGTTTTGAGTGAAGATAGCATGTTGTTAAAGAAATTGCTTAATACTCTTAACTCCTTTACTATGTGCATCTCCGGTTCTCATTCTTCTAATCCTCGTCTCACTTCTAATGAGGCACTCACTCCAAAAAATCGTTCCGTTTGGATAAGGAAGGGTTCCTATGGTTGAGTTTTGGCTCTTTTGGTCCTTGATCTAATTTTTTCGATCTTTGTAGGACCCTTCATGCATTAGATGCGTCATTGTTATGCATTTGTGCATCTTGCATCTCTTTATTTGCATTGTTTTGGTGTTATTTTTTATCTTACTTTTATGTCTTTGTTTTGTGTGAGTAAAAATCCAAAACCGCATAAAAAGTGAAAAATCAAAAAGTTTGATCGTATATGTTTGAGCACATATCACATGTGATTTTTGCCTTGTACCTTTGTACTAATAGTTTTGTGCATTTACGAGCTTAGCTTGTTCTTTATGCACTTATATCTTTGTAGGAAAAATCTTGACATTTTTGTGTGATTGTTGTAAATCGATCTTCAAGCTTGTCATGAATGATTAGTCAATAGTCATGTTGGTTTTGATACATGCATAGATTTGTACCTATATATCTTCTCACCATTTATTTTTCTTTTTGCTTAAAAGAGCTCACCAAATGTAAATCTCCAAATGAAAAGAGATATTGAGCTGCAAAAGCCTGTCGCACATACTAGTATTTGACTAGGAAAAATGGAAAGCGACTTTTATGAAATTATATGATTCCCAAAAAGCCAAAGGCTTGTTCATCAAATTGAAATATCAAAAATTTTAGACATCGATCTCAAAATGAGATGTATTGATTCAAAATGATCAAATGTTATGAGTTGTAAAGAAGCCAAATGAAAAACTTCAAAGATATGTAATCATTTTCTTGTGGGAGGTCATATATGTTTATTTCTATAATTGAGATAGGCCACTTGTCTTAGTACTAGTTGTGTATGACTTAATTGAATTGATCATTGAAACTTCATTCTAGACTAAGGACTATTCCACACTTGATACACACACACAACACACATGCTTAATGTTCAATGAATGTCTTATTCATTTGTTCGATTGTACTTGTTTAAATGTGATGTGTGTGTGCTCAACTATATATGGATCAATCCAAAAAGATTTTTGATCATTTTATATGTTTTTGGAAGTGATTTTTATCACTCTTTGTGTTCATGTTTAGTGTATACTTTGTTTTTCATAGTTTAAACATGTTATAGGTTGAAAAACAAGTGTCAGAATTTTTGGCTACTCATTTTTGCGACTTGCACCCGCAAATCCAAGCAGCCAATTTTGGCTACTCATTTTGACGACTTGCCCAGTCGCGAGTTTACACAAAATGGTTTCGCAACTCACTCGCGACTCATCTCGCGACTCGCCGATTGCGAAACGCCTAGAATTAGCTTTTTAAAGAGCTTTTTCGTGGGAAACTTGTTTTAAACCTTTCCCATCCTTTTTTAAACCCCTCTTTCAATATGTTTACATCAAAACCCAATCAATTTGAATGGTTTTTCATTCCATTAACATCTCTAAGGTAATTTTAAACTCTTTTCATTGTTTTGGATCCTTAGATTATGTTTTGGAGAGTTTTATGCTCTTGGTTGGGATTTTCATCATAGGGGTTGGGAAAACTTATTTTTTGTTAAATTTTTGTATGGGATTGGTTTCTTTTGATGATTTGCTTTGGATGTTGTCCCCTTGTGGCAAAAAGAGCATGTATTAAGGGTGGTTTTCATGGTGTTCATGCATTGTTTCACATTATTGTTCATAGTGTGCATGCTAGGTGTTTGATGAAATGTCTCTTAGGCATTTTCTCGCTTGTTTGGACTTCAATGAGATTCAAACTTTGGGGTTTCTCATGTTTCCTCATTAGGAATATGTTTGGTTCATTGGTTGTGTAGTTTACACACCTTGCCCCACATGTGCATTTTACATGCATTGGTCATGCATTGCACTTTGTCATCTCTTGCACACACCTTGCTACCCTTGTCATGCATTGGTCTATACCTTGTTTCTTCATCCTAACATGTCATGTTTACGTTATGCTTTGTAGCATTTTGTTTCGTCTTAGGTTTGAGCTTCATTTTCTCATCCATCTCTCACCCCTCATGCATCATTATCATTGTTCATATCATCATCTCTTGTCCTCGTTTCTCCTTGACCCTTTGTCTATTCCTGAAAAAAAAGGAAGAAAGTATGCTCTAGAGAGCATATCGGAGAGTTTTTGTCATTTCTATATGACACTTGTGCACATTCTTAGGAGGAGAAATTCTATTTCTCGTGCACATTTGTAGGGGGAGAGATATTCCATAAGGGAGATGCATATACCAAGGGGGAGAAGATATTGTGTTAATAAGAAAACTTTGTCTTGACTGTCATTTCTTTATGATTGTTTTGTGTTTAATCATGTTGCTCACATGTTTCACATCATGTTTACTTGATTACAATTTACTTGTTACATTATACTTGTCCGTTTATTACTTGCTTTACCTTGAGGGTCTAATGTGTTTTGTGCAAATGTTTCAGGCTACAGGTATATATGTTCCAAGTTCATCACAGCTCCTATGATTCATAATAGGGGGAGTGATTTGATAAATGAAGTATTTTATATGTTTGCACCCATGATGCTTATGTAAGCTTTAAGGGTTTGTTTCCTTGCACTTATGCAATTTGTAGGCTTTTATGGTTTGTACCATGCAAAGCAATCTTTTTGCTTTGTAGCCTTGCTTTGTGGCTTATGTACTTGATGTTAAATGTTATGCATTTTAATTTAGTACATCACTCTTGTGCCCTTGTAGGATTGTTCCTAGATGCATATATGTTTGTATGCATTGGTTGAGCGTTAGACATGTAAATGATACTTTGCATATAAGCTTGTTAGCTTGCATGTCCGGACGTTCATTCCTTGTGTGAATGAGCATTGTGATCACTATTGTATAGTGATTATCTATTTTGGTCAAGCCATGGTTTATTGCTTTATTCCATTTTTGCTTGATCACATTATGCTTGCTCCATATGCATTTCAAGTTTTTTGCATACAATGATATTATTGTGTTGTTGTATTTCTATAGATACTTGTTCATATGTTTCAAGAGTTTTTCAGAATTTAGATTTAGGTGTGAGTGAGTTTTGTTCAACTGTTCCCAACTCACGTGTTAAGTCTAGAGTCTGTTGTAGGGTTTTGTCACGGAATAGCCAAAGAGGGAGATTGTAAGGTTTAATTTAGTCAATCATCTTGTTGGCTTTATTCCATGCCAATTTGCTTGTAATTCAACAATTAGTAACCCTGTATTTAGGTGGGATTATTGTAAAGGTAGTGTGTGAGAAGATGTGAAGAAATGTTCCTCAATGTGCAAAGATGTAGGGACTCGCGACTGGAACTCGTGGGTGGCTCGCGGGTGCAAGCCGCCAGATGAGTGTCACATGCCAAGCATGCGGGAAGCTGAAGCGTTTTGCCAGCTGGTGCACTACAGGACAAAATACCCAGGCTAGCCAGCCGTTACCTCACGGCTGGAACTCGCGACTCAGACTAATCGCGAGGCCAAGCCGCCAACCAGCCCTGTTTGGGAAAAATTGACTCTTCGCATTCCTTTCTCACCCCACTATGTATAAACCCTTATACCCACCAAATGTAGAAAGCTTTTAGAGAGAATTTTGTGAGAGAAACCCTAAAGAAAAATAAGATTGATTCATCCACAATCTATTCCTTAGAGACTCTACAAATTCCTCTACTCTCTTCCTCTCCATTGTTATACCTTTGAGAGGTTTTTGACCAAATACTTTTCTCACCATACCCATATCTGTGAGAAGGTTTATTTGGTGTTTTGGGAAGCAGTTAGGAAGGAACTAATTCACACTGGTTAATGCTATGGGCTATAACAGAATCTGGTAAGCTAGAGAAGAAAAAGGTTCGGCGTAACCTCGTTGGAGCCAAAAGCTTGGAGGGCTTAGGTACATCGGGTAGATTAGGCTTAGAGGGTCTATTGCTGTTTATGTATCCCAACTACATTTTCTAGTGGATTATTGACCGCTTGGAGGACAGCGGAGAGGTTTTACGCCGAGGGCTTTGGTTTCCTCTTCGATAACACATCGTGTGTTGTCCTTGTGTTTGCATCTCTCTTTCCTTTATCTTTGCCTTCTATTTTCTGCTATGGATGTGATTATAATTGGCTTAGACTGTTTATCAATTTTGTATTTAGCTTATGTTTATGTTTCGCACGTTAATCGTTTGATATTAAGCTTGAATTGATAATTTGTATTTTGGGGTCAAAACGTTCAAGGGTATTCCATATCCATTTTGAACATTCACATGGAAGAGTTGGGTTTCTGGCTTTAAATTATTCATGGCAGAATTTGATTAGTTATGTAGTTCCATATATTTAATACTCCTCAATTTGTTTATTCTGCCTGTTTGTTGTGTTATTTGTTGCATTACAGGAACTGTTCAATTAGTCAATAGGATGTGTATTTCTGTTTTAATTTTTTTTTTTTATTATAACAACAAACGTTAATAACTAAGACATTAAAATTTTGTGCACACCATGTGTTTGACAAAATGCCTTACTTACTCTTGCATTAGTTTATAGCCACTTTATGGTTTGTGACTCTTGGTTTTAGTTGCTATTGGTCATTGACTACTTTTTGTTATGTATCAATCATAAGTCATGATGATATGAAAAATGAGTAGAATTTATTTAATTCAGCAACCTACTTATTTTAAGAAAAGTGTTATTGTAATTTAAAAGTTTCACTTATTTGGCCAAGAGCAGCAACTTTTGTATTTAAATTTTTTGAGATTAGTGTGGATCATTTCAGTTAAAAAGAAGCTTGGATTTGTCACAAGCCAAAAAATATATTAATACATCAATAAAAAACTTCGGCTAAAAGAAGCTTTTGTGTTTTGATTTTCCTAATTGTAAAAATTGGCTCTGTCATAACTAAACAACCATATCTTATAACAAATTGATGATATTTACTTGAATCTTCTTTGTTCATGAAGGTAGTAAATAATGAACTTTCTCTATGATCATACTTGTGTTTTTTCTTAAATGGAGGAGGAACATTATAAAATGCAAAAAAAAGGTGAATGTGCAGTGCATGATATTGCTCCAATATTTATGTTGACCCTAAATAATTAGGAGTTAAGTCTTAATTTTGGAACCTAAGAACCTGTTGTTGATGAGAAAAATAAACTAAAGAATTTGATGCTTGTGACTCTTGGAGAATATATTTCCGTACCTCTCTTTCTTTATAATTATTACTATAGCATTCATCTTATTGGAAAAACATAGTTTAGCTTAAGATTGTCTAATATTCATTCTTTTGATATTTGGGTGTTAATGAACAATTAGATTATTGGACTGCACAAGATGCAGCTATTGTTAATGATACACCATATACTGAATATTTACTTTCTACAAACACTATAGTCTGTGAGATCATATTAACTGCAATTTCATTCTCTAATTCACTATAAACTGTGTGTATGTGAATGTAAGGTCATACCTTGGAAATTTTTTTTGATTTTTTTGACCATTGGTTATGAGATTGATATTGAACTTGGACTTGGTTCTATCCATTTGGTATATAATTTTAGAAGATAATTTCAAGCTTTATGAATGAGGGGTTGGGAAACTGTGAAGTGGATCTGGTTTGATTATGACTTATTTCATGGCGTGATTATGAATTTTAGTGTGATTTAAAGGTGACTTGGTGTTTTTCAAATTGTGAGTCTACAATTGTAAAGTCTCATTACATTAGAGTTTTGCTGATTTGATAGGGCATTTTGTGGTGGGGTTGGTATTGAACATTGAATTTTGATATTCTTCTTTTGAGTTTTAATTTCGTGTTCTTTTTGAGTATTTTCAATTTAGTTGGATTTGAAGTTTTATAGGAAGGATTTTGTCTAGGTTTCAACAAAAAATGATTTCATGATAGTGGGACCAATAAATATTTTTTGGAAGAACAGTGGGCCCTTTTTTTATTTAATTTTATTAAATTTGCTTGAATTATTTGAACATTTACCCAAAAAAAAGCTCTTTAATTTTGCCTCTTCCTCATTTAATTTAAAAAAAAAAAAAAAAAATTAAGTTGTAGACTTGGAGTTTACCATGGAAGGAGACTCATTTCTGATTCTCCCTCTTTGATTCCATAATATTCAGAATCTAGACTCAGTATTTCATTTGGTCTTTCTTTCCTTCTTTTTATTCTTCTTTTTCTTCTTTACTCCTTCATTTATTTTATTTATGAATTTCAAAATTTAAGATAATATTAATATTAAATTACTTTTTACTTAAGTATGTAAAAAAAAAAAAAAAAAAATTCAGTGTGAAACAATTAAATAGATCATTTACTTCACTATATATATACATATATGTACAAAAAGTCAATATCACTTACAATTTACATAGACAATTGTTTTTCTTGGTCTGAATGAGTTGTTTACTCTATTAAGGTTACAACTGAGACATTACATAGCACTTACATACATTTAAACAAACACGTAAAGCTGTACATTGAGGTCTATACAAATAAGACAAAGGCAAACGACCGCGTCAATTAACATCAATCACTCACACATGAACCATTCTTCTTTTTTCCTTGCTTTACCCTCTTTTTCTATTTGCTAAGATAGAGTAAATTTGTGGTTTGGTAAGAGTACTTGCAACACACAAATGAGAATCACTATAGTTCACAATCAAATGAGTTTTTCTATAGTTCACAAATAGTGTTTTTTGGAACATGCGACTCCTACTGCCAACGGTTTGAAGCCATGTCATATCTGTAATGCAGTAAAGATAAAAAGCAAATGAGTGTTCCCAAGTAGATCAAAGATGACTTTTGTTAATCATGTGGAACTAACAAAAATTTGAAAACCATAAATGCAAGGTTCTAAACTGATCATTAACATATTAAAGGGAACGGCAATAGTTAAGGCCACCATATGCCACTCAAGTCTTCACAGTTTTGCTTTTGTTGGAGGATTACTAGCAAGTCCACAAAATCAGGTAAAGATAAAGGTAAAGGCAAAGGAATAGAAGTGAGCACACCAAATGAACATGCATGGATTTGGGTGTACATGGCTTATGATTTAAGAAATTATATATTAATTGCATACATAATGCTACCTTCAGCAAAATTAATCAAATAATGTAGTATGAAGTCCCATAAAATTGTGTCACTTCTTTTCTTAGGGTTATTATAAGCACGATTCCAACCAGTGCCATTGCATAATTTTGATTTTATTAATAAGTCAGATGCAAGACCCTAATTGATAGTTTAAATTTTAAAATTAAAACAAAAGAACATATTCAGTGACTATTATGAAGCAACAAAGGAAGAAGATACAAAAAACACTTTAAAGTTTTTTTTCTCAATTTATTTGAAATATTGATTATGTAGTTCCTTAAATTTGTGTTTCATACATTTCTGTTTCATTAAATTTATACACAATAGCTTTCCCATGCATCGCACGGGTTAGCGACTAGTTATTATTATTAGGGTAAATTCCACAAACCACCCCTGAGGTTTGGGATAATACCAACTAAGTTCAAGACATTTCAAAATTGACCAATTTAGTCCGTAAAGACTATTTTGCCCCTGAAGACATTTTAATCCCTAACCCCGTTACCTCTCATCCCTTTCTCTAACTCACTAACTACACCATCTCCTTCTCTCTCTTCTCTCTCTCTCTTCTGTTTCTCATTAAACAAACAACAACAAAAGTGCTTGAATGAAACCAACAATCAAAACTCATTTTCTTTGAATGAGGAGGGAAACACAACAAATTTAAACCCAACCCACAGAACATGCAATCAAGAATTAAGAACTGTGACAAAAAATCAGCCTCTCAACTCAAAATCCTAATCTAAAACCAAAACCCAATCAATCAAAACACCCTCTTAAGAAAACCCCCAAATTCATCAGCCTCAATAAGAAAAATTTTTTGCTCCTCCCTGTGGCTTTGTGACCGTCCACCACCACGGCACCGCCACAACCACCACGAGAGAGAAACCTAAACCCTTCAATGTTGATCCACACCAAAACCCACGAATCACCACTTACCCACACCACGGCGCCGCCACAAAGACCACGAGAGATAGAGAAGGGAAAGACTCCAACGCTGATCCACACCAAAATCCACACGTCGTCTAGAGCCCTCTAGCTTATAGATCGAAGAGTGGGTTTGGGGTTTTGAGGGAATAAGAATCAAATAGGGAAGAGAGTGATTTTCAGTGAGTGGGTTTGGGGTTTGGGGTTTTGTGGTGGTGTTGGCTGAGGTTCACCGTGGAGGAGCATGAAGGCTCTACTCCATTTAGATCAGTGAGATCGAAGAGGGAAGAGAGTAATTTTCAGTGAGGAGAGTTGATGGTTGAGGAGGCTTAGACTTAGGCTGATCGAAGATACAATCATGGAGGCTCGGCCATGATTGGTTTTTGGTTTCTGGAAAAAGCTCCAGATCAGAAAGACAGAGAGAAGGGAGAGCTCAGCGTGGGGGAGATGAAGAACAGAAAAAAAAAAATGTTGTTTAATAAAATGGTGCACAGACGGTATTAGTGACCTTTACGGGCAAAATAATCTTTACGGACTAAATTGGTCAATTTTGGAATGTCTTTGACCTAATTGGTACTAACTCAAACCTCAGAAGTGGTTTGTGGAATTTACCCTTATTATTATTATTGTTGTTGTTGTTGTTGTTGTTGTTTTGTGTGTGTGTGTGGATAGTTTTTTTTCCTGTTTATCTGGTTATACAAGACAAGACAAGACAAGATGGCAATCCCTGTGTAACGTGGAACGGTGGAAGGGTTGTTACTTATTTACCAACAAATTTCATTTTATTTTTTTGTTTTTTTGCCGAATGATCTACCAACAATTTGGGATTGCATGTTTGTGAGGTGGCATATTGATATTATATATAGTTGTATTTTTCTTTTAGGGGCCACACCATGGTGTATGCAACCATGCATGTATGTACGTGTATGATGTATGGGTGTAATAATGAATTTGTATATCTAATGTGGCTTAGTCATGCCCGGATAACCTTAACAACTATGTTGTTGAGTAATTTTTGTAAGGCAATATTTTTACAACAAATCATAGGTATTAGTTGTTATTGGTTCAAATTTGAACCTAACACTAAGATTACTTTTTTACCCCAACAATAACAATTAATAAAAACCTGCCACTTAAGATTTGTTGTAAAAATATTGTGAAAATGCTGTGGATATATTATTTCTCTTTTTGGTAATTTGAACCCGAAAGAACACTTTCAGTCCAATGTTATTCAGACGCACAGTTGTGATTTTAAAAATAGAAATCAATTTTTTTTTTCATCTCTTCTCTTGCTTGTTAGGCTCACAATTTTGCTTGTTGGGCTGCCCATTATATTTGAGACGAACCTTTACTCACCTCTTCTCTTATTTTGATTCTCTTCCAATGGTTTTAGATTTTTTTTAAAAAAAAAAATTTAGATATAATTTATAATAAATTTTTTTATGTGAAAGTAATATTTTTTGGGGCTAAAATGTAAAATGTACCCTCTAAATTTGACTGAAATTAATTTTAGTCTTCTAACTTTACTTTTGTTCAATTGAATTATTTAAGTTTTAAAGTTATTCAATTCAAGCATTTTGTCCAATTTCGTTAAACAAATTTTTGAAAAACAATTTTACATAAAAATTCTATAAAATATTTTATAGATTTTTTTCATGTGAAAATAGAGCTATAAATGAACCAAGTCGTTCATAAACAATTTGAGCTTGGTTTGATAAAAAGCTCATTCAAGTTTGTTTGTTTATATATAAGCCAAGTTTAAGTTTTAGTTTTAGGCTTGTTTAATAAAAGAGCCAAGCCCAAGTGTAAAAAAAAAATATATATATATATATATATATTGTTTATGAACAAGCTCATGAACATTAGGGCTTGATACAAAATAAGTTGAGTTTAGACTTATTTTGAGTTTGGTAATAAAATTGATATGAGTTTTGACAAAAACACTCATGTCTTTCTAAAATTTTAATTAATCAGGAGTTGATACCACTAATCCAAACCACATAGGCTAGATAATAAGCTTGATATGAGCTTGATAATATATTTGTGTTGTATCTCAAGCCTAAAAGCATGATATTGAGCTCGAGTTTAACTTGATTTTGAGCTTGAGCTTGGCAATTTGTCGAGCTAAGCCAAGTTGAGTTCAAACTTTTATACTTTATAACGTGCTCAAACTTGAATTAGTCAAGCCAAGCCAAGTTGAGTTCAAGCTTTTATACTTTATAACGTGCTCAAACTTGAACAATATTTGTAAGCTTGGATTCAAACTCAAGCTAAGCTTGAACATTCTAGTTTTGTTGTCAAGCCGAGCTTAAACTTTCACCACTTGACAAAACTCGGCTCGTTTAGAGCTTTATGTGAAAATAATATTTTTTAAGGGCAATCTTTTAACAAAATTAGGCAGAAGATCTGAATTGAATAAATTTAAAATTTGAAAGACTGAATTGAACAAAAGAAAAGTTAAAGAACTAAAATGAATTTTAACCAAACTTAGAGGGTGCATTTTGCAATATTTTAGTCTCATAATTATATACAAGGTAGTCAATATCGTACCGGTACTAGTCGTACCGGCCGGTATGTACCATACCGGTATATATATCGGTATCGAAACATCAACGTTTCATACCGATTTAAATAATGGCTGTACCAGCCATACCGGCCAATTTCGAGCAATACCAGCCGATACAGAAAAAAGTTTTTTTTTTTTTTTAATTTTGAATTTTTGTTAGGGCAGAATGATAACTTATTTGCATTAACTTATTAGTATTATTTGTTTTCTTAGTATGCAATGGTAATTTTTAAGCTTTCTATTTTTTATATTGTGTGTGTGTGTGTGTGTGTGTGTGTTTTTTTTTTTTTTTTTTTTTTCTTTTAATTGATATTAAAGTCTAAAATCATGAATAATTAGTTCTGAATTGAGAAAATGTTTTATGGTAAACTTTTATATTTATTATAATACACACACATACATACATATATATATATATATATATAAAAAATAGTAGTAAATCCGAAATAGTACACTGGTATTGACCGGTATCCGAAATATATTGTACCACTAACTAAACCGGTACAGCCTCCGGTACGGTATTGACTCTCTTAATTATATATCTATGTATTTTTTATTAAAAAAAAAAAAAAAAAAAAAAAAAAAAAAAAAAAAAAAAAACACACACACACCAGAAGAGGAGGAAAAATAGTGGGCAGAATTTTGTTTTTGCAAAATCAAAATGGCGTCTTCTCTCTTTGTCTCTGCCCAAACGATTCTCCACTTTGTGTCTCTACAATTGGTGGTAAATCATGTAATGGTTTCAGACTTTCAGTTTCAGATTTTGTTTTGTTTTGTTTATTTTTTTTATTTTTTATTATTATTATTATTTTTTTTTTCAAATTTGAATCTCGACACTCAGCGGTTTGTACTTGTGTTCTCTCCATAGGGTCATGCTACCGTACCCCTTATTTTTTTGGAGGGTACGGTACCCACTAGAATCTAAATCACACAATTCTATTGGCTTTAATCTCGACCGTTTAATTAAATTTAATGGTTACCAGTTACCGGTAGAACATTTAAGCATATAAAAGCAACCAAAAAATTTTTGCGCTCCTTCAATTCTGATTTCTGAGGCGATCTAGAGAAGACGACGTTGATGCTCTTGAGAGTTAAGACTGCTTCTGCAAACTCCAAGGTGTGAACTCTTTCTTCTTATCTTTTTCATTTTCAACGATCAGAATCACGTTTTTTTTTTTTTTCTTTCTTTCTTTTCATATGTGGTTTTTTGTTTCTTGGATTTGAATGACTTCAGAACCCTAAACTCCCTAAGGATATGGTTTTGGTGTTTGAATATCATTGATTTTAGATCCTTCTGTTGTATTACTAAAGCAAAATATTTGGGCTTTATTCTTTTAGTTTGGGATTTAGGCAAGTTGAAATCGAAAGTTTCAAACCAACATTTTAATTTTGCTTTCATCTTCTCTAGATGTCAGATTTTGGGCTTTATTCTTTTAGTGACAAGTCACAGCCAGGATATAGTTTTGATTACACAGATTTCTATATTTCGAAAATAAGATAATTATTATTTAATATATGTCTTGCTCTATAATGGTCATGATTCTAAACGTTTTTTGTTTCCACTGTTACAGAAAATGAGTTCCATGAGGAATTTGATAAATTGGGGGGGTCAAATCTCCTTTTTTTTCCTCGTTGTTTAGGTTTGAAAAAAGTTACCAAGGAAAATCCATAGGAATTGTATTCAACTATTTATTATCAACTGTAAACATTATATTATTTATGTCAACATCTTCCTCATACATAAATTCTCAATAGTCAAAATAGTTCTCAAAGTTGCAGTCCAAATGAACCTACTGTGATTTAGTTGACAAATTGTGGAGACCGTGTACTTAAATCAGTGAGAAATTACTGGGAACATAAAGAATTTGATTATATTAGTTGATTCATGCTGCTTAAATGTTGCCTATGAGATTTGATGAAAATTTGGTGGTGTGGTGTCACAAAAAAAAGAGAGCTGGAGAGGCCAAGATGGTTAGAACTTAAGTGATTTGTTGGCCAGCCGTGGTTACCAAAAACTAAAATGTCTCTTAGGGGGTAGACAACTTATATTATTATGTTTTCACATTACATCTGGATTAACTTACAAAATAGTATGGTTTCAGTAGAGGCGCCTGCTTCCTTTAACCTGGAGCATGAATGAAAAGTCATATGCCATCAAGTGAGGTTTATTTCTTGTATTTTAGATTTGGCGTTATTATTCTAGCAATTCTGTCTAAGTAGAGCTTGGCCTTTGCTTGGTACTTGCAACTACATTGGCTGCATTGAGAATCAAAAGGTGTTGACAGATACTAGTGCTCAACTGTCCTGATAACACTATACTGGTGAACACATGCCAAAGGGGCCCTGTTAGTGTTGGTCATTAAGAGTTAACTTGGAGTTTGCATGGTTAGAGACCTCTCTTATGGCTTTCATTAGGAATATCTTGAATAGGAATCTTGGACTTGCATTGACAGTCTTACAATTTTTTATTTTTTTTTATTTTTTATGTGAAGTGTAAATTATTTTTAATTTTATGAGGCTTGATTCCCTTTCTCATTGGGTATGCTATTGCTATTAGAATTTTTCTTGCTATATTCCCCTTATTTTCCTTATAGCTTTCATTTTTGGGATTTTTCTTGATTCCCACATAATGCTTTTTCCTGTTCACTAAACCGGATCCTTAAGTAACAATTCTTGAACATGGAATATTATCAGTGACTCAAATAGCAGGACTTTTGGAATCTGATTTTGGAACAGTCTTGTCACATAACAAAAATAACATTTGGTACATTAGGTTCATGAGATTTTCTGGCAGCTCGTGTAATTGTGAACTGTAACATTTTGGGATTTTTATTTTACTCTTTCTAAATGAACCAAGCCAGCTAGAGTCTTTCTTGAGCCATATTGAAGAAATAGAGCTTTGTTCAATGTATTTGTCTTTAAGCAGACTTTTTTGTAATTGTGGCAACCCAGAAGAAGTCTCCTTTTTTTTGTATCTCCCATGAATTACCATGTACTTTGCAAAATATGGTAAGGCTACAATAGAAATAAATTATATTTTGTTTTAATATGGGAAGTTCCTTTGTCTATCACATATTGACCCTTAGTTAATGTACTAATTGGAACTTGGAAGTTAGATATACGAATTGGGTACTCAGGTCCTTTCTTTTAGGGTGCAGGGGCCTGAAGTTATTGTTATTAACATTGTAATTTTGCATGCAATGCAGCATAGTAGTGGACATTTTGTAGGTCTGTGGTCTTCCTCTTGAGTTATAAGAGTATAAATTTGCAAAAAAAGTTTGGATGTCTTTTGGTGCTGTAACGTGGTTGGATTTTTAAATGTCCTATATGAATTATGGCATATGTTTAGATCATAAGAACTTTGTTATTAGAGTGCTTGTTAATTAAAATGTCTTTTTAAGTCTTGGTCATATACAACATTTATGATTTAGGTAATCTATCAACCAAAACCATGTCTATTATTTTGCATAAATTATCAAAATCCAAACAGAATGCTAAGAAAATGCTTGCATTTAAATATTTTGTTATAAATTTTAAGGATGTTAATTTATTTTTAATTCTTGTGTTCCTTTTGTGTTTATCACTTTAGTCATAATGTCTTTTATATGCTTTATTTGATAAATTCCCCTTTGATGTGCAGAAAACTACCAAAATTCTCTACTCTATGCAACGAGGTGTGCCCTTATGAACATCTCATTTTTCTAAGTGTTGATGGTTATACCATGTAAATGCAGATACTTTAGTTACCAATTGAGCTGCAAAAATTCCTACAAGTTAGAAGTTGCCATGTTGAGAACTTAGGAATGAATAATCCAGACATGTAGACCAATTGCAAGATGCTTTTGATTATCTCTTTTTCAATTATTGCCATGATGGTATTCAAATATAGATGTGAAGAAACACATTGTAGTGGATTTCTTTGTAAATGAATTTTTTCCTTCTTATGATGAGCAAGTAGCTGAATAAGTAGTAGTCGAGATACTTATAATGGATTTCTTTGTAGTTTTTCAACTTCTTTTAGATACTTTACAACAAGAGACCTATTTGTAGTACATGAAACTGGGTTGTATATCATTTCAAGTTACCATTATTATGAGGTAAAAAACACTATATTTAGCTCCAAGAGCAAGTAGGTGGTATGAACTTGTGGAAAAATGGCTTCATATAGCATTCAGATCAAGAGAGCTAAAATATTATTACACCCAAAATTTGCGCAATCAATGCAAAAAAAAAAAAAAAAAAAAAAAAATCAATTTCTATATCAATTGTGTAAAATATGAAATTTAAAATTTCAAAATATTTTAAATTAAATGGCTGAGAAGGGTCATATATGATGTTTGTTCAACTAAACGACTTCCCAGGGCTAACTCAACTATATTGCCATGTGCTAACTACTTCCTAGTATTGCATTTTTCAAGCTATAACAAGTTATGTCCATGTGTTTAAAGATTTCTTAGAGAAAATTCTACAGATACATAATGCCTTTCATTTCTAATGCCTTGCTTTTTATTTTATATAATGCCTTGCTTTTTATTTTATTTTTTCCCCTTTCCTTTGCTTGATTGTCCAATTTATTTTATTTAAGTTAACTCATTGTTGCTTCTTTTTTCTCCTTAGAGAAATACAAAAGCATGTACTTATAAAAACAAAGCTATTGAAAATTGGAGGACACCGAGATTTTGTTTGGGAGGAATAGAGCTCCTGGAGTTGGTGCAAAATGTATGAACGATGCAGTTGAAGTTATGACTGAGGAATGAGAAAAGTGATGATTTCTCCTATTGCACAACAACATGTCAACATTTGGTATCAATAAGTTATGCAATTGAGCCTTGTCAAAGAAAAAAGAGTAGAAAAGATCTACTTTGAAACAATTTTTTAGTTTGAGATTTTGAATGTTGTTTAAAAAAAACCCATGTATTGTACTCTTTCTCTCTCTAAAATATTTTAGTTGGCAAGACATTTTTTTAGTTGGCTATGATGGAAGATATTTAGTCATAATCTTGTCAATTAGTCTATCAATGGCTTCTTTGTTTTGAATTTTGTGTAAAAAACACATATTTTGGATACTTCATCATCTCTTTTGAAATAGAACTTTTTAGCTATTAAGGACTTTGAGCAAAAATATTTTAGTTTGAGATTTTAAATGTTGAGAAAAAATTCATGCATTTAAGTTCTCTCTTTATGTTGATATAGAACATTTTTAGTTGTCAATAGTTAGCAAAAAAAAATTTTAGTTGGCTATAATGACAAATTTTTAGTCATCATCTTGTTAATTGGATTATCAATGACTTTTTTATTAGTTCATATATTTATTAAAAAATGTTACTAAAACTAAAATATAGAAGGTTTAAGAAAAATAATAATTGAAAAAAATAAAGTGGTTGTATAAAATTTTTATTGTCATTTGTGCAAATAGAGGTTTCAGGGGGGGTATTTTGGTCTTTTTTAGATTTCAAGGGTCTTTCGGTTATTTTTTAGGTTTCAAAAGTATTTTGGTAAGTGTCTAGGTTTCGGGGCAATACGATCATTTTTTTTAGGTTTCATGGTCACTTAGGTCATTTTTTTAGTATCTAAGGATATTTCAATCATTTTTTAGGTTTTAGGGTCATTTCGGTCATTTTTTATATATCCCAATAATTTTTGAGAGTTTCGTGGTTATTTTAGTAATTTTTAAGTGTTAGGATGTGTTTTGGTAATTTTAGTATATTTAAGTGTATTTTGGAAATTTTAGGAATATTTTTGTTATATATATTCGTTGATTATTAGATAATTCAGTAGGGTTGGGTTGGGTTGGGTTGGGTTGGCTATGCTCATATGTAATGTTCGTACAGCTTAATGTGACGACGGAACTGTTAAATGTGAGTAAAAAGAAAAAACTATTGAATGTGACAAAAGTAAGGTTATGTGTAATGTTGGTACAGCCTAATGTGATAATGAAACTGTCAAATGTGAGAAAAAAAAATAGAGTACCACTGAATGTGATAAAAGTACAGTCATATGTGATGTTAGTACTGCCGAATGTGATAATGGAACCATCAAATGTGAGAAAAAAAAAAAAAAAAAGGAACCACCGAATGTGACAATAATACAGTCACATGTGTTGTTGGTATTACGCAATGTGGATGGTACCATCAAATGTGAGAAAAAATAAGGGAACCACAAAATGTGACAAAAGTATAATCACATGTGATGTTGGTACTGTGCAATGTAAGGATGGTACCATCAAATATGAGAAAAAAAAAAATAAGGGAACTACCGAATGTGACAAAAGTACAGTCACATGTGATATTGGTATTACACAATGTGAGGCTGGTTCCATAAAATGTGAGGAAAAAAAATAAGGAAACCATCGAATGTGACAAAAGTATAATCACATGTGATGTTGGTATTACATAATGTGAGGCTGGTTCCATAAAATGTGAGGAAAAAAAATAAGGAAACCATCGAATGTGACAAAAGTACAATTACATGTGATGTTGGTACTGCGCAATGTGAGGCTAGTACCATAAAATGTAAGGAAAAAAAAATAAGGAAACCACCGAATGTGACAAAAGCATAGTCACATGTGATGTTAGTACTACACTTTGTGAGACTGGTACCATAAAATGTGAGGAAAAAAATAAGCGAACCGTCGAATGTGATAAAAGTACAGCCATATGTGATGTTGGTACTGTGCAATGTGAGGATGATACAATCAAATTTAAGAAAAAAAATAAAGAAATCACCAAATGTGGCAAAATACAATCACATGTCATGTTGATACTACACAATGTGAGGATGGTACCATAAAATGTGAGGAAAAAAAATAAAGGAACGATCGAATGTGACAAAAGTACAATCACATGTGATGTTGGTACTACACAATGTGAGGATGGTACCATCAAATGTGAGAAAAAAAATAAGAAAACCACCGAATGTGACAAAAGTACAGTTACATGTGATGTTAGTACTGCACAATGTGAGGATGATTCCATCAAATGTGAGAAAAAAAAATAAAGGAACCATCGAATGTGACAAAAGTACAGTCACATGTGATGTTGGTACTGCACAATGTGAGGATGATACTATCAAATGTGAGAAAAAATAAGAGAACCACCAAATGTGACAAAAGTACAATCACATGTGATGTTAGTACTATACAATGTGAGGATGGTACCATCAAATGTGATATTTTGGTAACCTGATATAACAGGTTACCTATTAGTGGGTACCGTACCCCCCAAAAAAAATGGGGGGTATTGTAGAATTACCCCTCTCCATGGGTCATGCAGAGCGGTTTCAGACTTTGGCATGCCTGTTGCACCAAATCCAAATTCAATGAAAAACAGTTACATTACATTACATACATACATTCTTTTTATTTAGTTCCAACTCTCTTTATATGACCCAAATTACGGAAAACCTATATACGTGTGCTTTTAGTGAGCTTAGGTAGTCATTGCAATCATAGCAATAAATATGGTTGATTGAATTAGAGATTTAGGGTTCAATTTTCACTTACACTAAAAACAAATTGGTGTCATGGTTTGACGATAAAAAACTATTATCAAGAGTGGACGCCATAAATTGAAACTCTCTCTAAAAAAATGGTTGATTAAATGGTCTAGTAACAATCCATGCTACTTTTATTAATATTTAGGACAAAGATTAGAAAATTGAAAATAAAACCTCTGAATAAACAGACTCCATCTAAACTAAAACAAGAAATGACAACTTAACTTTCATGGCTAAGGCATGGTTTATAGCATTACGCCGCCTCTTAATATGAAAGAATGATTAATATCTATTTTTTTAAGTCATGAATAATATCAAATTAATAACTTAATAAATATATCACTTAATTACTTTTTTTTGTTATATATATATATATATATATATTTTTTAAAAAGATGCTACGTTCATAACATTTTTACAACAAATCACAGGTGGTTAGTTATTATTGGTTCAAATTTGAACATAACACTAAGATTACTTTTTTGCCTCAACAATAACAATCAGAAACAACCTGCCACTTATGATTTATTGTGAAAATGTTGTGGACATATCATTTATCTTAAAAAAATTGGCACACCTTATGGAGTACCCTTAATCATCATTCTTTTCTTTCTCAAAAAAAAAAAAAAAAAAAAAATCACCATTCTTTTAAATTCACTCAAAAAATTTGCAGCGTTTCAAGCTTTAATTGGAGTTGCAACAAATCATGACTAAAACATATAGACAATCCTTATAAGTTATAAGCTCTCACTTACCACAACCAAACATTGAAAACAATCCTAAAAGAGAGAAAAGAACACTCATATTAGACCTTGACCAAATCTGAAATATGAAAGATGATGATCGGATGAACTCCAGTCTGCTAAAGAGATATAGATTCCTCAAGCACTAGATGAAATTCAATTTTTGGTCAAGTTGGCCCTCTACTCAAAAGTAGTTTTATTATTGCAGTTGTATATGGTTGTTATTGTATACTTGAATTAGTTGGAACATTTGTCTTCATTGCAATTTGGAAACTACTCTCACATGTTTCCACTTACCACTTGTGTACTTGTGTACATAAGTTGATTGCGTGTGTATAAAAGAAAAATTGTTCTTATGAAACGTCCAAATAAGTTGTAGGAGTCTTTTATGCTTTTGGGCTAAGGTTTTCTGAAGTGGGTAGGAGAGTTTAGTTTGGCTTGTTATCTTCGCAGAATCTTCTTAAAACTAATCTGCGCACAAGATAAAACACTCCAAAAAGACAACAAGCAATATGTGTGTGTGTGTATTATAGCAAGAATGTCAATCTAAATAATTTGTTGGTGGTTAAGCATAGTTAAATTAGCATAATCATAGTATAAAAAAAGAGTCTTTGTAGGAAGTGAGCTAAAGAGAGCCTAAACTTCAACTTAAACAACCTTGTTACTAGATTAGGCCATAAAGTTATACATTTTGAAGGATGGGTCAGAATATATACTTTTCATCTAATGAGATTACAAAGAGTGGGTTTATTATGTGAAGGAGGGAAAAGATATGCCTATTGATGCATGCTGTTTCTGCCATGTTCACTCTTCTATTTCTCTAAGTCTCACTTCACTCTTTCCCTTTTCTCTCTTCTTTCTCTTTCAATTCTCTATTTAGATTGCCTAAGTTACTATCCTTGTTCCTTTTACGGGAACTATTCCTATTTATATACCAAATCAAGTTTATGTGATTTCTCTCTTTTACTCTCATTGCTCACCAACCATTTGTGTCCACTGCAAACACTCTTCAGAGTCACCCATTTGAATGGTAAAACCTTCGGTCTCTTTTAACCAATCCCTCTAGCATGCATCAATTGGTTTAGGCTGTTTTACTACAGATTTTAGGTAAAGACGCTTTTCTAGCAGTGCACCTCCCAAAAGAGGTCCTGACAAGATACTGGAAATAGGCTTTTTTCCCCCTCCACCAAATCACATCCTCTGAAACCCTTTAGCCGTGGGCCCACCATTTTTGCATTGGCTCGGTACAGGTTGGTAGTGCTCTAACCATTGCATTGTTGTCTTCTGTTGGATATATTTCAACAATTTATTTTTGTGATAAAGCAAAAGGAACAACATATAGATCTAAATATAAGCAATAACATAAAAAAATGTGATAGACAAACATAATTAATAGATACTGTATATATAAGAAGAAATTTGAAAATAATTAAAAACTCACAGACCAAATGCTTGAAGGATGAATGATTCAGATCACAATTTCCTAAAGCAGATTTCGCCCCACACACAATCACTGTGGTGCTTTGAGACTCATGGACATCTGTCTCCTAGAATAAAATGATCTATAGTATGAAACGAAGCACACAAGGCCGTGCTCTGCGAACTACTTAATGTCTCTTTCTCTCTCTTTGACACAAAATTAAATGCACAAAAATATTCTCACTTTTAGAGTTTTTCTAAAAAAATAGATTTTATGAATGAGAAACTATGAAAAATTATAAGTTACTGAACAGGCATTCTGTTCTAGTAATAACTACTATGCACAAACTAACTGACTCAAAAATTAAAATAATAAAATATTATTATTTGGACAAGTAAGCCTAGTCCACATATGCCAAAAGCTCAATCCAATGTCTAACTCATAAACATATAAACTCATATATTATCTCTTTCTTTTCCTATGTGGGACTTAGGATTTTTACCACTTTTAATAACATCTTCAAGTGAATATGGAAAACATCAATTTCTTATTCACTCCATGTTATTTTTCCAACAATCCCCCACATGAATAGAAATTGATAAACACAATGCAAATGATGATGTAGACACAGAGAGAGTAGAAGAAAAGTTACTGTATCGGGAGAAGTAGCTTGTGGCTTTGAACTTTCCTTTGTGAAAGACTATTAGATATACTAGCTAACTAGTGAACATGATGTCTTGAACTATTCAGCTATTTGTGTATACCAAGACAATAGAATTCACACAGTTCCTTTTTGAACATATTTCATTCTTATAATTGTGTTCATTTCGGCCCTAAACATGTCCTGGTAAATTCATGAAGTGCTTTAGAGAATTCAGCCTTGAAACTCTCATGGAAGCAGCCCACTTCACACTTATATAGGTGACTCTTATTAAGAGTATCCTACTATACCCCACTTGGAATTCCAAGATATAAGAATCATTAAAAGCAAAACTTACCCTGAACATTGCTTACAGGCATCACTATTTCATCATAGGAATGGGTGGGAGATGTTATCTCCATAGTGATAAAACTAGTCTCCACGATTTGGTTATCTGTTTGAACTTAGATCTTGGGATCTCCAGTCAGCTAGGTTGGGTTGCCATCCTGGAGACTTTTATGTCATAGGCTTTAACCTCATTCCCCTCAATGAGCAGTTTACTTACTCTCTACTCAAACCTTTGGTTAACGGATCGGCTATATTCTCTTTCGTCTTTATGAAGTCAATGGAAATAATTCCATTAGAGAGCAACTGCCTCACGGTATTATGTCTTCAATGTATATGTCGAGACTTACCATTGTACATATGACTCTGTGCCCTACCTATAGCTGATTTGCTATCACAATATATACAAATATGAGGCATAAGTTTTATCCACATTGGCATATCCTCCAGGAAATGATGAAGCCACTCTGCTTCTTCTCCTGCTTTGTCCAATGCAATAAATTCTAATTCCATTGTGGATTTAGCAATGCATGTTTGTTTAGAAGATTTCTAAGATACCGCTACACCACCAAGGGTAAAGACATATCCACTCGTGGATTTTGTGTCTTTTGTGTCGGATATCCAATTAGCATCACTATACCCTTCTAGTACAGTTGGATACCAAGTGAAGTGCAACCCATAGTTTAGGGTGTATTTCAAATACCTCAAGACCCTAACTAATGCCATCTGGTGATCTTCCCTTGGATTACTCGTGTATCTACTTAACTTGCTGACAGAATAGGCTATGTCCGGTCTTGTGCAGTTCATTATATACATAAGACTGCCAATTATTCTCGAATACTCCAATTGAGATATGCCTTGCCTTTATTCTTAGTTAGATGTAAATTTACATTTATAGGTGTTCTTAACATAATGTGATTGAGATAAGACAAGTCCATCAGATTTTCTAGAAATCTTCATTCCTAGTATCACATCTGCAACACCTAAATCTTTCATATCAAACTCACTAGTCAACATTCTCTTGGTAGCTTTAATGATATCATTATTGCTACCTATAATGAGCATATCATCAACATAGAAACACACAATGACATAGCCATTTGTGGTATCTTTAATATACACACATTTGTCACACTCATTGATTCTAAACCCATTTGATATCATTGCATTGTCAAATTTCTCATGCCATTAGTTTGGAGCTTGCTTTAATCCATAAAGAAATTTAACAAGTCTACACACTTTCTTTTCTTGACCAGGGACAATGAACCCCTTAAGTTGTTCCATATAAATCTCCTCATTTAATTCACCATGTAATGCAGTTTTTACATCCATTTGATGTATCTCAAGGTTATGCAATGTTGCAATAGCACATCCGAATGGATGTTATTCTTGTAACAGGCGAATATGTGTCAAAATAATCCACACCTTCCTTTTGTTTGTAACCCTTTACAACAAGTCTTGCCTTGTACTTGTCAATAGATCCATCAGCTTTCAATTTCCTCTTGAATATCCATTTATATCCTGGAGGTTTACAACCTGGTGAAAAATCCACTAGTTCCCATGTATGATTTTGTAAGATGGATTCAATCTCACTATTGACAGCTTCTTTCCAGAAAGGCGCCTCAGGTGTAGAATTAGCTTCCTTGAAGCTTTGAGGTTCATTTTCTAACATATAAGTTAGAAAATTTGAACCAAATGATTTTGATGTTTTAGCCTCTTACTACGTCTAGGCTTAATCTTATTCATCTCTTCCATCAACTCTTGATCATGAGAGGTACTAGACGTAGAATCAAAGTTTCTCTTAAGAGAACTTGATGCTTGTGTGGATTTGTAAGGAAATATTTCTTCAAAATATACTGCATTCCTTGATTCAATAATGGTATTCACATACATGTCAGGAACGTCAGATTTATAAATTAGAAACCGTTATACACTGCTATTATAAGCATAACCAATGAAAACACAATCCACTGATTTTGATCCTATCTTTATCCTTTTAGGAATAAGGACACCCACCTTTGCCAAACACCCCCACACCTTTAAGAATTAATAGGAAGGCTTTTTGCCTTTCCATAATTCATATGGCATTTTCTTGGTTTTTGTTTTTTCTAGGCAATTTCTACAGTAAACCAGAACTTATCAACATCGCATTCATCATTTCTTTCAAGGTTCTATTTTTCCTTTCAGCAACTTCATTTTGCTGAGGTGAATAAGGTGTAGTGGTTTAATGAACAATACCATGTTGTAAACAAAACTCACCAAAAGGTGATTCATATTCCCCACCTCTATCACTCTTTAGAACCTTAATCTTTTTGTTGAGTTGATTCTCAACTTCATTCTTATATTGCATGAATACCTCAATTACCTCATCCTTGCTCCTTAGCAAGTACACATAACAGTATCTAGTGCAATCATCTATAAAAGTGATGAAATATTTCTTACCACCTCTAGTTTGTACAGATTTCATGTTACATACATCACTATGTATTAAATCTAAAGGCAAGTTTCACATTTATGATCAAAATCAATTTCAAATTTAGGCAATAAATTTAAATTGATTAGTCTATCTAAAGTATGATAATTAACATGATCCAATCTATCGTGCCATACATTAGATGACTCAAGCATGTAAACAAAAGATGTACCTTTATTATTATCAATAGTAGGAAAAGCAGTAATTACATTCATCTTAAACAAGTCATTGCTCAAATATCCTTTGCCTGCATACATTCCACTCTTAAAGAGTGAAAATTTATCAGATTCAAAGACCAACTTGAAATTATTCTTGCTCAACAATGAGCCAAATACAAGGTTCTTTTGAATTTCTGGCATATACAGTACATGTTTCAAAGTAAGAAATCTGCCCATAGTCATTTTGAGCACAACCTTTTCAATTTCTTCAATCTTAGAGGTTGAGGAATTTTCCATGAAATTTTTTCTCCATTACCCACAGGATTATATGTAGAAAATACATTCTTTTCTAAACATACATGATGAATAGCTCTAGTATCTACCCACAATTCCTTAATATTTTCTCCTATCAAGTTCACTTCAAAAATCACAGCAGAAAAGTTCACATTAGTTTGAGCCATAACAGAATTCACTGCAATAGATTTCTCAACCATTTCTTTTGACAAGTCTGCCAAACAAAGACTCAGTCAACTTGAATCCGAAAATCAGAAAAAAAAAAAAATATATATATATATATATATATATAACACAACTCAGAAAGTGACTATCTAAAAGTAAGAGCCAAAAATGCATGCATGATATATTTATTAACTCAATCTACAGTAAATAAAGAAGAGAAAAAAAGTATCTAATGCATAATATTAAAAAACAAATCAAAGTCTGACAATCACCATTGTAGAATAGACAATACATAGCCAACACAGAAAAAGAGATTATAGAGCTATGTGAATCACTCTAAGGTCATAAGCATATATAATATTATATCCAACTAATATTTAAAATACCGAATTGCAGGCACAATTCGTACAATGACTGAACAAATGAAAACAAACCCCAGCCAAACAATGATTCAAGTAAGACCAATAAACCTATTATAATATAATGGATTTTGCTAATGTGTGCTTTATGGGCACATAATAATTAATTATTTTTAGAAATATTTTTTCAAGAATTGAAAAAGTATTGACAATTTTTTCAATTCTCGAGAAAATATTTTCAAAATAGATGGCTAGGCACACATTAACCGGACACATCTAATACTCCCTTCATCCCACTTTTTTTGTCCTGTTTGAAAAGTCAAAATTTTTAAGGGAACATCATTTATTGTCTTGTCTACCTTTTAAAAATGTATAAATTTCCAAAACTACCCTTAAAAAAATTTATCAAAAAATTGAATTAGTATATTAATAGGGGTATAATAGGAACATTAGTAAATTAATAATTTTTATTTTTAGAAACAGGACAATATTTTGGGACATTTCAAAATGGAATAGAGGACAAAAAAAGTGGAACGGAGGGAGTATAATTTAGGCAAGAAAGCAAGTTCTTGAATAGTCTATAGACACTGTACTAACAAATTTATATATAAAAGGTTCAATTGTCAATCACGAAAACCAGTGTTAGACCATTCCCATTAAGCCTTCTATATGCTAAAAGATGTTTTTTTTTAGCATTTTTTACCCAAAAGCTTGCTCCATCAAGGGTTTTAAATGCTATAATTTTTTGTATTGATGAACAGTGCAATCTCATATTTGAGACCGCACTGTTCACCAATGGTAAAATTTATATTATTTTTTTATTCAGGTGGGGCCCACTTTCTTTTCTTCTTTGTCTTTCTCATTTTCGTTTCTTCCCTATCTCACCATTTCTCTGCTCTCTCTCTCTCCTTCTGCTCGACGTCTCTGCCTCCAAACCCATGGTTGACAGTCAATGACCATCCAAATCACAAACCCATTGTTGATTTGTGACTGAACCCAAATCAGCCACCGACCATTACCATGGCAGCCCAAGGCGAGCAAACTGTGGCGGCCCACGGTGAGCAACGGCCTCATGGCCATTCATGTGATTCGAACCAACCCACAGCCACACACGTGATCTGAAGCCACCCATGACAATCCACGGTGATCTGAACCCACCCACAGTGATCTGAACCCCACCCACGGCGAGCCACAACCACCACCGCCCCATGGCAATCTGAATCCCACACCAATCTGAAGCCTACAAGCCGATCTTAAGAGAAAGGAGAAGCTTTCACTGTGAAAGGAAGAGAGAAGAGAGTGTGATGGGTCTGTTAGTGGGTTTGCTGGTGGTGGCGATGGTGAAGGTTTCTTTTCTTTCTTTCTTTTTTCTGCTGTGGTTGGTGGTGGTGAGTGGATGTGGTGGTTGTGGGTGGATGTGGAGGTTTCTTTCTGCTGTGATTTTTTTTTTCTTTTTTTTGTTAGAGGTGGTTATGGTATAGGTGGTGGGTTTTTACTGGGTGGTTAGTAGTGTGGTGCCAACTGTGAGAAAAAGAGAGACAGAGGAGAGAAAGGAAAAATAAAAAATTATTGAAAAATAATAAAGAAACATTATTTAAATGAAATGGTAAAAAAAAAAAAAAATAGAAGTTTTGATATAGGTTGTATTGTAAAGTGGTGTGTTATATGTTATAAAATTGGGTTTTAAGATGCTAAATGCTATATCTTTTGACATGTTTGATAAGAATGCTCTTATCAGAGAATCAAATATTACAAATTAGCTTTACAATTTAAAAATAGATATTTGCGATAAACCCACAGATTCCAAACCCAGTTTTTTCAAGTTTTTCCTAGTATATAAACAATTGCCGATTAATGTATTTCAACAAACACAGATTTCCTTTCACCATAAATCACAAGAGTAAATTAAAATATAAACGAAATCTGCCTTAAGATTGTTGGATATATTTCAACAATTTACTTTTGTAATAAAGTAAAAGGAAAACACACAGATCTAAATATAAGTAATAACACAAACAAATGTGATAGACAAACACAATAAATAGATACTGTATATATAAGAAGAAATTTGCAAATAATAAAAAAACTCACAGACTAAATGCGTGAAGGATAAATGATTAAGATCAAGTCTTGTGTTTGACACAATCTCCTTAAAGCAGATTTCATCCCTCACAAAATTACTGTGGTGCTTTGAGACTCACAGACGTTTGCCTCCTAGGATAAAATGATCTACAGCATAGAAATGAAGCATTGAAGGCCGTACTCTGCGAACTACTCAATATCTCTTTCTCTCTCTTTGACACTGTGGTGGGCCTTTTTGAGATTGTGGGCTAGGCTGCCTCCTACCACACTACGGCCTAATGGTTCTGGGTAGGAAAGTCAGGATCGGTCTAATTACAACTCACCTTGAACCAGCTTGAGCGCAAACTAAAGCCCCTTTGTTGAAACTTTGGTCACATGCCCATGGTAGATGAGACTGTTACAAAAGAGTTATAGCAAGCAAAGACAATGTGACGACAATAAAGAAATATACTTGTTGTTAGACAAAATAAGTAAAGGATTCTTAATCAAAACAAAGACAGAGGGCGTCGCAACACCAAGAAATACATTATAAATGAAATGGTAAAGGAAAAAGATAAATAACACTGGTATTGAATCAATAAAAGCAAACAAGGAATGGCTAATATGCTATGTCCAGTTGCACTATGGGACTAAGACCAAGGAGGGAATCACTTCCCCAATGTGAATAACCTCTCAGGAAGATCTTGCTATAGAAATTACCCACTTTGAGAGAACGAATCTAAATGGCTTATGCCTAGAAAAACCCTTAATCCTTAACAGAGGGTAGGCTTTTAGAGGGAGAGAAGGGGTTAGCATTGATGCATGCCTGTCATTTTATTATCTCTCAATTTTTTCTCCCTCACTTTCTCTTTCTTTTTTTCTTTTTTTTTTTTTGGTTTTGCTTTTCCACCACTCTTTTCTTTCTATCTATTACTCGTGTGTTATAGTGGTGATTGTTGTTGTTGTTGTGTGTCTCTCGTTATGATTGTTGCTGTCCTCCTTGATCCCCCTATGCACAGCAGAGGCTCCTTATATACTGCCTGTTGTGACTGGTTTTTTACAATTTCACCCTTTAATCACTTTTGTCAGGGTGTGGATGTCCTTCCAGATCACCCATTGGTTTGTCAGCTGCCCAGCCACCACCACTTACCTGTGTTGGCCATGCTATTCCCTGTTACCAGACAAAGAAAACTATTTTGTTTGTTTATTCACCGTGGCATTCCTATCCGCAATAGTGTGGGCATTCTTTCTTACTATCCCTTATGGCATGCACTTAGTTGTCCCAACTCATTATTCCTTCTTTTGGGTAGTATTTCATCCCAGTAGGACATCTCCGCCAAAAGAATTTGAACAAGAACCCCAGAATAGGCTCCCCCCTTCTCCCTATCGCCAGACCATACCCTCACTTACTTCTGACCCATGACACACCAGTTCTATATTGGCTGGGTACAGGCTCGTAGTGCCAAGCCTTGCGCGTGCTTTACTTCTATATATGTCAAAAACTTGTCTGTTGCTTATGCGTTTGCCATGGTTTGAAGGCTCATCTGTGCATTCTACTGCTCATCCTTGACCTCTTATGGTGTGAACTGTCTTCTGATTTTCCATTCTTTATGGCTTGCTCTCTTCAAGGGCTGGGCCTTGCTTGATTGTGGGTTTTGCTCTTTTTAGCCCACTCTTTGCTCCTTCAGTAAACCTCTACTATTCCTACTATGCCACTCTGTTATTCCTGTTGTGGTGTTACTTGACCTATGCATGTTGGGCCTCTTTTGGGCCTACTACGTGCTTTTCTTTCACTTGACTACAGTGACCCAGCATTGTCATTGGGTCTGCATTCATGCTACTTGGGTTTCCTCAACCCATTCAATTGCTTACAGACTTCCTTGGCCCATTTCCTTTTCCTTGGGCATCCTCGGCTCACTTTCTTTCCTTGGGCATCCTTGACCCATTCCAACTCTGCATTGTCATGGGCTTTTGCTAACTCTTTTGGGTTTCCCCGGCCCAATTACCATGTCTTTTACCTTTGGGGTTCATGGGCCTTTCATGAACCCCTTACTTACTTACTTCATCACTTTGGGCCTGCCTTGGCCCATTCTTGCTTTCATACTGCCTATGGGTTCACTACTTCTTTCTCTGAGCTCTTTTAGGCCTGCTTGCTTCTTTCGAGGCTCATTTATCATTTTATGGGCCTTTGATCCACCATTCCTGCCATTCGAGCTTAGTGGTTTTTTCTCTCAATTTACCAGCTCTTTTTTGCCTGAATTGTTGGGCTTCTTCCTGTTATTGGGCTCTTCTAAAATGAGTATGAACAGACACAAAATGAAATGCACAAAAATATTCTCACTTTTAGAGTTTTTCTGAAAAAGTAGTTTTTATGAATGATGGATTATGAAAAATTATACGTTACTAAATAGGTACTCTATTTCAGTAATAACTGCTGTGCACATATTAACTGACTCAAAAATTATAATAATAAAATATTATTATTTGGACAAGTAGGTCCAGTACACATATATCAAAAGCTTAACCCAATGTCCAACTCATGAGCATATAAACTCATATATTATCTCTTTCCTTTCCTGTATAGGACTCAAGATTTTTACCACTTTTAATAACATCTTTAAGTGAATATAGAAAATATCAATCTTATTCACTTTATGCTATTTTTCCAACATCTTCTTCCTTCACGCCTTATTTTCTTCATTTCCCACGTGGTTTCTACCTCTATTATTTGATTTTTTTGGGCATTTTATTTGACTGAGGCTTTCCACTTCTATTAGTCCTTTATGGAAAATGATGTGGGCTTGTTGGGCTTGCCTCATTTTGCCTTTCTAAGTTGGGTCCATGAGCCTTTCAAGGTCTTTCCCTTATTACTTTCTATTAATTCCTACCGGGTTGGCCTGGCCTATTGGGTCTTTTTCCTCTTTCCTCCCTCCTTGGGCCTATTCAAGACCCGTTCTTATTTCTTGTAGAAGGCATTTTACCGTGGCTGACTCTTCCACATTGCCCATGGACCCAGGTTTTCTATTCCTTGTTCTTTATGGATATTCTTTTTCTTTGGGCCATGCTTATTCACTTTTTGGGCCCTAGGGGTGTGGCCCTATTGCTTTGCTTTTATTCTCTAATCTCTCCATCCTTTTTCTTGGCTTGGTTTGAGCTTTTCTGCCGTTGATCCTTTGTGTCCATATTATCAAAAATGGTTATCAACACAGGTCATCAAACAATCCATGTCGAAAAGTTTGTATGAATGGTATTGGTTGATTAATAATATAGGCAACAATCTGTCGTGTAATTTTTTTAGAAGTCTTAGAATTCTTTGGTTATTTAATTTCAAGATTGTAATATCCTAGTGGTTGGTGATACTTTTTTTTTGGGGCTAATATATACCTGTTTTCATTGAATAGAATTACTACTACTATTATTATTATTATTATTATTATTATTATTATTAAACTCGATAGTCGAGACTCTGTCATTTGAATCCAAATCTTATGTACCTCTCTCTTTGTTCTACCAAATTGTACCATATGTCCGTTTATTTAATTAAATCTTGCAATTTTTTTTAATTATCCAAAATAAATGAATAACTTATATAATTTATTCATAAAATTTTAAATAGTTTTGACACATTACTAAAACTATAAATCCCCAAACTCCCTGACATCCAAAATTTTAATTGACAATACCAGCCAGTTATAGAGGTTAATGACTCACAATTATTAATGGATAGGGACATAAAGCTAATTTAATTTTGATGGTGGAATATACTTTTAGCACAAATTGTAAGTGTTCTATTTTAATTATCTTTCTATTTTATTAGTATTTTTTCTATGGAGGAAATTCTAAAACAATTTTTTTATATGTTTGGAGATGCTTTGGAGAGTAAAGTGAAGTGCAAAAGCAAAGTATTATGTAGCGAATAGATAAAGGGGAAATAAATATAGCTTCGCACATAGGAATAGGAGGAAGAAACAAGAGAGAGAGAGAGAGAGAGGGAGAGAGAATCTTGGTTGGTTTGCAAAATCAAATGAAAATGGCGTGTTCTTCTCTCTCCGTCTCTGTGCAATTCAAAGCCATTCTCCTCTTCGTGTGTAGTATACATTTAGTGGTTTCAGTTTCAGCTTCTGCGATCGAGCAGACGCAGACGCAGAGAGAGTTCGATTATTTTGCTTTGGCGCTGCAATGGCCAGGCACCTACTGTCAGCGTACACGCTATTGCTGTTCCTCCAACGCCTGCTGCCGCCGGTATTATATTTTCTCTTTCTCTCTCTCCCTCTTTTTAATTTTTAAATTTCGAATTCGAATAATGAAAATATATTTATTTGTAGTAATAATATATCATCTTGTATTTCTATTTCCACTGTTTCAGCCCCAACGCTCCCACTGAATTCACAATCCGTGAGTATAAAGCAATTCGCAGATTAATTTTGATTTTACATAAATCTCTTATTATAAATTTCCTGATTATAGATATGTAGTCATATGCTTTGTATTTGTGTTTGTATTTGTATGATAGATGGACTTTGGCCTGACTACAATGATGGATCCTGGCCTGCCTGTTGCACCAGATCCAATTTCGACGAAAAACTGGTACATACAAATTAGGGAATACTGGTATCTACATCTGTTTTGTGAGCTTAGGTTAGGTTTTAGGGTCCAGAGAATGGTAATTGTGAGTGCCAATGAGCAAAGAAAATTAATGAGATAAGGAGAAGAAGTAGAACAATTATAACTCCCTTATTGAATTGTTTGAATTTTTCAAGTACATTGATTTAGATGTTGAGCATATTTAGTACTTTTGGGACTTATAATTTCGTTGGTAAACTAGAAACCTACTTTTTATGACCGAAGAACTAGTACATTTAACACACATTCTTTCTATGACCGAAATTACGGAAAAACTATCTATGTGTGTGCTTTTGGTGGGCTTAGGTTAGGTTCAAGAGAAGTTGAAGTTGAAAATCTAGGGTTTACTTTACCACTTTGGAAGAATTAAGGTTAGGGTCCAAAGAATGACTAGGGTTTTATTTAAGGTTGTAAAAGAGGTGAGGCTTTGAATAATGCACGTGAATGATAGCACTCTAGGCATGTTGTCTTTCAATAACACTCAACACACTTATGATTCCCTTATTGAACTGTTTGAGTTTTTCATGTACATTGAATTGAATGTTGAGCATATTTATAACAACTCGCTTACTTGTATTACTAGTTTTAGGACTTCTAATTTCATTGGTAAACTAGAAACCTCTTTTTATGTCTCCAAAAGGTGAGTAGTTTTTTTTTTTTTTTTTTTTTTTTTTAAATCATGATTAGTTCAAATGCCATTTAATTTGTAGATTTCGACATTGCATGATGATCTGGAGAAGTATTGGCCTTCTTTAAGTTGTGGTTCACCATCAACCTGCCATGGTGGAAAAGGATCATTCTGGGCACATGAGGTCCTCATCTTATGTTCACTTAGTTTTTTTTGTTGAATCTTCCCTTTTCACAGTACAGACTAACAGTTATTCATTCTTATGCTCTTGGGGATGGCTGAAATGGTGATATACAATGGCAGTGGGGTAATGATCTTCAACCTTTGCTCACTCACATGATTTATTGGATATCTAAAGTTTATTGTTAACTCCTATCTTTATTTATTTATTTATTTTTTGGAGGCGAGATGGGGAAGGTGCTATGAATCTTACCCTATATTAGTACTTGGAATTTATTGAAATTCTTGGAATCTGAAAAAAATGACATCTGAGCTATAGGAAAGCACATTGTTTGCTTGTTTAATGTATCTATACTGATGATTGTATACTGTTTTATGAAATGTCATGTTTGGCTGGTTTATGATGTCAACTATCTTTTTTCCTTACATTTTTCATGGGTAAATCTTCATGTCATTCAATGTTAATAATGGTTTTTGTTCCCCAAGGATGAGAGAGAGAGAGAGAGAGAGAGAGAGAGAGAGACAGAGAGAGAGATTTTGTTCAGAGTAGTGTTAGTTAAAACAGATTGACGTGATTAAGATCAGAAAACTATTGAAAGTTGCCTTTGCATGCGGGCTAAGTTTCTTATCACGTGTTTACCATTGATAATGAGATTGGATTTCAAACTATGTGGTCATTATGGGAGGTCTATTGAACTTGCATGTATGATGAAGCAAAAGAAGTATTTTGATTCTCCCTCTTGTTAATGTCTTCTCATTCTCATCTGAATTTATATTTGCAGAGAAGCATGGGACGTGTTCCTTTCCAGTAATCCGAGATGAATACAATTACTTTTTAACAGGCCTCAGTGTCTATTTCAAATATAATGTCACAGTACGTTTTCTGTAAACTGAATATTATTTACATCAACCTAAAGTCTGTCATGCTTTTTACACAAGGCGTATACTCCTAAAAGGAGAAAAATTCTGAAAGAATGATTCATTAGTATAAAGTACATTATCTAGCTTACCTATGTATTTGTTCCCCTATCTACTATTGCTATCCACATAAATTTCAATCTACAACAAATCATGCTGTTTTCTGAGATTATCTATAGCTAAAATTCTCCCTAAAGCTGCTTTCCTAAGGAAAAATGCCACTTTAGTTGGGGCTTTGTCTTCCATGTTCTCTTCTAGCTGAAATACAAACATTATGTAGTATGATTTAACTTCTAACATGTTTCTTTTAGATAGATTCCAACATAATTTATCCACTCAACTTCTTCCAACTTTACTTGCCTAAATTATGTTTATAAAACATACTATGGACTCCAATTCCCAGTCTTGCATTATTCTCACAAAGCTAGCCTTCAACAATTGACTGCCACGCCAAGAGTCATGCCAGAACTTGAAACTAGAGCCCACCCCCACCTCAATGCCAATGCAGTGAAACGATATTCTTCCATATACTAACAACATTTGCCAATAACCATATTAGAACACAACCCCAGTGGTACCGTGTCTTTTATCCACCACTAGTCTCCATAAGGCTTCTCTATCCAAGGCATTATGCCAAAGCCATTGCCCTGGTAAACAAGACTAAGTTCCTAATGCCTCTCCCCCCAACAACACACACCCCCCACAACACACCCCACACCACCCCCCCCCCCCCCCCCCCCCCCCCAACACAACACACACACACACACACACACCCCTAAAGTAGTTCACAATTTTTTCCCTAATTATCCAAATGAAACTTAAATTCATCCTGTACTTCACACTGCTAGAAATCCTGATATAATTTCTCAATGCAACAAGCTACCCCCATGGGGATAGGTTATATGTAGGTAAATTTGATAACGTGCTCTTATGGTCTGTTTGGAAGTTTAGAGAGGGAGGAGAGTAGAGGGGAGGAGAGTAGTGGAGAGGAGAGTAGAGGAGAATGATTCTCCTCTACCTTGTTTGGATGTTTTTAAAATTAATAAGGGGGAAGGGAGTAATTAGGCCTTCCCCTTGTATAATTTTGTTAATATAATAAGGGTAAATTAGGTAATTTACTTGGTCAATAGTTTATGTATTCTACTCCCCCTCCAAATCTCTCCAATTTGGGGGAATTAAAAATGGGGGCTAGAGGGAGTTGAAACCCCTCCAAACCCCTCCAAACTCCTCTCTCTCCTTCCTTAAAAAACTTCCAAACAAGGTAATTGAATTACTCTCCCTCCCTCTACTCTACTCCCCGTCCTTTTTTAAACATCCAAATGGGCCATTAATTAAAGTAATTCTACCTGCCATGGAAAGATAAAAGTCTCTTCCAGCCTGTAAGGTGTCTTTCCATTTTTTCTATTATAGTGTTCCATACAGCCTTCTCTCTCACACCTTTTTTCTTCAATAAGTGTGTGTGTGTGTGTGTATTTTTAATGGAAATGAGGAGGTTATTCTAGTACACAGAAAGTATAATAGGATTACTCCTAGAAATATATATATATATATATTTTAAAATTTATTTTGAACATGACATTTTACATATAAATTGCTTCCTCCATTGTGTAATATATAGATTGCTTTCAGCATGGATCTTGTTTGGTAATTTATCATTTGTATATTCTTATACAGCAAGTTCTGGAAGATGCTGGATACATTCCATCTAATACTGAAAAGTATCCTCTTGGAGGCATTGTTTCTGCCATTGAGAATGCTTTCCATGCGACTCCATTGCTGGTGTGCTCAAAAGGCTCCGTGGAGGAACTTCATTTATGCTTCTATAAGGATTTCAAGGTTAGCTTCTTCAATGCTACTGAAAAAAGATCCTGTGCTTAATTGAACTAAACCAAAAAAGATTTCATGTTATTTAGTGTCTCCAGATCAGACACCAATAGACATTGGCCGCTGTCTTGATTTATACCACCTTTATTGTTTTCATCTCTACATTTGATTCATTGATTATTATAAAAATTAAAATCAACCTTACATTTTTTTTTAAAATTAATATATCTTCTGACATACTAAAAAAGCAGAGACTGTTGGTTGGTAGTATTTTAATGGGTGCTTTAGAGAATTCAGGATCTAGCATGGTATTTCAGTTAACAGGCTATCCTTGCTGTCTAAAAAGAATGTGATTTGAACTTCCAAACTTATTTAAAAGATTTCAACATCCTTAAAAGCTTGATGTTATTACAGCCTCGGGACTGTGTGGTTGGATCGAGCCGTCTAAATGACATGGTCTCTTCAAAAAGATCTTGTCCCCGTTATGTCAGTTTGCCAGCATATGTTTCATTGGGTAAGATCTTTTTTAATGTTTTGTTTCTTGAAATTCTATAGCAATGTTACCTGTAATCTGATTTATGAGTTCAGTGGTCATGACAATCTATAATTACCTCCTGTTGAATGTATTTATCAAGACCACTCATAAAATCCAGATTTCACCAGTGTGGATCTGAATGTTAATATCTTTTCAAGCTAATATCAACATGTTTATTCATCTATGCATATATTATGTACATATATTTTTGAAAATTTGTAGCTTATGAATTGGTTAACCATTTGCATTATGCTATCTTGTGTTGTGTTGCTATATTTGTGCCTAATAGAATTGAAGGATGAGGGCTCCTAAGACTCAAAACTGTTTGGAGGTAGCTTTTTGTTGAAATATTATTTGCTGAAAGTTAAAACATATAATTATATCTAGAAAAAGTGAGGTTTTAAAAATTTGTATATAAGTAAATAAGCTAAAAAGCTAAAGGAAAAGAGTGCATTCAAATAAACCCTAAGCAAGGCAAAGCTCCTCACATCTGTAAGTTCCCGGCTGAAAACAAGCTAAAGATGCTAGTGCTTGCATTTTTGCTGCTTAGAGTTCCAGCCTTGAAGTTGGATTAACAAGAGAAAAGAAAAATGACTTGCTGTGCTAACTCTGTATCCTGTGCTTGTACTTTCTTTAACCTTCTATTTTTGGATTATAGGGTATATCCTATTGTTGCATTAAAAAATGCCTTTCTCACATTGAATTCTCTGGAAACTTTTATAAAGGAATATTTACTTTTGTATCTTGATGGACCGCAGTTTTCTCTTCCCTGCAAGTATTTACTTTTTAAGCAAATAGAACTCCAAAAAGGTTTTTATATAAGTTTTCCTTTGTTTTTGTAGGACTTGACAGTGTGAAAACCACCCTTTCACTGGATGCTTGATATAGTTCTGAAAGGTCTTGGCAATAAGTATGTGTTGTGAGGTGCTCTGGTTTAATCTTTACCTGATCATGGGCTGTAAACATCAGTGTATTTGTATTCGATGCTTATGTACCATAAAGAAAACTGTAATTTACTAATGAGATATCTATAATTTATTGTACAATACATAACTGGAGAAGTCCTCCAATTACTGTGCAAATTGCGTAGTGCAATGTGTGTATATCATGGTTAAGTATAGGGTTTTGTGAAGTTCATACAACCTGTTAAAATCATATACAATAAAAATATTATCTAGCTTAAATACAGATATTGATCATAAATTATGGGGTTATTTGCAATGTGTATCCTTAACTATGATATTTGACAATCCACGTCCTAGTTTGAGATTATTTTGCAATATCTGCCCCTAATCCAATTGAGTGTCCAAATTATCAAAGGAAAATTGATTTCAAACGTCCTCATAGTTTAGGATGGACGTATCATCCATTAATGTGTTAATTTAGACACTAATTTGGATGATGTGTTGAGCATTTTAAATTTTCTCAAATTGTGGGTTGATTTAAGAATTTGGAAGTTTTGGGTGCACATTGCTAATATCTTTATAGTTCTAGGGTGAATAATTGTAATTAACCTTATTTATCACTATTATTTTTTGATATAATAATAATATAAAAACTATTTTGATTACATGAATGATCACAGCTCTAAACAGTTCTACCTTTCATGCTTTGAGTCTTGGAAGTCTTAGAAATATTAGAAGTTTGAATTTCTACCCTCAAATCTCCATCCATATTTGTTCATTTTCACTCATGTGGCAAGCAACTATACTATAGTATGGTCTATACAAGGTGGATTTCCCATGGACATTTTCTTTTTCCTTTTTTTTTTTTTTCCCGTCTCCTGTTTTTGCTTTCGCTTACTCGATACCCTTTTTTTTCTTAATCTCTCTTCTATAGGCCCAGTTTCATTGATTGTCTCCCTTGGGCATTGCCATACTGCATTAGAAATTTGGCGCGTCGTTAGCTTTGGGCTAGTAGGTTCTTGAGGTCTCCCAAAAAAAAAAAATTTCCTCAAGGCTCAAACCCAACGAACTCTTTGAACAAAAGGTTTCTCACAACCACAAGTTTACAGTTCTTTAAAGGTCACTTTTTTTTTTCTTTTTTTTTTAATAAGGGTTTACTGTTTGTTGGGTTTTAGGGCATGATATAGGATTTATTGATTTTTAGGGTTTAAGCTATTGTAAGATTTAATACTCTTAGACACTAGAATTTAGGTTTAGATTTATGATTCTTTTAGGGTTTATTGCTTTCCGTGTCTGGGGTTCTTTTAGGGTTACTATTTTTTTTAAGGTTTAGGTTTTAATAGGGTTTGTTTATTTATTTATTAATATTTGGTATCAAATTCAAGATTTTGCATTATTTTTGGGTTTAATTTTCTTGTAGCAATAGGGTTTTGTTTAATATAGAAAACTTACTTCGAGAATTGTGTGTGATCTCTTAAATCATATAAAGATCTTAGTAGAGAAAGAATGTGAGCGTATAAAAAAAAAAAAAAAAAAAAAAAAAGGCAAAATGAGTGTGTGTGAAGTAGACCTAGCAAACAAGTTGGGTTAGTTAGGTTTAGGTTCGATCTAAATGGGTTCATGTCAAATTTGATTTGAACCAGAAATAGGTTGACAAATTGATTGTGAAATTATAGCCCTTAACATATTTTTGATAGGTTGGATCAACTGGGTATGACTTGTATTTATTTTTTCACATAACAAAGAAATGAAAATTTTCAAAAAAAAAAAAAAAAGGAGTTTATAATACATGATTTTACCATATTGTAGTGTATATAATGTGAATATGAAATGAATTTAACATAATAAGTTCATTTTTAAATTTCACCCAAAAAGACATAATCATGGTGGAATCATGTATGAGTTGCACTGGACAATATTTATTTAGCCCAATTATTTAAAATAAGTTTAAAAAGATTTTGAAAAGACACTAATATCTTATAGAAATAATTTACACTAAACACATATTTATACATATTTTATAAAAGAAACATTGACATATTTAATGCATTTTTCTAAACAGTGAAAATTTATGTAATAGTTTTTTTAATGACTTTTATGGAATACAGAGTACTAACCAAAATTTATACATAGTGAAAAAAAAAAAAATCTATATATTTTTATATACTATAAAACCGATGTCTTTGACTATTTTGATTATTTGTTGACTATTTAATATTTTGCCATATAAATTTTAAAAGCTCCACAATATTCCACATCATCACCAATATTATTTATTTATTTTTATTTATTTTTTGGTTTTAAGTTTTTTTTTTTTGGAAAAAGAACTGGGGCATTCACTCTCTCTTCTTTACTCTAAACCAGAAGAAAGAAATAGAATAAGAAGGAAGAGAAATTAAGATTGATTACACGTCCTATTTAGAAGCATTAGACATCGTAATAGCAAATTCCATATACAGATTCAGAATTGACGTGCCTTGGTTTACGAGGTCTGTATTAATATCTTTATTCTTTAATCCTTTGTTTGTCTTTCGTCTTTCCTACACATTACTCAACAATTCAGAAGTTTAAATTTTGAATAACAGTTTGTTTCAATGCTTTGATTATATTTCGCATCCTATATAATTTTTTACATCTTGTAACCTTTGTGATTTCAGATACAATTGAAAGAAGGAAAATTTCAATAGAGGAGAGTTGAGATGTCACTATTATAAAATGGAAATAATATTTGTTATTTGTCAATCGTCATATCCTTCGCTAAAGTGCCATATTTACCAAGATGATTCTATCTAATCAGGCAACATATTATAACAATTAAGAAGTAGATGTAGTACAGGTCAGTTTTGAACACATATTTCTCTCTATTTTTCGCCATTTTCTATTGATATCAGTTTCTTTTACTATGGATTTTCATTTTTGAGTAAAGGCTTGGTTATTGGCAGCTTGTAGGAAGTTTGATATTGTGGGTCTTCAAAGATATAAGTTCAGTAGCTTTCATCAGTCTAGAGGAAGATGATAATATGATATACCAAAAATAAAAAAAAATAAAAAAAAGTTCTTGAAATTTTTTTTTTTTTAAAATTTTTCTGTGCATTGCATGGTTAGCGACTAGTAATAAAAATAATGAGCAATTGAAGCTTCTTGCTATAGTTTCTTTTACATAAATTTTCACTCCTTTTGCTATCAAAGTAGAATATCTGTGTGTAAAGAAACAGACTCACAAATCAGGGGTGTTATGAAATAAAATAAAATTTGTAAAGGTTGATGGCTAAATGCAACGACAAATAATGTCGATAGGTGTTGATGTAGCCGTGAGAGAGAGGAGATTGACAAATTAGCGCATGCTAAGTAAGTGTCAAGACCAAAAACGTGGAAGAAGATTGACCTTCACCGAGTTCAGAGAATGAGAAAGACTAAGAATAAGAGAAGAAACTGAAAATGTGAGCCGGTTGGAGAAAGATTTGAGAGTAAAAAATTATGAAACAAAAAAAGCCAAAATGAGATGAGAAAGAGGGGATCCCCCCCCCCCTCCCCCCACAAAAAAAGAAAAGAAAAGAAAAAAAGAGCAAGAATTTGCTGCAAAATGCACACATGTCAAGTGGTCATTGACATGTGAACATTTTTGCAGGAGTTGTTGCAACTTATTTTGTAGTAAATCTTTTTCTATATATATAATAATATAATAGATATATATACCACTCTCTTCCAACCAATTATGAGTTTAAATTATGTCTTGCAACACAAATAACTGTTGATATTAGTTTTTGATGGAAGAGTGCTTCTCCCTTGTCATGATTCAAAATATGTCTCCCCCCTCACACTCAACAATTTTTCAAAAGCCAAGAAACACTCTTTTTCCATGCCTCTATATGACCACCTTATCTCCCCCATCTTTCTTTGTAGACCTGGCAACATTGGACCTAAACATTAAATCCTAAAAAGATAGAAGGTTTTTAGGACTAGTGAAAAAATTGGTCAACCTAAACTTGACCCACAAGTCGAACCATATTTTTCATTTGAAGCAGACATTAGAGATTGAAACTCTATTAAAATATATATATATATATATATGTGTGTGTGTGTGTGTGTGTGTGTTTTATATATTTAAATTTCAACAAATTTAAATTTTATTCAAACTAAAAGTCTATTATAAAAAATTTCTAAACTTAAATATTTCAATAATATTAAATTCTATTCAAGTTAAAAGTTTATGATAAAAAAATTATAAACTTAAATCCAAACAACGACTCACATTTTCTTTATAAAAAGAAAGCATTTTGATTTTTACTTCAACTAAAAGTTTATTATCAACATTTTAAGAACAACTAATTAGTAAATTAATTTTATATTATTTGTTTTTATATATTTTCTCAAATTAAGGGATAACACTTAACAAATGTTTAATTTAAATTTAAATAAAACTAAAAGTTGATCATCAAAATTTTGCATCTTACTAAATTAATATTTTATTAGGATATTAAGGTACAGAAAAGGGATAAGATTTAATAATAATTTAATTTAGATAAAATTTTATCATCTAAGTTTTAGAAATTTAAATTCTACTCCAACTAATAATCTATTATCAAAATTTTCATATATATATATATATATATATATATATATCTCCATGGTTTTTTGATATAATTTTTCTTAATCAATAGTCATCCATATAATTAGATCTCACATAATACACACTTTTTTTTTTTTTTTTTGCAATATGCAACTTACGCTTTTGTTTTAATCTAATAAATTCATCTTATTTATTGTTCTTTGCTTCTAAATTTGTGCGCAAGATATTATGCCAAAGGAAGTTACTATAACAAAGCAAAACAATGGACACCCATTTAAGTTCCTAGTTCTCTTATGTAAGTTTTTATTTTTTATTTTTATTCTCAAATTTTGAATTCTTTTGTGTATGTTTTGATTTTTCGTTTTTGTTATTATATTTAATTTGTGAATGTGTTGATTTTATTAATTAGACTATCATTAGGAAAGAAATTGTATTGAGGAACTATTTTTTTATTTTTGTTTGTGCTAGCTAGAGTATGGATTAAATATAACCACAACTAGGAACAATCAAACTCATTCATATCTTAAGTTAAGAAATTAACACAAAGCACAAAGAGAATTTTCAAATATAAAAGTGATTAAACACTGTTAAAGTACTAACTCTAAAAAAATTAGAACTTAAAAATTTTTTTTTATAAAAATTATTTACTTATTTTATAATTTAATATTACTATTTATTTAATAATTTTGTATTAATTATTTTTTTAAAAATAGCTTACATATGAATCTTCATCAAGCTATACATTGCACATGAATAATACTAGTATGTTATAAAAGTTGAAACAAACATCATATATCCGTTCACTCAAAAATAAATCATATATCCTCAATACATTAATTTCTTTCCATTTATGCCAATTATTGAATTTGCAACACAATTATATATCCTTAGAACAAAGTTTAGCTACAAAATTAGTATAACCTAAAACTACAACCTTATTCAATATCTTTCTATTGGAGATGAATTTTGACAAATCCACCATTAGATTACATTTTCTTTTTATATCCTCCATACTTGTAAAATCTCTAAAAAATTAAAGATCCAATTTGTAGCTAAATTTTGTCCATATCCTTATATAATTAGATTCGTTGACCGCTTACAATAGTTCATTATTAAGATAAACATCAAATATCCTTAAATACATTAATTTATTTCTATTTAAACTAGTTAACGCATTTTGAACAAAATTTATGACTTCAATTTCTACTATAAGCTAATTTATGCATTTTTGAAGTTTACTTATTTCTCTACTAAATTGCTTTCTTTTTTATTGTTACTTTAGTTTTATACTCATAATTAAATTTATTGTCTAACGTGACATATAGTGGATGTGCCTCTTCATCTCTCACTCATCCTTCCATGATATATAAAAAGCACAAAAACAACATTCTCTCTCTCTCTCTCTCTCTCTCTCTCTCTCTCTCTCTCTATATATATATATATATATATAACATGGACAATACCTTTTCTTCTTTTCTTTTTCTTTTTTTTTTTAATAAAAAAAATCTTTTTAGATATGTGTTTGAAATACTATTCAAAATGCAGTAAAACCATTTTTTTGGAACACCATAAATTAGTTACTTTATAAGGCCTCTCTCTCTCTCTCTCTCTCTCTCTCTCTCTCTCTCTCTATATATATATATATATATATATATACACACACTTTTCAACATGGACAAAACCTTTTCTTCTTTTTCTTCTTCTATTTTTTTTTTTAAAATCTTTTTAAATATGTGTTTAGAAATACTATTCAAACTGCACTAAAACCATCTTTTTTGAACACCATATATTTAGGTTTTATGCAAAAATAATAAGTAGTCTTTGTTGAATTGTATTTTTAGATGTATATTAGTAATTGTTTAATAAAATTGCTGAATTGTATATATATTTTTTTCTCTTCAGGAATCCTAATGCATGGAGTATGGTTAGGTGGAAGAGAGATGAGGATAGTGGTATTGGTGTTGGTGGTGATCATTAATCCAAGTCAGAGTTAATAGGAAAAAAAGCAAGTCTCCAAGTCATATGATATTGGTTCTTAAGCCCAAGAAAAAATAAAATATTTGTATAGTTGTTCGGAATGAAAAAATATATGTATATCAATGTATCTTTTGGGATATATTTTTGTAACAATTGATTGACTCGAGACTTTTAACATTCATTTAGTGATTAACAAACTATAAATTGTTTGATTTTTTTAGAACTCAGAAGTAGAAAAAGTTTTGTACATGGCTTATTGTAAGAAAAATGATATGTGGATATTCTTCAAAAGTAGTAAAATTGAACTAAACGTACTCAATAGACCTTTTTTTTTTATATGTTATTTTGAGGACTTAGAATGTGGTAGATTTGGGACTTAGTCCAACTCTATAAAGGTATCATAGTCATTATTGTGCTTTATACATATTTCCATAATCTATATATATATATATATATATATATATAAAACCGAAACTTTTGAAATTCTCACAATTTTCCACATCATCACTATTTTCTTTTTCTTTTTATTTTAGATTCTTTTTATTTTAGGTTTTATATTTTATATAGAATCCACCAGAAAAATAATAGATAAAAGTTTGAATTTTTATTAATATCAATAATATTAAAAAAACGTATATAAACTTGGAGGCCTATTTAAGGGCTCCATAAAACTTGATGGATAAGAAAATATATTATAAAATAAGTCCTAATTAATACCTAATCATAATAGGAACCAAATTTGACCTAAAAAAACATTAAAAGAACCTAAAAACAAGGAAATAAATCACCTAAACCTAAAATAACGTTTTTTGCATAAAAATACCAAAATAATAATATCAAAAAAAAAAAAAACTTTAGGATTAAGAAAAAAAAAAAGAGAAACAAAATAAGAAGGAGAGAGACTCATGTAAAAAAAAAAAAAAAAAAAAGTTTTGTCTTTTTTATTTGCTTTCATATGTGCATAAAATTTTCATTCTATCTTATTGTTTTATCATGTTTAGAATTGATTTTCTTCTAAGTATTTGGGTTAATCACTATATTTTGATAGTGTTTTTATGGGATTGGTTTTTGGGTTGAAATTCTAATAATTATTTTATATTGTATATGGCAGATAAAGCATATCTATTTTTTGGAGAAAAATCAAAACTGCAACCTATTTCTTCCAACCCAAGATGTGGTAAATTTTTATGTGTTCTTACTTTATTGAGAATTTTTATTTGGTTTCATGTGATTTTTTGTTTTTTTATTAAAATTTTGATTTTTGGTTGATTAATTATTTGTTTGGATTAATTTCAATTAATTATTTGTTTGGATTTAACGTAAAAGATAATGGAATTAGATGTTATAAATTTGATAATGTTCCATGTTTTAAATTGTTTATATTATTTAGACTCCTAGTAGGACTCTCTATTCTCTCCTTAAAACCCTAGCAATTACCATCTCAAAATCCTAAACTTAACTTCACTTTAAAATAAAAAAAAATAAGGAGAGAGACTCAACTAAAAAAAAAAAAAAAAAAAACGTAGGTTTTTTCTTTTTTATTTGCTTTCATATGTATCTGAAATTTTCATTCTATCTTATTGTTTTGTTATGTTTAGAATTTATTTTCTTCTAAGTGTTTGGGTTAATCTCTATATTTTGATAGTGTTTTTGTGGGTTTAGTTTTTGTGTTGAAATTTCTAATAATTATTTTATATTGTATACGGCAGATGAAACATCTCTATTTTTTGGAGAAAAATCAAAGTTGCAACCTATGTCTTCCAACCCAAAGTGCGGTAAATTTTTATTTGGTATATTATATATGAATTTTTTGAATTTGAAGGGTTTTGTTTGGTTTTGAAGTAGAATTTGGAGATTCTATAAAATTTGGAAGGTTTAAGTTTTGGAGTTTTTGGTATTTGCGTCTTAGTAGGTTGATCTTAATTCTTTACCTTATATGTTTTTTCTATATTGAGAATTTTTATTTTGGATTCATGTGATTTTTTGTTTTCTTAATTAAAACTTTGATTTTTGGTTGATTAATTATTTGTTTGGATTAATTTCAATTAATTATTTATTTTGATTCAATGTAAAAGATAATGGAATTATGTGTTATAAATTTGATATTGTTCCATGTTTTGAATTATTTATATTGTTATTAATACAACTAAATAAGATTTGTTTTTATCTTTATAGTTTATATCAGTTTTGAGTGTGTGTATATATATAACTTTTGGGAATTTTGCTTTATTAATTTAAGAATTGTAAATTACTTTGTAGGTTTCAGTAACTATGCACCTACAGTAAGACATTGACAATATAAGCATATATATATGGTATTAACATTTTATAAAAATCTTTCTTACAACCCAATAACATTCTACGTTAGACAACACTTCTAAACTATAGAAAAACATAGAAGTTAAATATTTATTCCCATTGTATTTTATTTAATTATGATAGATCCATTTTCTTTTAAACGCTAACTAGCAAAATGTCTATAATATGCATATTATTAACCCAATTTTCTATTTCTAAATTTCTTAGATTTTATTATATCAATATTTTTTTCTTTTAAATTCTTGGTAGGCAAATCAGTCTCTCACTAATTCTTTTACCTTAACGTGATGTTAGTTAATTGTCTTTTTATTTAACTATCCCGTACATCGTACGGGTTAGCAACTAGTTTTGGTAGTATAAATGTTTCTCAGCTTTTTTTTTTTTTTTTTTTTTTTGTTGCTTTTTTGGTCACATCTATTTGCGGGGTCAAAGTCCATTGACAAGATATGCTAATCACTAAAAATTTTCATTTAATAATCTAAAAAAAATTTAAAGGTATGTTAAATTTCTTGATAATGCAATTGACAATGCAAAAATTTACCATGAAATTTTTTCAAATGAACTATTAAAATCTATTTAAGTTTTAAAATTTGTATTTCTTAATATTATATTTTTAGGTTGAATGTTTAAGGATTGCTTCCTTGGACTTATGAATGTAAGATAGGTTTATTAAACCAAATATCTAATGCAAAATAATACTTATTATAAGATTTAAAAAATAAAGAGTAGAACCGTAGAAAACACGGATCAACAATTAGTTTGTTTAAAATTTTGAAGACTAGGGATTTGCATGTGACCAAGAAACCGCTAAAAGCCAATCCAAGTTTGATTCCAGAACTTTAGTTTCCTACTCTAATTGCTTTTATCAATTTTTTTTTGGGTCAGAGTTAATGTACCATTTAGTTTCGGTTAATAATCTAATCACGCCCTATCACGTTTAACTGTGCATAAAATCTTTATCATGCTTTGGTTAAAGTTCTTTTTGTTTAGAAAAATGCCAAATCCTTGAATCCTGAATGCCTAATCAGGAATAAATCATCAATCTTGCTTGAGAATATATATATATATATAGTGAAAGAGAGATGATTCCAATTGTGAATGTCTACAACAAAGATAAAAAAAAAGTATTAATAAGTTGAATTATAAAACTCTTAATGATCTAACTTGAGTTAAACTCGATCCTCGAGTCAAAATAATTTCATTGAAGAAATGTCACCATTATTTTTAGATCCACCTCCCTGAAGTAAACTGCATAAACAACTGATTTTTTATTCTATTTTATTAACATGATTAGTTTAGGCACTTACCTACTCATTTTCCTATTCATAAATTTGCATACTATCCCGGTCAGTGATTCATCATTATAAGTTAAGAAAATGAGTATGTCAACTTCTCCAGCTAGGTTATATAGATGTGATCACCCACTACGTACTTTGCCACTATTTAATTGTATATATATATATATATATATATATATACACACACAAATATGTATACAGAGAGAGAGAGAGAGAGAGAGGGAGAGAATGAAGTCATCTTTGCTATTCATGATCTTCATCATCACCATAGATATCTATGGATTATCATCATCCCTTGTGAATGCACAAGCAGATTCCTGCAGCTCTAACCTAAGCCTCAGTAATTCTGTGCCTTTTGATACAACTTCCCTACATTGTCTAGCCGTTTGGGATTCTCAAGGTTTCATACTAAGAGTAAGTGCACCTTTCATGCATCAATATCACCTTTATTTTTCTTTGGATAGTAATTTCTAGTATTAACAACAATAATGTACACATGGCTAAATGGTACAGTATTTGCAAACCAACAATGCAAGCATATGGAGCTTCGTTGTTTCAGCCCCAGCAGATACAAATTCTTACATAGCCATTGGGTTCTCAACCAATGGTGCGATGGTGGGGTCGAGTGCAGTGGTGGGTTGGGTCTCATCATCATCAAATGGTACTGTTGGAATGGCTAAGCAGTATTATTTGAGTGGAAACTCACCAAACCTTGTGAAGCCTGATCAGGGAAGCTTACAACTTGTCAGCAACTCAGCCACAATCATATCCCAAAACTCAATTTTATACATGGCTTTCCAATTACAAACCAATCAGCCAGAGTCTCAGCTACTATACGCAGTTGGACCAACTGGTGTTTTTCCCTCAGCACCCGACTACCAATTATCTGAGCACCGAACAATGGTCTCCACTTCCATAAACTATGCAGCAGGTAACGATAATCACATAGTATATAACCCTGAAATGTTTTCTTCTTTTCAAGTCAATTTCTTCATTTTTGTTTTTAATGCTCGAGATTGATTGGCTACATTGGAACCAAAGTAAATAATCAACCATTTAAAGTTTGAATAGTATTTGCAAGAGAAAATTCCATAAATACAATTTATAAAAGCAAAACTACTTTAGTGATTATTCAGCAATTAAAAAAAAAAAATTTGTGATTGTGACCTGTGAGTTATTTATTTATTTTTTTTTTTTGAACAATAATTTTGTGAGTTTGATGTAATGGACCCGGCAAATACCAAAAAGCAAATGAAAGTCAACAACTATATACCATAAAAGACAGAGAGGATATGAATAAATAAAATAATAAATTTAAGATGGGTAGGCCTAATCTAATGTTAGATGCACTTGCATGTTTAGAGCATCCACATCTCATTCTTATATCTCATCCTATTTTACCATTTCAAAAATCTACTTTTTCAATTATACCATACCATTTACAATATATCCAGCATCCCAAAATTCTATTTCTCATCTCATTTTATTTAAATATTCTATTTTATTTTATTTTATTTTTTTTTACTATTTCTCTTTTTCTATTCCTCTTCCTCTCTTTCTCCCTCATGACCGGTTTCAACCCACACACACACACACACACACACACACAGAGCCAAACCCATCACTACTCACACACACAGCCAACCTCTAGCACCGGTTTCATCACACACAGCCAAACCCATCACCACACACACACACACACACACAGCCACACAAACAAAAACAAAAACAAAAACAAAAACAGAAACCCAAATTTCTCCCTCATTACCGGTTTCAACCCAGCCACACACACACAGAGAGCCAAACCCATCACCACACACACACAGAGCCACGCAACCACCGCTGCCACCACCACCACCAGCAACCCAGAAACTACCATCAACACCAAAAAAAAAAAAAAAAAAAAAAAAAAAAAAAACCCAGAGAACGGAACCCATGCGATCTCCATCGGAAAACCAACAAACCCCATCGGAATGGAACGGATCTCCACAGCACCCACGCGATCAAAACCCCATCAGAACGGAACCCATGCGATCTCTTTCCATCGATCAAAACCCCATCTGAACCCGTGTGATCAAAACCCCATCGGAACGGATCTCCACAGCACCCACGCCGATCTCAGCCGCGCCACCAGCTCGCCACCACGCCGATCTAGAAATTCGATCCGGCGTGAGCTCCGATCCGGCTTGGTGATTCGGCGAGAGAGAGAGGGGTGATTTGGCGAGAGAGAGAGGGGATGAGAAAGAGAGAAGGAAGAGAGAGAAAAGAAATTGATAAAATGAGTGAGGAGTGAGAAATTTGCCGGGTAATAAAAGCAATTAAAAAATATTTTTTTTTATAACATTTTGCTACAATACCATCTTACATTTGAGATGGTACTGTAGCAAAATCTCAAATTTTTTTTTTTTGCATATAGGATATAGCCTTCCAGCTACTGGGTGTGTTTTGGGCTTATATGCCAAATGTGCTCTGCATTTGGCATATAGCCATCCAAATGCGGATGCTGTTATGTTATGACTATTTCTGAGTAACACCTTCAAAGACGCTTACGGGTGATTTGTGTATAATAGCTGGAAATTGAACAGCACTTGTGCAATTAAATTAAGTACTAAATATTCAGGAAAAACAAAAAAATCAAAAGCAAAAAAAGGGTAATAAGTACTAACATGCATGTAATTTCTGATGCATGCAACAGGTCAAAGTGCATCGGAGAGCCCTTATACAGGACTGCGAAGGGGCCATGGAATATTGGCCATGCTAGGATGGGGTATTCTAATGATAATTGGAACAATAGTTGCTCGTTACTTCAAGCACAAGGACCCAATTTGGTTTTATCTTCACATTTCCCTTCAATCAGTCGGATTTATACTGGGAGTTATAGGTGTAATATGTGGATTGATTTTAAATAATCATCTCAATGCTAATGTTGGTACCCACAAGAGTATTGGGATCTTCATTCTTCTTCTTGGCAGCCTCCAGGTTTGTCTCTTTTTTGTAATACTTCCAAAATTTAAAGTTTTATACTACACCCTTAGGGCTTTAGATATTCCTCTTCAATCAATGGACATATCTAATGCACTCCACAATTATCATTTTTTTTTCCTTTTTTGTTTTTTAAAGTGAGTTTTGCTTTCAAAGAGAGAGAGAGAGAGAGAGAGAGAGAGAGAGAGATTTGAACTAATGATCTCCTTTTTATAAGACATGATTCTACGAATAAAAATATTGTATCTAGAAATTCTATCTATAATATGAGTTTTTGCACAAACAAAAGTAATATAATCCAATAATACAATTAATATGAGATTTTAAATAAAAGTAAATAAGAGGTGACGGTTGAGTTATAATTTAGAAAACTCTCTTGGTGATACATTTTATTTATTTATTATTGACTTAATATTAGTTACCCATGACAGAGAAGGAGGTAACCTTATTACAACAAAGCATAAGATATTGCACATATTTTCTCAATGTTAGCATTGATATAAAATTAAGTGAGCAATTACATTATATAAATAATTTATTACTACTTGAAAATTGTATAGGTTATTGTTTGGAATATGGATATGAATATTGGTAATTTCACATTTTCAAGCACTTATTTAGCTTTTGCTGAAAGTAAATTAAAGTGTATATTTTAAAAAATTGAGAAAAAATGATGTTTAAAAACGTTTTACTTAAGCAAAAGAGCTAAAAGCAATAGCTAATACCAAACATACTAGTATTATGCAGTGTGCACAGTAAATTGAAAAGGCGAAAGAGGTATTGCATGTGGTATAGTAATATATATATATATATATATTAATAGGTAAAATTTAGAGAAAGTTTAATTAGAATTTGAAATTAGAATCTAATTTTGCACCATATGTCTAAATTTATGTGGGAACTGCACTATAATTATTCACTTAAGTTTTTTAATTTTTGTGTTAAGTGAGTTAATAAATGCAAAATACTAAGAATATAATATTAATGAACTATAAAATTTTAAATTAAAAAAACTGATTATATATACCCAATAAAAATCACCACAAAACAAAGATCACCACACCTTCTATCTTATTAAAAATTAGAAAAAAATTATCACAAGTAGTATTAAAAATTGTGTTTAATTTTAATTATACTTATACATATGCGTGTGTTACATGCTAATATTTATTTTAAAATAATTTAACTAATTATTTATATTTTTATAATAAAAATTGTGTTTTTTTTTTTTGAGAAACTAATAAAAATTGTGTTTAATACATTCATGCATTTATATGAGTTACATGCTAGTTAATTTAATAAAATTTTTATTAAATTAATTACTTAGCTAAAAAGTACAATTCTGTGACCCCCCCGGCGATAATTTTTACTTATTAATAAGTCCAATTCTGTTTCAAAATGTCTTAAGTTGACTTTCATAAAAATGAATTAATAATTATAATTAAAGAATTCATATTTAAAAACCATTTAGCAACTTGCTATCTTTTATCTATATAAATACAATATATAATTCCCTTGCAAGACACGTATTCATATTATTTAGTATTGGTTTCATTTTACAGGTAATGGCCCTTTTAGCTCGGCCGAACAAGGAGTCAAAATTCAGAAAGTATTGGAATTGGTACCATCAAAATGTTGGGAGAATTTTAATTATCCTCGCAATTGTAAACATCTTCTATGGAATTAATTTAACTGGAACGGGACATGGTTGGACTGCTGGTTATGGAGTCCTTCTTGCTGTCTTGTTCATTATTACTGTTGTTCTTGAGATTAGATTTTGGATTAGGAGATAAAAAATCCATTGTTAAATAGCATAAGGGAAATTAAATTACACTTTAGTATCCCAACTTTCATGCTAGTTGCGATGTTTCCCCTCCCAAATTGATTTGTGTGTATATTAACTCCCATTCAAACTTGCTATTTACTATTTTAATCTGACAGTTATTGTCTCAATTAATCACATGTACTGGACAAGATGCATCTACAAATATGAGTGATATTATTTTGTGTAATGGGTATATATATGCTACAGTATTCTTAAAAAAAGAGAAAGAAAAGAAATAAAGGGTATATGCCATAGTATTCTCACAAGTATTTGTAACCTCGTTATCACATGTGGAACTTAATAGCACCCAATGAGCTGGCTGGTCTTTTATTTTTTTATTTTTTTTATAATGGAAAGGGGTTAAACTTTCAATCCATACCATGCTCACCTAACATTTGGTCCTATGGCGTCATGGGCCTTGATCAAGTAGCTGTAGGTGTCCAATTAACTCAATTGCTCACATAAAATATTAAAAAAAAAAAAAAAAAATTCAATTGCATTATGTTCAGTGTTCAGATTCAATTTGGATCTCCCTAAATTACTTGGCAATTGGTTTTTGCAAATGGGGTCAGTTGCCCATAAGGTTTACTAGATTCCCAGTCACTTGAATAAAGAACTAGAGAAAGTTGCTAGCAATGGATTATCCATAAACTTCACATCCTCAAAAGTCTAATGTTATGCACCCTCAAAATAATTCACATTAAACACAAAGGAACCATGTTCCAAATATTTGATAAATGCCCTTTCACAAGCAACCGTTTAATGAATGAACCAAAAGATGGTATACTGCCTCTCCATACTAAATGTTGAAAAGAATAGTTTGGAAATCCTAAACTAATTAGATATTGAACTTTTTTTCTTGAGTAATTAAATATTGAATTTTTTTTTAAGAAACAAACACACATCCACACAAGAGAGAAAATGGGAATAGCAATGGGGTTATTAAATATTGAACTTTTTTTTTTTTTTTTTTTTTTGAGAAAGAAGACATCTACTATTATTAGCCAAAGTCGGCGAAAAGAACAGAATAAAGGTGGGGAGGAGCATCCTCCATCCATATAGACAAACCTCTAACATGTCTAGCTAGGTTATGAGCAACCTTATTACCATCTCTATAAGTATGAGAAAAGGAAATACACTCATTGGTAACTAAGGTGGATTTAGCCAAAGAAATGATGTGACTGAACGAGGAAAGAGATTCTTCTGCAGCCATGAAGGTTTTGATCACCAATTCCGAATCGCCTTCGAGGATGAAAGGTCTAATGTCGAGCTCCTTGGCAAATGAAATCGCCCTAGCAGCAGCCATAGTATTAGGAACTAGTACTTATAACATCAATCTCAATTAATTAATCGCAGTAAGTTTTATATATATGTTTTATGTTTTCCTTTAAACGAAATTAAGCATACACAAAATCATGTATATTCTTATCATCACAACGTGCGCCACACCACACACCACACACCCTACACCCTCACCATTATGATTTTTTTTAGATACCCCAATATGATAATTCTTGAAACACTAGCAAATATATTTTGTGGTAACAATATATATTGCTTCAATATATTTTGTATATTTTCCAAATATTGGCGGATAAATTTGAGATACCATCTAATATTGTTCAAATTTTTAGTACTCTTAAAAAAATGGGAAAATTACACTTTACCACTCCAAACTATACCACTTATTATACTTTGCACTCTAAACTTTTTGAGTGCACATTTTGCACCATACATTATGACCCATGTCACACTTTGCACCCCGACGTTAAGTTTGATGTTAACTTAGATGGAAATTCAAAGTTTAGGGTGAAAAGTGTAATCAGGAATATAGTTTAGAATGGTAAAATGTAGTTTTTCATTTGTTTTTAATGGATTGAGAAGATGGGTAATTAGGTCTTTTCACATAATATCATATTTTTCTATCCAAGTTAACACCAAACTTAACATCGGGGGTGCAAAGTGTAATAAAAGTCATAATTTAGGATGCAAAATGTGCATTCAAAAAGTTTAGGATGTAAAGTGTAACATTGGATATAGTTTAAGATGGTAAATACCCATCGCATTTCTCTCATTTTACTCACAAAAAATCTCTCAAATTCAAACTCTCCCTTCACTATTCTCAATTTCTCATCTCTTATTATTTTTTCCCTCTAATAGTTAACACTTATACTCTTATAGAATAATAGTGTTGTATTTTTAACAATTATATTTATACAAATACAAGTATCAAATTCTTCAAGTTGGAGGCTTGGAACTTGGAGGAAGCATTCAATTGCATTTGGAAATCAACTTCTTCTAATTGGAGTGGAAGCTATTTGTCACAAATTTTGATTGATTGAGTAATATCTTTTCATAAATTTTATTATATACTTGCTTTGTATACATTATTTTTGTTAGTTTTCAAAATTTCAAAATGACTCATAGAAATGATCACATCATACTAGATGGTCTAGATGAGCAAGGACAATCATTTGAGTCAACTGGTTCCTCCATATCTCCAGTTTCCCCTATATCTAGGGGGTGTTTGGTTCACCGTGATGTTACATTACATCGTAATATTACATTATTATAATCTTACATTAATATAATCTCAATATAAGAATGCAACATTGCATTATTTAGGAAGGGAGGTGATGCGATATATTTTATAATTTTAGATTATGGTAATGTTAGAAAAAATAAAATAAACTAAAAACCTTAATGTCACATCATAGTAATGTACATCATATTAAGGGCATATTACAACAAACCAAACACCCCTAATATACCAACTAATAATAATACCACATCGGGCTTAAATCCAAGTTTTACTAATAAAAAATTAAAAAGTGAAGTTTGGAAATTTTTTAATAGGGTAGAGAGGATAAAACAAGATGGAACAAAAACTATTTGTTGTAAATGCTATGACGTGCTGGCTGGTGACCCAAGTGTGGGAACTTACCATTTAAAACGTCTTATTATGCTAAATGCTATGACGTCTTATTATTTTTGGTGTCTAGGATTCTCTTAGGGTTACTATTTTTTTAAGGATTGTTTAAGGTTTAGCTTTTAATAGGGTTTGTTTATTTATTAAGTTTTGGTATCAAATTTATGGTTTTGCATTCTTTTTAGTTTTACCAACTTTCTTTAACCAAACTGTGGTCTGCATATCCCTCCCTTAGGCCCTAAAGACCAAGAAAAAGACACCTAGTTAAGTAGTAGTGTCCTACTCACATTATACCAAAAAAAATCTATTACATCAAGTGTTAATTAAAATTGTTGCAATAGTAACTTTAAATAATTGCATCAATAATAATAAATTGCAATAACTTATAATTTTCGGTTGCAATAAAAGCTTTAATATAATAGAAAAAATTGTTGTAATAACTTTAAAAATATAAATTGTTGTAATAAATTGATACCAATTATTTTTGCAATTTATTGTAATGAAAATTTTAAACTAATAGGATTTAGGGTTTAGATTTATGGTTCTTTTAGGGATATTATTTTTGGTGTCTAGGATTCGCTTAGGGTTACTAATTTTTTAAGGATTGTTTAAGGTTTAGCTTTTAATAGGGTTTGTTTATTTATTAAGTTTTGGTACCAAATTATGGTTTTGCATTCTTTTTAGTTTTACCAACTTTCTTTAACCAAACTGTGGTTTGCATATCCCTCCCTTATGCTTATTGTCATTCAAGCAAAGCCAAAAAACTTCTTTACCATCAATGGACACTACTACTCTAAGCACTCTATCTTAGGGTAGATAAGCATGAGTTTACATGACCGAGTCTCATGGTCTAACCCTTTTTGGGAATAGATAGAAGGCCCTAAAGACCAAGAAGAAGACACCTAGTTAAGTAGTAGTGTCCTACTCACATTATACCAAAAAAATCTATTACATCAAGTGTTAATTAAAATTGTTGCAATAGTAACTTTTAAATTATTGCATCAACAATAATAAATTGCAATAACTTATAATTTTCGATTGCACTAGAAGCTTTAATATAATAGAAAAAATTGTTGTAATAACTTTAAAAAAAAAAAAAATTTGTTGCAATAAATTGATACCAATTATTTTTGCAATTTATTGCAACAAAAATTTTAAACTAATAGGATTTAGGGTTTAGATTTATGGTTCTTTTAGGGATATTATTTTTGGTGTTTAGGATTCTCTTAGGGTTACTATTTTTTTAAGGATTTTTTAAGGTTTAGCTTTTAATAGGGTTTGTTTATTTATTAAGTTTTGGTATCAAATTTATGGTTTTGCATTCTTTTTAGTTTTACCAACTTTCTTTAACTAAATTGTGGTCTGCATATCCCTCCCTTATGCTTATTGTCATTCAAGCAAAGCCAAAAAACTTATTTACCATAAATGGACACTACTACTCTAAGCACTCTATCTTAGGGAAGATGAGCATGAGTTACATGACCAAGTCTCATGGTCTAACCCTTGTTGGGAATAGATAGAAGGCCCTAAAGACCAAGAAGAAGACACCTAGTTAAGTAGTAGTGTCCTACTCACATTAGACCAAAAAAAATCTATTACATCAAGTGTTAATTAAAATTGTTGCAATAGTAACTTTTAAATTATTGCATCAACAATAATAAATTGCAATAACTTATAATTTTCGGTTGCAATAGAAGCTTTAATATAATAGAAAAAATTGTTGTAATAACTTAAAAAAAAAAAAAAATTGTTGCAATAAATTGATACCATTTATTTTAGCAATTTATTGCAACGAAAATTTTAAACTAATAGTTTATTGCAACGAAGTTATCATTGCAATAATTTGATATTAATTCTTTTGTAATCACAAACATGAAATTGCAACAAATATATCATTGCAATGACAAAATGAAGTAATTATCTATTACAATGAAGATATCGTTGCAATAATTTAATCCAACTTATTTTGATCAATTATTTTCAATCTATTGCAAAAAGATTCGTAAATCAATAGCATATACCTACAAGATATTTAAAATTGCAATATGATGTTTGTTGTATTGAAATGTGGAAAAAGATAACATGAAAATGGTAATTATTATCACTACATGTGCATTACTATAGTCTGTAGGGAATGAATGAACAGTACATGTTCTAGTCTCTAGTAACTGAACGACAACTTTTATCACTACTTTCCTATGTGGCAAGTTATGATTGGTGTGTGAATCCACCATTTTTACTTCACCACTTACAACTTGTTAAGTTGTAACAAAATTGTGACAAATTTTGTATTCCTAGCATGCTATTGTTCCTTTGGAATTATTCATTAATATACCAAAAAATTATTTTATCCCACTCTTACATTTGAGTACCTCACAATCTCACATGCATGTTCCAATTTTTATATTCTTTTTATTTCATGAGTTCATAACTTCATATCAAGTGAGCACCCATGCACCCTAAGTTGCAATTACATGGCCTTGTAGAATTACGTTGAAAAGTTCCACTTTTAACCAACTTTCCAATCACAATTTTGACCAATTTTCCTTTGTTCACAAGTCATTTAACAATTTTATGACAAAAATTTATTCCACACTTTACTAACTACTCTATTATGTGTGGTTGGTTATGAGTGATGAAGTAAAAGTGGTCTATGTAAAAGTGATAGGTAGCTAGTCATAGTTCAAAATTGGTTACATAATACCTTAATTACATACTACTTCAATAAGAATGAGTTAAGAATAGTGAGATCACCTTATGGTAGATTCTCTATTTACCCTTAGTATTCCTCTACTATAAATATGACACTCTCACTTCTTATAAACTTGCAATAGAAGCTTTAATATAATAGAAAAAATTGTTGTAATAACTTTAAAAAAAAAAAAATTGTTGCAATAAATTGATACCATTTATTTTAGCAATTTATTGCAACGAAAATTTTAAACTAATAGTTTATTGCAACGAAGTTATCATTGCAATAATTTGATATTAATTCTTTTGCAATCACAAACACAAAATTGCAACAAATATATCATTGCAATGACAAAATGAAGTAATTATCTATTACAATGAAGATATCGTTGCAATAATTTAATCCAACTTATTTTAGTCAATTATTTGCAATCTATTGCAAAAAGATTCATAAATTAATAGCATACACCTACAAGATATTCAAAATTGCAATATGATGTTTGTTGTATTGAAATATGGAAAAACATAACATAAAAATGATAATTATTATCACTACACGTGTATTACTATAGTCTGTAGGGAATGAATGAGCAGTACATGTTCTAGTCTCTAGTAGCTAATTGACAACTTTTGTCACAACTTTCCTATGTGGTAAGTTATGATTGGTGAAGTTGTGAATCCACCATTTTTACTTCATCACTTACAACTTGTTAAGTTGTAACAAAATTGTGACAAAATTTGTATTCCTAGCATTACTTTTTGAACAAAGCTATTGTTCCTTTTGAATTATTCATTAATATACCAAAAAATTATTTTATCTGACTCTTACATTTGAGTACCTCACAATCTCACATGCATGTTCCAATTTTTATATTCTTTTTATTTCATGAGTTCATAATTTCATATCAAGTGAGCACCCATGCACCCTAAGTTGCAATTACATGGCCTTGTAGAATTACGTTGAAAAGTTCCACTTTTAACCAACTTTCCAATCACAATTTTGACCAATTTTCCTTTGTTCACAAGTCATTTAACAATTTTATGACAAAAATTTATTCCACACTTTACTAACTACTCTATTATGTGTGGTTGGTTATGAGTGATGAAGTAAAAATAGTCTATGTAAAAGTGATAGGTAGCCAGTCATAGTTCAAAATTGGTTACATAATACCTCAATTACATACTACTTCAATAAGAATGAGTTAAGAATAGTGAGATCACCTTATGGTAGATTCTCTATTTACCCTTAGTCTTCCTCTACTATAAATATGACACTCTCACTTCTCATAAACTTGCAATAAAAGTTTTAATATAATAGAAAAAAATTGTTGTAATAACTTAAAATAAAAAATCGTTGCAATAAATTGATACCAAGTATTTTTGCAATCTGTTGCAACGAAAATTTTAAACTAATGTTTATTGCAACGAAGTTATTATTGCAATAATTTGATATTAAGTCTTTTGCAATCTATTGCAATCACAAGCACAAAACTGCAATAAATATATTATTGCAATAACTTGGTATCAACTATTTCATAGTCTATCACAATGACAAGAATGAGTTAAGAATAGTGAGATCACCTTATGGTAGATTCTCTATTTACCCTTGGTCTTCCTCCACCATAAATGTGACACTCTCATTTCTCATAAACTTGCATCATTACCTTTCTTATTTTTCCCTCCCTTTTTGTTAACATGCTTTCTCTTATTCACTTTCTAAACGCATCATTATCAACATAACTTCCTTACTATTTTACTTTTCTTCACCTTTTTTTCTTGTACTTCATTTAAAATTTAATATGGCGACGTCCTCTCGAACCCCACTTGGCTCTAAAAACATTCCTATCACCAACCTCTTGGACCGTGGGGCAAATGTATCAAAGGGCATTGTTAAGGTATGCGATGAATTTGGATTCTTCAAGGTTATTAACCATGGTATCCCAAATGAAATTATTGAAAAAGTTAAAGAAGAAGGTTTTAGTTTCTTTGGTAAACCAATATTTACAAAACAACAAGCTGGCCTAGGTAATTCTCTTGGCTATCGCCACATAAGCATAGGTTCCTGTGGAGATATAGGAGAGCTTAAGTATCTTTTACTTAATGCTCATCCTTCCTATATTGTTGAAAAATCCATTACCATCTCTTATGACTCTTCATAATTCAAGTGTTTAATTAATATGTTTTGCACTTATTGTAATATGTATGCATTGAAAGTTGGCAATGGTTGCATGGTGTAGAATAATTTTGTTAGCTCTTATATTTGTTTCATTCATTGGCTCTTGTATTTATATTTTGTAAAAATTCCTCTCTCTATTTTTTGTTACACGTTAAATTAATAGTAAAAAATATAATCTAGTTAACATAATTTTATTTGCTATGGACCAACCATGGTCACAAAGCTAATAATGGAAGTGGGTGAAATTGTATAAATGAATGAAATTGTCCTAGGTGTAAAAAATGAGAAAGAATGGTCCTAATTCCTAAATGTGATGCATGTCCCAATAGACGTGGTGAGACAACCTCTCTTTTTCATAAAATTTAAGTATTGGGTTTTTTTTGTAAAGTGTCCCTCATTTTTCATAAAATTTAAGGATTGGGCTTTTTGGTTAATAAAGTGAAATGAAAGGGTTTTTATTTTTATTTTTATTTTTATTATTTTTTTTTTTTGAGAAACACACACACACACACACACAAGCAAAAACTAAGTTTTACAATCATTGAATCAAAACCTTTTCAAGAATGATTTTTGTTTTGAGTTGTAATAACTAAGAACTATTTAAATCTTCTGTTTCCCTTTGGATTTCATTGAGTATTGTTGTGTAGGCACTAAAGGGCCAGTTATAAAGATTCAAATCTCTAATTTTCAGGCAAGATGAGTCTCTCATCCATGGTTTTTTTATTTCTTGAATATGATTGAATTTTGTGTACTATTTTCTTGATTATGTTCTTCAATAATATCCTCTGTTAGGAATATGGTTTGATTTGTTTATGTTGATTTGATGTTTTGTGTTTTATTCTAAGTTAAGAGTTGAACGAACATGATTAGATATATGAATATGAACATGCTTTGTTTATTCTTGTGTTGTTCTTGAATAATATGAGATTCTATGCATGATATGTTTTCATTTGTTTATCTTTGATTTGATTTGTCTTTAGTATTGTTTAATGTGCTGAATTGATATCAATGAAAATGTGAATCTGTTTTAGCATGAGAAACAAATCTGGAATTGTGTTTTTGTATCAATATGCAAGGGCATGGTTGAAGGTGCGTACGCAGCCTTCTCCATACATACGCATATTGACCCATAAAATTGATAAATCTTTTTTTTTAATTACATAATTGATTTGCTTTGATGTTTTCCATGCTTTTTTTTTTTTTTTTTTTTTGTTCTATTTGGCTATGAGCATCTTGGGTTAGGGTGATCATTGCTAATTAATTGATTTGCCACGATTTTCTCATTGACTTTTCCATGATATATTTGACATGTTTAGTTTCCTTATAAATGCATGATTTGATTCTATTTGATTTGATTGCTGATTAATTAGATTGTAAATATTTGATTTGCTTTAATTAATTTGACTTGTTTTATTTGAATTCATTTCCTTTTATACCATGAATGATATGCCATGTTGAGTGTTAGATGAATGTTAGGATAGGCTTAGTGTGTGTGTGTGTGTGTGTGTGTGTGCATGTGTATAGAATAACCTATTACAAAACTCTTTAATGGAATTGGAATTTGGAATACAATGAGTAGAAGCCGACTTATGAGTCAGGTGGGGTTGGACATCTAAGATCATAAGTATGTTATAAACTTTATTGAAAAGTTGTGAACCCATCCATGCTTTGGAAACATTTTGAATCCCTAAACTCATAAAGACATGGGTAGGCCCACTAAGAGCCCAATGAGGATTAAAAGATGAAATATTTTCAAACTAATTGACCAAGCCCTTTGAACTAGGTTCAGGGCCTATATGAGAATGAAAATCAAAATGAATCAAACTTTTGAAACTAAGAGCAAGGCCCTTATGAGGGAAGAGAGTGAACATTTAAGATGAGCTTTGCAATGGAACAAATAAAAGACTATGATGGATTGAGATAAAACTTGGTCACTTTTTTTTCAAAAAAAAAAAAAAATCCAAAAAAAGAAAGAGATGTGGACTTCTAAATGTCTTGACTCATTTTAAATACAAGTTTAAATAAGTTTTTCATGAGAAAAGAAAAATTCCAAAATATGATGGGCTTGAATAATAAATGCAGTGTTGATCTTTGTGTCTAGATTGTTTGACGAGACAATTTTCATAAGGCCTAAATAGAGCACAAGACGTGGACAAACCTTGCAAAACATCGTTTACAACTCACTGTTTGCCAAATTGTGAATGATTAACAAAAAGTGGTCAGTTTATATGAGTCTATACCTCCACCACTTACAACGTGACAAAATTTTGGCAAATGTTGTAAACATTTTTGTGATTTTAGCATTTTTCTTCTACACTTATTTTCACAACTATTCTATATGATAGATTGTAACTGGCTGCTCATAAATTTTACATCCTAACATTTATTTATTTATTTTCGATCGCTCACAATCAATTACATTAATAGTGGAAAAAATAAAACTGCGCTACTCGTATGTTGTTGCCTCCATCTTGAATTACTTTTCGTTTTAGAAAAAACACACCATTTTATGACGTGGTTTTAATTGTCCCCACCTTTTATAGTGTCTAATTCTGTCGTATGTAAGAGAAAAAAAAAATGAAAGAGATAAAGACAAAGAGGCAAAGCACAGGAAGAGAATGAGGAATTGTGGAGCTTGGCACACGTTCAGGTGGTCTAAATTGTGCAGAGATAAATATCAAGTTATCATGTTAGGAAAACAATTTTGGAGAATGGTTTACCATCCCAACTCCTTGTTAGCTAAATACTTCCCTGAAAATCCTCTCCATGACTGCAAACCCAAACCTCACCAATCTTGGACTTGGAAGAATATCATTTACAACAATCCATTAATACATCAAGGTAGGTGGATGATAGGGACAGGTTTGAACATTACCTTAGACCGCCCAACTTGGTTCCCTAGCACTTCTCATAAGTATCAGGGAGTCGTTGGCCCAAATTTGAAAACTGTGGCTGACTTTGTTAAATCATTCACTAATAACTGGAATCCCAGCATTGTTAGAAATCTATACCACCCCTCCTTGTTTTTTTTAAGGACAAGCTGTTTTGGAGACATTCAAGTACTGGTATGTACCAAATTAAGGTCTATAAGGAACAAATGGTGGAGAACGACATCAGAAGGAATGTTGATATTCCAACAGATGTTTGGTCTCTAATTTGGAAAGTAAAATACATTTGAAGTTATCACCTTTGTGTGGAAAATATTACTCGATTGTTTGCCTGTTAATCTTAACTTAATCAGCAGAGGCATACTTGGCTCATGTACAAAGCAAGTACTGCTACTGCTGGCATTGTTTTAGGAGTTAAATCCCACCTTTATTTTTTTTTTAAAGCCACTTGAATAAGGGTTAATCATCAGCAACGATAATGTGAACTCGGCCTCAAGGTAAACACAAATGCATGGATTGCAAACTGAAAGAATCTTTCGGTTTTTCCTTTTTTTTTTTTTTTTTTTTTTTTTTTTTTTTTTTTTTTTTTTTTTTCAAGTATCTTCAAAGTCATATTAATTCCACTAACTTGGTTATTTCCTCATCAAATTATCAACGACAATAAAAACATCCAATTCTTCACATAAACATAACAAATATTATCATATTTATACTGCAATAGATTATGCTACTCACAATTATCAACAACCATAACAGTGAAAATTCTAGGGACACACACCAACATACTAATAAAACAAAAGGCTAATCTTCTGTAACCTACTAATCTTATTCAATTTCTAGTGCAAGAAAATCTAAAGATTGGACTAGTCCAAAATTATTCACTACTAGTACTCATTTAATAAATAAAATCTTGTTACTTGTTTTCAAATTTCTTAGACCCAAAAAATCCCATGCAAAATGGCACCAGCCCAAAATTAGTCATTGTAATTAAAATTGTAAAAAAAAAAAAAAAAAAAAAAAACCTACATTAATTGATACTGAGAGTTCTTTTTTTTTTGGGAGAAAAAATACTCAGAATATGTTCTGAACAATTTTATTTTATTTTAGGTTATAAAAAGTCACGTTAAGTGGAAATTTTTGCTATCTAATAATATAAGCATAAGAGAGTGACCACTAATAAATACTGTTAAGATGGACAATTTCTGACCGTCATTGTTTCACATTTGGTAAACTACAGGACACCAAAAAAAAAAAAAAAAACTTTGAAGAGCTCTCATTTACCAGACAAACTATTGGAACAGGTTCAGTTCTCAATAATCAACACTCTAATTGAACCTCAACACTATGATTGAACCCCTTCGCAAACTCCACATCAACCATATGAATTGAAGTCAACTAAAAACACCCTTGTTTGTCATATATCAATGCTTTTCTCCCCCAATTAAAATGTGACTGATATCGCAGAAGTTACAATAAAACAAACATGTTATTTTTTGAATGAAAAGAAATTAGACACGTTAATTTTTAACTGAAAACCTTAAATCCACAAGAAGAAACTTTGGTTTTACGAGGGATCCTTTGAATTCACAAGGTGATAGCTAGGTTCCTAGAAAATCCCACCAAAAATAAACAATAAACAAATGTTTAAATTTTTATTAATCTGATAACTGAATTTCCTTAAAGGCTATAATACATTTAAATAGTAAAAGAAAAACTTGGGCGGCTAGGAAAATGATTAAAAAACACTAATTCGTGCTAATCATATAATTATGTGGCAAAATAGTATTTTTGATCAAAAATGGAAAATTTTATTTTTTAACAAAAATGGAAAAATTGATAGGTTCCTAGAAAATCCCAACCATATTTCAAGCAATTCTAACACCATCACCAGGGTGAGTTCTACTAGCACCCTTTGGTCTTGCATTGTGATTTCGAATGTCCTCACTGCCCCAAATCTTTATGGTAAAAGAATGCTAATTATATGGCAATGAGTGAATACAGGCAATATTATGCAAAAAGAACTGAACTCCTAGAATAAATATTCTGCTAAATCAGTAATGCTAAATTCGGTCCATAACACGACACTTGTAGTTGTAGAGGACTTCTGTTTTAGTTAGTTTTGGAATTCCACTTATATTAAAAGAATACTAAGAGGTATACTAATTCCTATTTAGAGAGTCTTAGATTGATTAACAGAGAAGGGCTTAAAGGATGCAGGGAAGTGTGTTTTCCTTATAAATAGAGTGGCAATGTAATTTTTTATGTCTGTGACGTAGTTTTTTTTTAATTTTTATATAAGAATATATGTGAGTGACATAGTTAAAAGACAAAGATTAGAATTGTTGTGTGAGAAATTATTGGGTATGTTTAATTGTGTCTGTGTTACTTCTTTTTATTGTTTTAGTTGGCAATGCTTGTAATGAAGATAAATACAAAGTTGGCCAAACTATATTAAATTTTGTCTTTGTGTGAATATTTTTGTCTTTGGCAAGCTCCAAATCACATTATTATCTTACCATCACAATTTTTAAATGTTTATGCACAGTTGCACAGTTCATCCTAGAGTGAGGTAGTCATATTGTCTTTTTTATTAGGTATTATAAATAGGTTCCTTGGCACCAAAATTAAGAAAAATAAATTAGACATGGGGATGAAATTAGACAATAATTAGAAACTAAATTAGATTTCATTTAAATTCTGACAGTTTGGGTTCCACGTAGCCCAATTTATCTAAGGCCCCAATTAGTAAGTGTTTTCCTTTAAATATATATATATATATATATTCTTATTGTGCTTCAAATTTAATATCTAATATATATGATGAGTTATTAGGAAACTTCTTTCCCAAGCAATATTAAAAATAATAGTAATAACCCAAACTGGCAATTACAAAGAACTATTCGACAAAAATGAATAAGCAAAAACAAGTCAGACACTTGGAAGTCCTCAAGTTGGCTTTATTACCCTAACTAGACAATCTAAATCTACCTTGCAAATGGACCACCCAAACTGGCAATTACAAAGAACTATTTGAGAAAAATGAATAAGCAAAAACAAGTCACACACTTGAAAGTCCTCGAGTTGGCTTTATTACCTTAACTAGACAATCTAAATCTACTTTGCAAATGGACCAGCCATTTCAGATGAATTGTATGATTTACTACTAATCTCCTCCCTTAAACCCTTATTTTTCTCCTGACTACGAGACAATTCCATTGCTAAACATTGTTTTAGGTCTGATAACACAAGACTCATGGTAGCTCTTTGACCTGAGGCGGGTGTAGTGCATGTCATTGCTAATTCTAAAGCTTTCCAGACCGAATCCACATCAAAATCTCCCTGCAACCTTTTATCAACAACACTTTCCCCATTTCAAGCTTAGGACTCACCCAATGTACCAGGTGGATTGGTTCATCATTTTTTACAATTACAGGTTGGTCAGTAATTAGCTTTTACAGAACAATCCCAAAACTAAAGATGTCACTTTTCTCGTTCAACTTTCGAGAATTGTAGTACCTAAAAAACACAAAAAATAATTATGTCATGTCAAATGTTAACATAGATATATATATATATATATATATTTTTTTTTTTTCTTTCTTTCTTTTTCCCTTCACTAACATGAGTGTGGCTTTTATAGCACCAGACTAATCTCTAGCCTTAGGTGAGTGTAGTTAAAAAAAAAAAAAAAGTACTTGTTGCATATTAATGAAATGAATTGCTCATCATTTCTAATTACCAATCTATTGTTATTATTATTATTTTTTGCAATCATTTGAACCAAGTGCAACCCCCTTTTAATGATGCAAAAAAACTAAACGAATTACATGATGAAAACATACTCGGGGTCAAGATATCCAGTTGTGCCCATGACTGTAGTTACTACATGACTTTTGTTATCACTTGGAAAAACCTTGGAGAGACCAAAATCTGCTATCTTAGCATCCAAGCTCTCACTTAAAAGGATGTTGGCTGACTTTACATCTCTGTGTATTATAGGTGGCTGCATCCATGATGCAAGTACTCTAGTCCTGCAGTATCAATACAAGTCAGGCACAGATGACATAAAATCAAATTATGGTCCGATCTACACAATGCTATATATGAGGCACTAGATCTATAAGCAATAATTCAATTTTAAGAAATTATATAGGTTTAAGTATGACTTCGAAGCAAAATTGAGACAAAACTAAAATATAATGCAGAAAATGTTTACATATGCATTGAAGTTTAGAAAAAATATCTCTTCATGATCAGAGCACCTCTAAAAGGATTTCTTCGACTTGGTCTAGTCTTTGCAAAACTAGTGACATTTGCAACAAACGAGCTGGTTGGCTTATTAAAAATGGGGCCTCCATTAGCTTTTGGTATGATAATTGGACTGGTAGACAAGGTTTTCAGATCTGGACCGTTCATTGAACCGTAAAAGGGAGAGGTTCAAGGTTTTTGAAGTCAAACCGAGGTCGAATCGGGGTCGAACCGTGATGACGTTTGTGGGTTCCTCGGATGGACGGATCTTCGGGCCAAGGGTTTTTGCCTTGTAGCCTTTTACACCGCATCCTTTGGAGTCCCACATCGAAGGAAAACCCCCCCACTTGCTGCCTTATAAGCTGTGAAGCCAAGTGAGTAGTGTACCACTAGAACACTCTTGAGAGTTCCCTTGGTTTCATAGCTTATAAGGCAGTAAGTGGGGGGTTTTCCTTCAATGTGGGACTCCAAAGGATGCGGTGTAAAAGGCTAAGGGAAATTTAATGATTTTCAAGCATATATTTAATAATTAAATAAGAAGTTAATAAAATAAAATAATAACTATGAAAATATTAAAATTTATGATTAATTTTTGAAGTAAAGTTGAATATCTTTGAAGGATTTTAATTATAATTTTTTTTATTCCTTGTAAGAGATGGATAATTTAATTAAGTAGAATAAAATTGTGTTAAGTTGTTTTTATTAAAAAAAAAATTGCTAAGGGGTTGGACCGCACGGTTCTTGCCACTGGTTCGTGCAGTCCAACCCCGGTTTTAGGAGTTCATGGAATTGCCACATATACCCGGTTCTTTATGCTTAAAAAATCGGTTTTTCATCCTGGTTCTCGGTTCTCATGGTCTGACCTCCCGGTCCGGTCTAGTCCGGTTCTGAGAACTATGCTGGTAAAGGCCTTCATAATAGAACTGAGCACTCCCTTGAAGTTTGGGACACGAGGGATGCCAATGGAAATTGGCTTCTTGACAACATCTCCTTCATCCCCCCAAATCGCCATCTTGAAACCATAAAAGCAACCCCCAAACCCTTCCACTCCACACAAATGGAATGTCTCTTTTAGCACCCCTCCCCTAGTGGGCATTTTCCCCATCATCCACCATGAATCCTGTTGAAAGCAAGAAGGAATGCACTCAAGACAAGAGCAAGCCTAAAACCAGAGTTGGAGAACAGTGCAGTGATCAAGAAACTAAAACACAGAGTGACTGGGTTAGTGCAGAGCTCCTAGAATTGATTGAAGCAGTTCCTTACCATGAACAATTCATTCACACATATGAAGAAGCACTACCACGTGAATAGAAGAAGCAGTTACAGAGTTTTGGTCAATGTACACGTGGTTTAATTGACAGGATTTTTTTTTTTTGTAACAGAATTTCCCTCCAATTACGACGTTAGTTACTTTCTTTATTTGCTTAGATTGTATATATAGGAGTAGTGATGTAATTCTTTCATTCATTTGTATTCTTTTCTTCAATCAATAAGATCGGAAGTTCTATTTAGAGAGAGTGTCCTAGAATTTTACAAATCCTAACTGGAAATGGTTTTGGAAAATCCCCACCATTCGTAAAATCAACATCTTCCTTTGGCTTTCTTGTCATGATCGTTGATACGCCAAATAAAACTTTGATTAGACTCGTCAGCCGTTGATGTGCGAAAAAAGCCTATGGTCTAAGCTGACGAGGGTAGACAACTGAAAAGCTGAAGACTCCAAGGTTGACGGACATAACTTCGGCACTCTTGAGCAGCCCACAGAACGTAGCGAGGGACTGACGCCACCATAGCTGAAGAGGATAAGGACAGCTGACGGTCCTGAGGCCGACGATCTTAAGCAAACCCATGACTTGATCACCAAGTCATGATTAATAAGGAAATTACTTGTGTTCCATGCTCGGTGTTAGAATCCTATAAGGAACTTAACCTTCGGAGGGTATTCGACCGGCACCACACCGGTGCTCTTCGCAAGGCTTTTTCTTCTCTTTGTTGTCTTGCAGGTGCACATTTGAGTGCGCAGGTATCGGGTGGCTCACTGGTGAAATTCTTGGCATCATCAATCGTCTCCCCACAAAAAAGACCTCCTGAAAAATAGAGAAATCCTCTCAGATGATACATGACCACTATGCCATACCGCCCCAGAAACATTGTTACATATCCAAAGGATTGTCCCCATTTGATTAGACCTAACCCTTACGGCCTTACCCATCACCCCACACCCCACGGCTTCCACAATCATCCCAATAAGGAGTGGACTAAGTGTATGTCTTTCTCCTCACACAAAAGCTCTTGCCACCCCACCCGGACATACCTTGAATGTCATCTTCCCCATAACCACTTGGTCCATTTGAATAGCTAGAAATAAGACCACCATGGAAAGTCAAGCTTTCAAACCACCTTTAATCCTCAAAAAGATTAAATCCCTTACCACTGAATTTTCCTTCTCCCTCCCCTATCAAATGAAGAGAACAAGACATACACCCTCATTTGTTGGAAACTACCTCCTTTACGCCTCTTTAAGCTAAATACGAATGGTTCAGCTCAAGGAAACCCAGGCAAAGCCAGTTCCGGGGGGCTTATTAGAGATTCTAGAGGGAGTTGGATTGGGGGCTTCTCAAGAAGCATTAGTAAATAATATGTGAGACAACTGGGTCTGGTGCACTTAATGAAATGCTATTCAAAAGTTGGATATAATGTAATCCAAGGATTACAACAACCAAGCCTTAGTTCCAAAAAATTTTGAGGTCAGCTGTACTTCATATATTACATTTGCTAAAAAGAATGTAGATGCTGACCTTGTGCAGCATCAATTGCAATGTGGAGTCTCATCTCCCAACTCAAGGTATGTGAACTTGTATCTGCAACCATAAATAATGAACAAAAATTTCTCATAATCTCAAGGATCTGAACATATTATTATTATTATTATTATTTGATAGGGAAGAAAACTTGTATTAAGAGAAGACGACGTCATTGGAAAAATGAAGTAGCCAGAAAGAATATGTACAAACAACATAAAAGAGAACAAAAAAATAATTATGTACAGGAAGATAGGGAATCTAAAAACAGTGGAATTGATTGTTTAATAAAGACTGGGACAATGCATAGTATGAGCATTGTAATCGGTTATTCAAAGTCATTCTTCATTCAGATAGTGATACTAAACATGGAAGTACCTGAAAGATAATCTTTTAGGTTGCCGTAAGCCATATATTCTGAAATTAGTGCCATGTTGTCACCATCATCACAGTATCCAACAAAAGATACCAAGTTCCTATGGTAAACTGTCATTAAGAGCTCAGCCTGCAAATCCACCGGCGACCACTTAAGTCTATAATCAATGGTTAAAGCAGTTACCTAGCATGAATATATTCACTAATGAAAAAATAGAGAGTAAAAGTTGTTCATCCATGCCATCACATTTTTATTTTAAACTTTATAACGTATAAAGAAATTTTATTGAATCAATGGTACAAACCTCAGTTTGGAATTCCTTAGGCCCTTGAGATGATGATGCAGAGAGAATCTTAGCTGCAACATGGGTGCCATCTGCCATTTGGCCATGGTACACAGTCCCAAATCCTCCCTTCCCAGCGACAGTATGGAAGTTGTTTGTAATTTTTAAAACCTCAGCATAAGTAAATTGTCTCTTCTTTGACACTATGATATGTTTTTTGCTGGAGACAACCAACTCTTTAGCTGAAGTTTACACAAAAACATACTTTAGACAGAACCTTTGAATCTTTATGCTGTAGAGCAGAAGATTGCGGCATATACTACATTCTAAAATATATCACCTTCTGATCAATATATCTCTTTGTATAGTTTCTTTCAAAAATTATTTTTCTTAATGTTATCCTGTAGTAATGGTCCTACGGATCCTAAAATATTTTTGCAAGACACTGTCAATTTACATTTGTTATCCTTTTTTTTTTCCCTCTCTTTTCTTATTTCTTCTGCATGTCATTTTACATCATTTTTCACTTTTTTGCACCTATAGATGAGCATGATTTCCTGTTTAAGTATTTTGTACTAATTCTTGTATGTTGGGAGCATACAACAAACATAATCATAATGATAAAACTAGCCAAATTACCCGATTTCCTTCTTCTTCCCAGTTTCCAAATGACAAGCAAAGCAATAAAGAGGACCAATGATAATTCTTCTTCTTTGCTTCTTATTGTCTTTGATCTTCTTGGTTTTCTCTGGACTCTCTGTTCTGTTTCTCTCTCGCATTTAGCATTTAGCATTCCGTTTGTTTTGGGTGCCTTTATTAAAGTGAAACTGAGAAGCAGGTACAGGATTCAATATAGGCATATAGCCGGTCTCGTGAAACTGAGCCACTCAAGCCAATAATTGAAGCAAAGTGACAAGAGAGTGGGCTGGACATAGCTTACATAGCTTAAGTCTCATCACCTCATTCCATGTTCCCGCACCCCCCCCCCCCCCCCCCTCCCCCTCTGATCCTAACCTCCCTCTTGACTCTGATTTCCTCTTCACAGTTCTCCCTCACTGCATCGACCACACCGTTTGTGGTGTTTTCAGTTGGGTTTGTTTGATTTTGCTTCCATGAGACCGGGCTTCTAGAGCTTCGGTTTTGGATTTGGTTTTTGCTATTGGGTTTGTTTGTATTGATGGAGGTAAGAGAATTTGATTGTTGCTGGGCATGGTTTTGAAATCCGGATCATTCATTGAATTATAAAATGGAGAGATTCAAGATTTTTGAGATCCAAAGGAGGTTGAACTGGGGTCAAATTATGATGATGTCATAATTAATTTAATAATTAATTAAAGTCTAAATATAAATATTAAATTTATAAAACTAGCAAAATTGACTAATATATCTATATATGTGAGGAAAATTTAATGATTTTCAAGCATATATTTAATAATTAAATAAGAAAGTTAATAAAATAAAATAATAACCATGAAAACATTAAAATTTATGATTAATTTTTGAAGTAAAGTTGAATATCTTTGAAGGATTTTAATTATAATTTTTTTATATTCCTTATAAGAGATGGATAATTTAATTAAGTATAATATTGTGTTAAGTTGTTTTTATTTTTTAAAAAAATTTAAGTTTACTTCAAGTATTTTTTTTAATTTATTGTTGAGCATCAACTTGCAAGCTTGGCTGAGTGGTTAAGCTCCAGCTGCATATTTGACTGTGCCTAGGTTCTAAACCTAGTAAACGCATTTTCTGATTTTTTTTTTCTTATTTAACAGGCATGCTTGAACCAGGGTTGGATCACACGATTCATGCTTGGAATTTGAAGGCATGCCCGATTCTCTATGCTAAAAGATCGAATTTCAATCCAATTCTCGGTTAACCCGATTGGACCGCCCGGTCCGGTTCGGGTTTGAAAACTATGTTGTTGGGTTGAATTTTCTGATTTGGTATTTTTGAGCTTTGAGTTTTGAATTTTCTAGGTTTGCTGGAGATCAATTGGTAGCTGTGGAGGAATGGGGTTTTCCTTCATTTGGAGGAGTTGGAGTCTTCTTGTTATATAGTTCTAATTTTTAGGAGTTCAAAGAGTCCCAGAGGATCATGATGTGTTTAATGGTTTGGATTTTTGCTTGAATAAATTCAACGGGTATTTGGAACAACAGATATCATAATGATAGAACATGAAGAACAAGTTAGTCCATAAAGAACACGTTAATTTTTTTTAATTGTTTTTTGTGACGTGGATTTTTTTATAATTGAAATGCTGACATTGGAATTTTTTAAATGCTAAATAAATTTTAAATATTATTTTAATGATCACATCAACACTTAATAAGACAACTGTGCACTTTGTTTGCCACAATGAGATGACAATAGAAACTACAATGATAACGATTTCTCAATTTGGGAACTAGAGACGGAAAAATGAATAAGTATGGGATCAAAATAAAAATAAGGTGAAAATGGAGAAAAAAAAAATGCATTTATGACTTGTATTTTAAATATAATAAAATTTTAGATCTTGATTAAATATGCAAATATATATGTATGTATGTATGTATGGTGCACAATTTTTTATTGTACTATACCTATTTATTATTATTTAAAGACTTTTGTTCTTTAACTAAATATATGACAAAATTTAGTTACAAAATTAGTTGTAGTGTAAGGCTATAAGCCTATACTTCATTTAAAAAATAAAAATTAACATTACTACATATTTTGAAAATTTAATCGTTGAATTATATATTTTTTATGCTCTTAATACATGTCAAATTTTGTACTAATTATATATTATTTACTATATGAATTCATAAGTTTATATTTTATGCATAATTTTAAACTACAAAAAATTACAATTTAAACAATTTATTGATGACATAACTAGTGATCCTTAATTTTCTAAAAATTTTGCAAGTAAGGAGGACATAAGAAGAAAATGTAATTCAATGGTAGATTTGTCATAAATATGCATACATATTACAAAAATTTTGGTAACCTTGAAATGTACACCACCAATACTGAAATGTGTTGTTCTGCTGGCCTAATCAAAACAACATTTGGTACGCAATTGACTCTCTTGTTAATTGTATCTTCATATTGAGATAAATATGAGCAAATTTGTGATGGTTAGAGCTTTGTGGGTTGATGAATATTAATTGTGTGTGGCAATACCTATTGATTAATGTGTGAATGTTATTGTGGCATCTAGGATTGGAGGGTTAAAACCCCTTATTTTACTCCACAATAGAAGGAATTTAAACTCCTATGAATTTCCAATTATATATAAATTATTAAATAAATAAAAGTGACATCACAATTTGGAAACTGTTATTTGGGGATTCAAATCTTGACTATTCATTTAAAATTAGCTGATTGATAATGTGACAATATTTTAACAATTTATTTTAAAAGAAATGGTGAATAATATCTTAGGAACTCTCAAGGATCTCAATCCGTTATTTGGTCTATTTATTATCTAAAAAAAAAAAAAAACCATATTTTTTTGTGTGTTGGATTTTGGTGTTTTATTATGTTTTTAAGGTTTGTTTCGTCTTATTAAAAAATCACTAACTTCTATTTTTATTGCTAATACAAGTACCACTTACAAGTCAAGATTATTTATTGAAGACATACAAACAAAGGGATTGGCCACCAAAAATTACCTTAGGGAAGGAATGAGCAGACGCAGTAAGCCTAAATTTGATGTCTTCGTTAGCTATCATGGTGGTGATACGGGCACAAATTTTACCAACCATCTCGCAGCCGCTTTAAAGCGTAGAGAGATTGGCATGTATAAAGTTGATGTGGACATCCCTAGAGGGACAGTGATTTGGAATGAGCTAATGGAGGCAATAGAGGCATCTAGAGTTGCAGTTATCGTATTCTCAAAAAACTATGCTTCTTCTACTTGGTGTTTGGACGAGGTTTGGAAGATAATGTCTTGCAATAAATATTTTAAAATGGTAGTGCTGCCTATTTTCTACAATGTGTCTCCTTCCGATGTAAGACAACAAAATGAGAATTTTGCAATTAAGGTTAAGGACGACAATGATAGCAGGTTGAAGAGATGGAAGTCTGCTTTGACCCAGGCTACAAACCTGGCGGGTTTGGACTTGAAACCAAATCGGTAATTTTCATCACTCTTTGTTTTCAAATTCCATCTTTGATGATTTAAAAAGAAAAAAAAAAATTTTGGTGCAACCACATTGTAGTAAAAAAAAAAAAAAAAAAACTCTTATCATTTTTAAATTTAGATCATCCTCTCTCTAGCCTACCCAAAAATAATAAAGAAGAACATATTTTTCTTTTATCATTTCAAGGTTTTTTAGCCAATTAATGATTTTAGTTCTTAAAAAATTTGAAATGATTGCTTTTGATTCGCATGGTTAAGCTAAAAAATGACACGCCATCACTCTATTAGACTTATCTGGACTAAAGTGGTCAATTTTAGTTTATTAGAGACAAAATAGTTTATGAACTATAATTTAATTACAAATTGTATAGCCTTTTTTAGATATATGCTATGTTGTTTAGCTTTCAACCCTTAGGCTACAAGAACAAGCATATTATTTACCATACCAATTCTTCATCTTGAAGCTTGCTGAAACCTTAATTAAATGATTAACTTTCCTTTTTCTATTGTGGCCACACTTCCGACTGTACAGTCCAGAGGCAGACTTTATAGATGAATGTGTTGAACACATTTGGAAACTACTACAACTCATCCCAAAAGAAGCAACGACTTATAATTTAAGGTTCAAACCTCACCCTTTTTACTTTTTGTTTGCACGCATGCAGAACAGTATTACGTATGTGTTGTGCTCTTAATAAATTTAAGCTAATCCTTGTATTTGAAAATATGTTACCTGTTGATGTAGTTAGTTGCTTAGCTTGACCTCGATCCAATAATGCTTACAAGGAGTGTACACTAGTGTTTGGTACTGGATAATCTTTTAGAATTTTTGGCAATGTTAAAATGCTCCAAGCATTTCCATATGTGTGGTTATAATTGCACAAAGGAAATTCCCATGCCAATGGGCATCTTTTTTCCTATAGTTTTGTGGAATGTGAATTCCCTTTCGAAAAATTGGCTATCAATGTTCCCATTTAAGGAAAATGTTATATTTTATATAAATCAATAATTTTATCCTAGTTCTTCCTACCCTTTAACCAATAGAAAAAAAAAAAAAGAAGGTATATTGCATATTTTTTTCCCCTGTGATTTAATGACTTTCAATTCAGCAAAAAAATAATCTTTTATTTATTATTAATTAAATAATTATGCTGATACTTGAATATATATATATATATATATTAAATGATAACACTGAGATATAATGGTGGAGCTAGAATTTGAGTTGAGGATGCAAAATTTACACATTTGATGTGAATATAAATAGTATTTGAGACAAATTTGAAAAATTAGAAGTTATTCATTTGAATATTAAATGATATTTTAATGTAATTATGTTCAAAATAAACCTTTACTACATATATAAAAAGTATATTTATTATGTTGTATTTGTCTAACTTTTGATCACATGAACCATCAAATTTTCAAGGTCAAAATTCGAGTTATGAATGAAATGATGTGCAATTTTATGTAATTTTGGTTAATGTATACTTATATAATAATACTCAAATTATAATACGTGAGACTGTAATATAATATTTATTATATGGTTAGCTTCATATTTTACTGTTTCTATAAAAAGTTTTAGTTACTTAAACATTCTTAAACCATGGGGGGTTTAGCTTTCTTGCTAAAAGGAAGATACGCACGAAGTTATTGTGCAAGGCATGGTAATGATAGTGGAGGACTTGAGGTCTAGAAGCTATGCTCTAAGAAACATAGTGATATTCATTTAAGTTAGCTAATAAATTTTCATGAAGTGCGAGTGAGGTTAGGTGAAAATTAATTCCTCAGTGGTTGAATGGATATAATTTGTCTTCCAGTTCTCTTAACATTTTATAGTTTTTCTTTGCAGCAGCTCGGGACGAACCCTCCTAGCTGAACAAAAAGAAGCAGAAGCTCCAAAGGAACACGTAGAAGCAGGTGCAATAGCACAAGATCATGGATTTCGAAAACGTTATGCGAGGTCATTGAGTGCCCCCCTGTATTTTGACCAAGTTACAGCCCCAAATAAGAGGATGAAAATAGATCCTACTTTGACCTTGGAAGTGAGTGCCTCTACGACTATATGAGTAGCCCAAGGCTTCGCCATTTTATTAAAGTTTCCCAGAGTTCCTAGCTATATATCTGGACCCATTTATTCATGGATTGGACTGAATTCTTTCTTTTCCTTTTCAGTCTTTCGGTGCTTATGTGGCTGATCCTAAATCCTCTGCTAAACTTCAAGCCAAACAAAAGAATTCCACATCCTTGGAACAAAGGCTGGAGGAGCAATGTCGGGAATTCGAGGCCAGGTTCAAAGCTCTGGAAGTTGAGTTAGCGACGCTAAGAGATGGCCGCACCACTGACAAGACAGAAGAAGTTTTCCAGGCCAGGGCAGGGAGGTGAAGACCAGATCGAATTACTCCATGTCAAGCAAGTCTAGCACTGACAAGAAGAAATAGAGTGTTTTACCCTACACCAGAATTCTTTGGTTATCTATCTTTGTGGGGGGAGTCGTGTTTGTGCTCTCACTATCTCTAAAACAACTAGTCACTAACCCTCTATGGAATAGTTTAACAAAGGTCATATATGTGTACACTAGTTGCGCAACTTTTTTTCCAATTTAAAAAAAATAATTCTCCTTTGCACATACATAGATCTTATTCCTAGGGCATCGCAAAAACCGCTAGTTCATATAAAGCCATCAAACTGGCCGAACTAGCAACTAGAGCTCTATGAATTATATGGATAGATATCAATCAACCCAGATCATTATAAGACAAAAATTAACATCTGAAAATAAGGATATTGTAAAGGTACTAAAAGAACATGACCTTGGAACTGAATTCTTCTGTCAAAAGCCAAGAACCCATTTTCAACAAGGCAGCCAAAGCAGGGGCAGCAGCTGAACCAAATTCAAGTGCAGAAGCTAATAATGGAACTAATTGTAGAAACAAGAAAACAAAAACATAAGCTGGCATTCAAAGACATTTCAAGTATATATATAACATTAGAATTTCCATGTCACACCTTTTTCAGGACAATTGGACGAGGAAGCTGCTCTGCTAAATTTGGAAGCTTGCGGAAGAAGGTATCCTTTTCAACACTGTCTTTTAAATTTAGAATCTCCATGAAATGTATTGTGTCCACCAGTTTATTTTGGAAATATTCTGCCAATCCATTGGTTGAAAAACTTTATAATAAGAGGAAAAAGAATGGCAGAGAAAAGAAAATCCAAGAAGCAACATTATGCCAAAAACAGAAAAGCAGAGCTGAGTATAAGAATTCATAGCAAATTTCATCAAAATAGGTACACAACTTGACATAGCCACCACTTACAAGGCACATCATGTAGCAGGTTACCAAGACTAGAGTTTCTCCAAAATTATTAAATACAATCAAGTTTAGGAACTCACCACTATTTTCAATAAGCTTTGATGTATTCAACCTATGAGAAAGCCGCTGATAATCTGGAAGCAAAGACTGTGAGGCAAGAAAACAGATGCAAATGAAAATTGAATCAAAGCAACCAACACATGCATAAACAAAATAACACAACAATTAATATATTACTACAAAATAGAGACAATGAAGGCAAAGGTTGGGTGGAGATAGTGTAGCAAAGAGGCAGGGAAATAACTCATTGTAAGAACTCACAAAGCCCTACACAAAACCAATCCAAAAGGCCAAAAAAAAAAAAAAAATTTACCCAATTCCGTTTAATCTAAAGTTGGATAAAAAATTTTAATAAATCTTCAATGAGGGACACACCTTAAGTTGTCCTCAACCGGAAAAGAATACTAAATCCAACGGAAAGCCTGCATAAAAAAATATTTCAACCTTAGAGGTTCAGTCTTGTTGAGGATCTATAGACTACTCCAATGTTTTGGGACTAAGCTTTATATCAACAGTCAAAATCTGTTTTACCATTGCTAACTCATATGACCTTACAACTTTTGCTCAAGATGTACCAACAAATTGAAATTGGTCCATCTTATCACTCACAGTATGTTCAAGGTGACATTATGTTATCAAAAAAATGATTTTATCAATCAATAGCGAATCATACGCCTTCACTTGTCTCTATTGCGATCTCAATCTCCATCTTGCTCGTGAGTCGTGAGGAAGAAAGATACCCACTGTTTTACCCATTTATCACTGTGCAGACTGTCATTTTGTCGCTGAACTTAAATGCATCATCTTTCAGGCAACCTGATATATATAGAATCTTATTTTTATTTTTGAAGACCCAAAATTTAAAACCATAACCTACTAGCTACTCCCTACTAGCAAAGATCTTTTTATTTCAGAATTGAAATCACCCTGAGACTTGAGTTGCATTGGATAAACACAGCTTGTTAATGCCATGTGTTTGTAAAATATGGCTAAAACAAGATTTTCATAGAAATCCCATGATAAAAGCATGAGTGTGCTAACTAAATGCCTAATAAACTGTTAACAGGTGACAGAAAATTCATTGACATACAAATTCGTATGCAAGGAAGAATGATCACCTGTATCCTCTTTGAAAGAAGCTTCCGAAGAGCAGCAATGTGACCATCAGCTAAGTCCATGACATGGATGTAGTCTCGGACCTGTTTAACACAAAAACATTTGATATTTTGTAAGCCAAAAAAAATTGTCAAATTAATCGAATTTTATGTAATGACAGGAAGTCAAATACTACTGCCATGGTTATAAAGGATTATAAGTGGAATACAAAATTAGACATAGTCCGTGTCAAAAAGGCGCACGGGATGGGAGTAATGGATTTTACTGAAACTAGGGAAATTCCTATCAACTACTACTCAAAAACATTTACACAAAAAAGAACATCCCGCATCACCATCCTTCGTGGGATAATCATGACCATACACATTAAGCTCAAGCAATCTGCCAACAGCTACTTGCTGTATTTATGGCATGAGATTGTTTGGCTTGCCCTTTGGATCTTCAACAATTCTACCACTCTCATGAGCCCCAACAGGATTGAAGTAACTGAGTCATATAATTTTCCAATCTGGCTCTGCCTTCTGAATATCTCGAGCAATTTCTTCAAGGAAAAGCTATAAATATAGAATATATTAAAAGTCAGTAAAGAAAAGAAACTGCACTCCTATGAACACAAGAAACAGCAAGTGGGATTATCCAACTTCAAAGACGGATCCTATGCCCAACATAAACATTACTAAGCACCCATTGATACATACCTTGGTCCTTCCATAAGGATTCATAGCTTTCAATTCGAAATCCTCAACACAGGGCATTTTTTCAGGTTGACCATAAACTGTTGCAGAAGATGAGAAAACCATCTATTTGGCCACAGGATAACATTATTTGTGTCAGTAGTGGGCAGAGCATGCCAACATGTGATGTAATCAATAAAAAAAAAAATGATTCACATTCTAAGACCTGTTAAAGATTCAACTGGAACTTGAATGCTATAACTACTTTCGACAAACAAATAATTAGACATTTTTTATGATTCGATAGTTACAATGGTGGGTGATTTACAAGGCCCGTGGTTACAAAAGAATTAGGGATGCACGGACGCGCAAAATGGCCGCCGCACCCGCGTCCGACACGGCCCGACGCGCGAGGAACGCCGCTGCCTGCACGTCAAACCGCGTCCAGTTTTTTTTTTTTTTTTGGATTCGCGCCGACTCGCGCCAATTCGGCTCCGACGATTGCCGATTTACACCGAACCGGGCTGATTCGGACCAAATCGGATCGTATCGGCCGAATATCGGTGTGTTTCGGCCGGAAAAAGGAAACCGGCCAGTTAGAAAAAAATAAAAAAAAAAAAAAAAAAAAAAAAAAAAAAAAAAAAAAACTTAAACCGAAAATACCGGTGGACTGGACTGGATATTGATACGCAGCTGTCGCCGGTGGACTGAAATCGTATCTTTTCTTCTTCGTGTTCTTCTTTGCTTCGTCTTCTTGAGTGAGTACTGAGTTGTTATGTTTTTTTTTTTTGGAAGAGTTCTGTAACTTCTGTTTGTTTCTTTGATAAGGTGAGCGATTGGATTGAGCTTAATCTCACGTATGCGTTTTTGCCTGCGTTTTGTCTCTTTTTTTTATTTTATTTTTTTTTTCAGGCGTGTGAGGGCTACTGTATACTACTGTGCGGCTACTTTATATATGAACAGTAATTACAGTTGTTGGCATTTTGTCCAACAGTGCATGCACTGTTTACGGATCCACAAATTTTATTTTTTATCAATTTTTTCATTAAAAATAGGTCTCACGATACTATTCACACATTTAAAAATTATTTTGCCACATATTTTTTTTTATTTTTTATGAGAAGCTACAGGTGAGAGCCATCTCTTTTTTTGTTTTGTTTTTTTTTACTTATTATTATCTATTTATTTTTATTATTATTATTATATGAGTTTTCTATTATTATTATATAAAAAACATGCTTAGCAGTATATAAAATATACAAATAAAAATATTTTTAATAATATTTTAATCACTGCACCTTGCCATGTCCGCACTCTATTTTTTCAAAAATTACCGAGTCCCGCACCCGAATCTAAAAACGCACCCATGCTTCATTTATTAGACATCGACATAAAAACTTCAATTTAGCAGTAAGACACCAAAAACAATAATATTGCTTCCACAAATATACTGCTACATGTACAAATCATAGTTTATGCAATTATGATTTGAAAAGAAATATACTTGAATCAAAGATTTTGCAAAATCAAATAAGACTAAAATGAATGTTTAATGCATAACTCAACAGCCAAAAATTCTTTAAGACAGATTGTTGTTGATTCACTTCCAAACCATTTGTTACAAGCACAAAATTCAAAAACAAAATCAAATGAGTTCAAGAAATTAAGGGGGTGTTAAAATCGCGGACACACCTTTTTGCAATCATATTTTGCCATAACCTCATAAAGATTAATAGTGCCAATCAAATTGTTATCAAAATAACGGCGAGGGTTTGCAACATTCTCCTCAACAGCTTTTAGGCCAGCAAAATGGATCAAAGCATCAAATCTGTCTCAAACAAAGCCAATGGCACAAAATTAAGCCAATTCTGAAAAAGTCTATAATTCTATTTTTTTCCACAGAAAATAGTTAACAGTAAAATTGAATGAAAACAGTGGAAAATCATAGCACTGCTAATGTAATTGAAATTAAACATACTGTGTTTGAGAAAAGAGCTTCTCCAAGTCCTTATTCCTAAGATCACCTTGCAATCAAACCAACACGTAATGTAACCAAAAGCCAAAAACCTCTAAATGCCACCATTTGGTTGCCAAGAAACTGTTAAATTTTTAAAAAAACAATAATACAAATCTCCCAAAAATTAAAACCAGCATTGCTCAAGATATTCAAGAATCTCTAATTTCTAACCTTCTTTTCCCTCATTTTCTCAGTAACCAAACAAAACAAAAATTTACACACACACAAAAAAAAAAAATTGAATGCTAGGTGGAATTCAAGATTCTGAGAACGCTTAGGGCCGAACAAATCACGAACCCTATCAACAGCTTCAGTGATGGAATTATCAAGATTGTCGATGATCGAAACCCTAAAGCCTTCATTGAGAAGTTGAACCACAGTGTGAGAGCTAATGAAATCGGCTCCTTCGGTAACCAAAATCATCTTTTCCAAGAAATATCAATGGAGAGAATGAGAGAGAGAAAACAAGAGAGAATACCAAAAATTCTTTGCAAAGTTCTACTAGGTAATTTCCAAATTCAATTTTTTCTTTCTCAGGAAACAAACAGAGAGAGAAAGACTTGTAATTGGACAAAGGGGCGGAGGAGAGGGCTCTAACTATTGTCGGAGATAGGATCGCCGACCACCGCACCTCAACTAATCGTCGGAGATGAGATAAGCTCCGAGAGAGAAAGAGAGAGAGAATTTTCTAAGAGTTCTCATTTAGTTTGGAGGATGGTTGAACAAAATGAAAATGGGTTTTCTAAGAGAGTGAGCAAAGACTTTATTCGAAAATTGGTTTTTTGAACTTTGAGTTTGTGTGAGAGAGAGAGACTTTATTCCGAGGGTTGTGTTAGAATTCCGTTAAAGAATGTAAAGATTTGGAGGAAACAATTACGCGGGATTTTAGTGTTTTAGTTTATTTCAAGGGTTTTAATGACCATGGTAAGAAGGTTATTCATATTTTAATTAGCGTGCTAGTTTTTAGAATTTGTTTCAACCATTTTCAGTGAACCCTTGGAAAAAATGGGTTGAAACAAGTCATGTCTTTTGTAGTGTGCTAACCTATGTATTGCATAATAAAATTACTGAAAATAAAATCTAAGTAACATTGGATTATAAAGTGATGTTATTTACGAGTTCAAAATATTTACCAACTCAACCATTTTCTTTGTATAAAGGTTTGTTGCTTTTTAATCTTTTAACCATTTTTTTGCTAAATATTTGCACTTTAAAAGGTTTAAGTATTTGAATTTTCTTTTAAAAAGAAAGTGTAAAATTTTTGAGACCTTTTTTCGGAACTTCACAACAAGAAAATAGTCTTATTGCAACAAAATTTTTCTTTGTAATAAACTTCAAATTGTTGCAATCAGCCTTTATTGTAATGAAATTTTTTCGTTGCCCACTATTGCAATAAATTTTGTTGCAACATGCTATTGCAACAAAAATTTTGTTGCAATAGAGTTTTATTGAAATAAAATATTTTTATAATTATTAAAAATACTTTATTGCAACAAAAAATATTGTTGCAATAAGTCTATGAAATTAGTTATGGTCCTAGAATTTTTCTCAAAAATTTACCTCATTTACAAGATATTTCATTATGGTCAAGTCCATCATATGGTAGTGGGTTCAGATGTCTACCACTCATAACTTGTCATGTATAGCAAAAATTGTATAAAAAATAATAATTCAATTTTTTTTCTATATTTAATATATCTATATACTATGTACAATAGTTAAATTAGTAACCATACCATCTTTCATACTAAATTAAAAATTAAAAAAAAAAAAAAGAGAGTAAAAGTACCATTTTTGTTTTTTTGTTTTTGTTTTTTTTGTTTTTGTTTTTTGAAGAATGAATAAACTTTAACTTGCCTATAAACCTAAATTTTAACTCGTATATATAATGACTATGGTACAACAAAATTATTGATCTAAAGAGTAAAAATTGGTAGAAGTGTAGACAAAGACAAACAATCACTGAAAACATTAAAAAAAATGAAATAACAAATTACAAATTACAAAATTTTATTTTTTTATACAGTACATATAATATTATTTTCAATAATCATATATATTATATACATATATATTTTGAGAATATATTATATAATTATAAAATATTAATTTTAATGACAAGAAATTAACAAGTATTGTGTTGAGAGCTTGGCTGATGAAGAAACTAATGACAAGAATGGAAAATGGAGAAGAATGAAATGTTGGTTACTTCGAGCGTAACCACCTCCAAACAAAGCAAGAGCAGGAAAGGATAGAGGAAAGTAACTGAATTGATTCTATGCTTGTTCATTATCCTACCACAATTGTGGTTATATACAATTACAATCAATCACTGTTCTGCCAATCAGTAACTACCAAGTTATAACTACCACTAACAACCTTCTAACTCACTCTCATTACCTGATCACTTAACTAAGCCTTACACCTTGCACCTGCACTGCACATGACTCAGTATAGCACAATTACATGCACACTTAATCACAACAACAGTCATACCTCATCACACTACTAGGCACAACACAGTATCCTAACATACTAGAAGGGTCTCTCGCTACAGTTATTACAAATGCAACTTTTAGTTGGGGTGAAGAAGCAGAAGAGGACAAGATTTTTTGTTTACAAACGCTTGACGCAAAAATCTTGTCTTAAAGATATCCCACTTGCCTCATTATTGTATATGGTAGTAGTTATAGGCTTTGTGTGTATGGTTTTTGTAGGGACCCGTTTCGAGCGACTCCCGTACAATAAATTTGTAGAGAGTGGATAGAAGGACTAGGCACTAGCAAAGAACGCAATGGTCGACGTGGGTTTACAAGATCAATAGCTAGAATTTGGCTAAGTGTTCTAAGGGAAAGTTCGTCCTCGGCCCAGTCCGAGGAGCTTTTCCCTCAAAACTAATGGATACAAGGGTTGTCCTTGAATACCCTGAAAACCCCTTAACTTCCCAACCGAAGGGCCCAACCCCCTTCACTTTGGGGATTCAATCTATTATATAGTCTTGTTTGGTTGATCTCTGCCGTCCACTTGTCGGCTATCTGAACCTGTGTCTGAGGGCTTGTCCCATCAGCCGCCTTTACAGGCTTTCTGTTGGTCGAAGTAACCAAGGCATCACTGTCCGCTGGTCAATTCACCATTAATGCGGTTAGAGTGTTAGTTGCGTTCATTTAATGGGTGGATGACAGCTTCCTTTCTTCAGTGTTATCTTGTCGAAGACGTGGGCATCCTCGGCGAAGTCCCTTGATGACTTGGGCCTCTCCCATTCATCCTCGGATTCTATACCTTCCTCGGCATGGGTTTTGGGCCCGATATGGAGTGGGCCGGGGTTGTCAAATATTAGGGCCTCACAATAGCCCCTCAAAATTCTGCTGCCCAGCCTTTCGGGTGGGGAGGGGGATTTTGATGTTCTTGGGCCCTTGTCCTGGCCTGTCGAGCCTTGTATTTCTGTCACTGTCAAAATCCTTTCAACTGCCCAGGGGACGTTCCTGACGTTTCAGAATTTGGAGCATGCCTTCATTAAATTTCAGCGATTCTGTATCCTCCACGTTCAATAGTGTGATGATGAATGGACGGTAGGGATACTTCTGATTCATTGGGCGGGAGAACTCATGCGGTTACTCTTAATTGAGGGTATATATACCCAATTGAACTGATTTGTCCTTTCACTTTTGCATTCAAGAGATCTTGCGCACATACTTCAAATTCGGTCACATCTCCAACTGTACTTGCAACTTCTTTTAGCACAAAAAGCCTACCCAAGGAGCTTTTCCTCATTTCTGTAAGTCCTCTTCTCTCTCTAGTTCGTACTGTTCGCCTGAGTTCCTTATTAGTTCTTTAGGATGGGTAGGCTTAAGAAGTTAGTTGAGTCCGAGGAGTCAATGGACAAATTTGTTGCTGACTATAGGATCCCCGATACAGTGGGTTTGAGGTACTGTGGAGAGAGGGAATGGAGTTCGAGGAGGAAAGAGGGTGAGGTGGCGATTCCTATAATCGCCTTTCTGGAGGGTGGAATGAGGATCCCTATGGGGCCGGTGACGAGGGACTATCTTAGGTACTTCGGCCTATCTCCCACTCAGTGTGCCACTAATGTATTTAGAATCTTAGGCTGTGTGGGTGCCTTAAATGAGAAGATGGGGCTGAGGCTAACCCATCACGATGTGAATTGGTGCTACAAACTCCAGCGCCTGAGGGAGAAGTCTTATTACATGAGGACGAGGGACGATAGGGTCTGGCTTATCCAGTGCCTCCTTGAGTCCAGCAAGGGTCTGAACAAAGACTTCCTCATTATGTCTAGGGAATAGCACGAGGGCCTTCATTGCCCAACAGTGGAGGGTACACCAGGTGGGGCATCCAGACTAGAAGAGTGTTTAATTCTTTGTGCTTTCGTGTCCTGCTTCGCTTGGTTTTTGACAGGAACTTGCTTTCTTTTATGCAGATCCGCGCGCTTTTGAGCGTCACTTCGGCCAGGTCAATAAGGAAGACTTGGAGAAGGTGCTGAGGTCGGAGATCTTTGTGAATGAAGACAACGACCAAGTTAGAGCTACCTACGTGATCCTAGGATACGACCCGATCCAAAAGTCGTTCTCGCTCCTAAGCATGTGATCGTAGCTAAAAATCCTCAGCTGCGTAGCATCACTGTAGTCGAGCATGGATTTCTGATCCCCGAAGGGTCTCCCATTCTCGAAGGCATACCGTTGGCAGGTACTTCTTCATCAGCTCAGGCTGTCGAGGCTGAAAGGGAAGAGCTAGAGGAAGAGGAAGTTGTCGATTCTGGTCCTTCCGAAGGCGATTTTGACGTGTTCGACTAGTTTCATTCGCCTGAGGACCCTTCCGACGATTTGGGTGACCCCAGCTTAACTGAAGCGGATTTGTTATCCGAAGAAGCTTCCCCTTGATCGAGGATGAGTTTCAAGAAGCGACCTCAGAAGAGCTTGCTGGCACTGATCGAGGGGCAGCCGGGGAGAGATGTGCCGGGGAAGTCTCCTCCCGAGCTTCCTCCTCCCCCACCCTAACAGAGTTCAACACTTGGGTCTAAACCTACCAGTCCTTCACAGAAGAAGGACAAAGGCAAGAGACATAGGGGGGCAAAGAGTCTAACCCTTCCCGAGGTGATGGCGATGCTCGGCAGCCATCAAAACAGCTGAGGATAAGGCGCCGAGGCCAAGAGAAGCAAGCCGCCATCCAGCCCGGGGCTCAAGCTTGGCTCCCTACTCCCATGCTCCATAGGAAGCCACTGATGGATGACACCTCCCTCAGGAACCTTCAAGGGGGTGAGGGTGCGCACGTGGCTGACGCATTGGGGAGGTTCTTACTACTCTCTGTAGATATGGCCCAGCTGGAGGCTTTGAGGAGTAAGGAGATCTTCCTCGGCCTCAAACAGTACTTGGGTATGGTAAGTTTCCTGATTGCTTGTGACTCTCTTGACTTCCTATTTCTTGGTTCCTTATCTGTTGCGTATTGGTTTCAATTGGCAGGCTATCCAAGCTACCTTCAGGTTGGAGGATATGGCCAGTAGCCAGAACAAGGTCGTGGGCTCAAAGCGTAAAAGTTGTTGGACGCTATGCAGACCCTCAACGCCTCCAAGGTCGATCCTAAAAAGGCGATGGACCAGTTGGAGGAAATGAAGAGGGCTCGAGACATTGCTGAGTCGGCCCTTAAGGCCGCTGAAAAACTGGCTCTAGATTAAACGGACTGCCTGCTCAAGGCAGAGGATCAGCTGAGGATAGCTAGAGAGGAGATCGTGACCTTGGAGGAGAGGGTGCTTGAGGCAGATAAGGCCAAAGGCGCTACAGAGTCTGCCAGGGATGAGACTGAGGCCTCCAAAGGCAGGGCCGCGTAGGATGCCTATGAGGCAGGGGTGACTGAAACGGAAGACAGCCTTAGAGCCCAAGTGCCAAGGGTGTGCAGACTTTACTGCTCCCAAGTTTGGGACAAGGCCCTTAAACAAGCTGGGGTTGAGATCTCGTCCGACCTGTGGAAGGTGGAGAGTGTATATTATCCTCTTGCCATTCGCGAGACTGCCCCTTTAAGTTCTGAAACCGAGGTGGCTGCTGAGGGCATTAGAGTTGTTTCTGAGGAAGGTGTCCCCACTGCCATCACTTCGGGCGAGCCCACCAAGGAAGTTGATCCTCCTGAGGCCGTTGAGGCAAGCAAGGGTCCCACCGTTGATGCGCCTGAGGAGACTGCGGACCCCTCAGCTGATGTCCAAGCACCTCTTGTTGAGGAGGTATCTCATCCAGCTGACCCTCCCTAGGTTGCAGTCCCAAGCGAGGGCCACAAGGACTTTGAGACCTTTTCTGCCCAGCCCCCTAGGGGGGGAGTTGAGACGGAGCCGAGGGAGTAATCCCCCGTTGCGCCTTTGCCTTGTTTTCCTTCTCTTCTTCTTCTTTTTTTTTTTTTTTTTAGCATTGTAATGGCGTATTTGCCTTGTATAACTTTTTTAAAGATTCAGTGAAGTGCGTATTTTGTTTCCTTTTATCCGTTTTGCGCATATTATATATGTATATATATTACTTGCATAATTCTGGCTTCAATTGCGCTTCAGCCGACTACATTGATTATCGTCCCCTACAGTGCTCACTACTAGTACCAAAGTGGTTAACCTCGCCGTAGTTTTGAAACCGCGGTCAACACAAGACCTTGGTTCTGTCCAGTGCTTAGATCCTCCTAAAGTGACTAGTTTCTCCAAAGGTTTGAGTCCTTGGACCATGCAAGACCTTGGTTCTGTCTAGTACTTGGATTCCCTTGAAGCAGCTAGTTTCCCCGTAGGTTTGACGTCAAGAAACATACAAGACCTTGGCTCTGCCTAACACTTGGTATTTCGTGAGGGGATGGTTTCTCCATTGATTTGGATTTTCTGAAGTGACTAGCTTCCCCATAGGCTTGAGTCTGAGGACCATGCAAGGCCTTGGTTCCGTCCGGTACTTGTCTTCTGAAGTAACTAGTTTCTTTATAAGCTTGAGTCCGTGGACCATGCAAGGCCTTGGTTCTGTTTAGCACTTAGTTCTTCTTGAGTAGTTAGTTTCCCCAGAGGCTTGAGTCCGAAGACCATGCAAGACCTAGGTTCTGTTTAGCACCTAGTTCTTCTTGAGTAGTTAGTTTCCCCAGAGGCTTGAGTTCGAGGACCATGCAAGGCCTTGGTTCTGTCTAACACTTATCTTCTAAGATAACTAGTTTCCCCGTAGGTTTGAGTCTGAAGACCATGCAAGACCTAGGTTCTGTCTAGTACCTAATTCTTCTTTTAGTAACTGGTTTCCCCACAAGCTTGAGTCCGAGGATCATGCAAGGTCTTGGTTCTGTCCAGTACTTAGTTCTTCTGAAGTGACTAGTTTCCCCATAGGTTTGAGTCTAAGGACCATGCAAGACCTAGGTTCTGTCTAGTACCTAGTTCTTCTTTTAGTAACTAGTTTCTCCATAGGCTTGAGCCCGAGGACCATGCAAGGCCTTGGTTCTGTCTAACACTTGTCTTCTAAGGTAACTAGTTTCCCCGTAGGTTTGAGTCCGAGGACCATGCAAGACCTAGGTTCTGTCTAGTACCTAGTTCTTCTTTTAGTAACTGGTTTTCCCATAGGCTTGAGTCTGAGGAGCATGCAAGGCCTTGGTTCTGTCCAGTATTTGGTTCTTTTAGAGCGCTTGGAGTTAGGGGGCTCATCCTCAACGTTGGGGACTCTGCCTTTGCAGTGACAGCGGCCTCGATCCTGCTCCGCTGAGGGAGGACTCTTCTTCGGTCTAACCCCTTCGTCCAGCGCGCCACTTCTGATACCGAGGAGTCTTTTGGGCTACTTGAGTAACGCATTTGACGCTTCGGTTTGCGAGGCGCCTCCTCATTAATATCCTTACGGATTTACGATGATCCAGTAGCTGATAAGCCTCTTGGAAATTTGGTGGAGTTAATACCTCCAGTAATTTCTCCTTAGGATTCTGTGCAGACTGGCTTTCACCAATTTTTGCCTTCTATATAAGGCATTTTGGGGTGATCCTTTCTTCAAACTTCATAAACACTTGAGTTCAAATCTCACAAACACACTGTTTTCCGGGCGTTTCAAGATTCTTGCTAGGACAGTAACTTGTGCCTGACGAGATGAGGCGGCCTTGGGAAAAGGTGGTGACAAGGAAACCAAGCCCCTTTCAGGAGCCGAGAATGCCACTTCGATCCTAGACATCACAATGGAGGTGGGGTAGGCAAAGGCCGAAGATCCCCCTTCTTTTCAACCTAGCCAGAGATGGGACTCCCCTTGCAGTTTGGAGGGGGATCTAAAAGGAACGTAATGTCCTTCCTCCGCGTGCGAATCCACCGGCCCTCCAAGCTAGTAGTGATTCGCCGGCTCCCAATCGTTGTAGGATTGGGAGGGAAACCATGTGAAACCTTGAGGTGGAACCGTCATGCGCCGCGGCCTCTTCTTCCTTCTCCTTCCTTGCGCCGCAAGTGTTGGTTGGGGAGCTGTTGACGGTCTTAACATAGGTCTGTCTCCACCTCTCCCTCCAACACTTGGCTTGGCTTTAAAACAAGTCTGCCTAGGCCCTTCTCCTTTTCTTTTTCTTTTAGCTTCAGCACAAGCCTGTTTGGGCGTTTTTCTTTGTAGTTAGCTTTGGAATAAGCCTGCATGGACATCTGTCTTTGTAGTTAGCTTTAGAACAAGCCTGCATAGGCATTTGTTGTATAATGTAACTTCTCTTCACATATTAATAAAGAAGTAGCCCCATTTCATTTCTTTAACTTCTTACATCTTTTCATTTCTTGTGATGTTTGCCTTCTGAATGAGTATGTTGCCAATTGCTTGTATGTATTTTTTTTTTAAAGAAGTGTTGCTCTTGATCTTTCCACACCAACCGTCACACTTGCTAGTGCACAAGTCCTTCCCACAGACGGCGCCAATTGTAGGGACCCGTTTCGGGCGACCCCCGTACAATAAATTTGTATAGAGTGGATAGAAGAACTAGGCACTAGCAAAGAACGCAATAGTCGACGTGGGTTTACAAGATCAATAGCTGGAATTTGGCTAAGTGTTCTAAGGGAAAGTTCGTCCTCGGCCTAGTCCGAGGAGCTTTTCTCTCAGAACTAATGAATACAAGGGTTGTCCTTGGACACCCTGAAAACCCCTTAACTTCCCAACCGAAGGGCCCAACCCCCTTCACTTTGGGGATTCAATCTATTATATAGTTTTGTTCAGTTGATCTCTGCCGTCCACTTGTCGGCTATCTGAACTTGTGTCTGAGGGCTTGTCCCATCAGCCGCCTTTACAGGCTTTCTGTTAGTCGAAGTAACCAAGGCATCACTGTCCGCTGGTCAATTAACCATTAATGTGGTCAGAGTGTTAGTTGCGTTCATTTAATGGGTGGATGACAGCTTCCTTTCTTCAATGTCGGCTTGCCGAGAACGTGGGCATCCTCGGCGAAGTCCCTTAATGACTTGGGCCTCTCCCACTCATCCTCGGATTCTATACCTTCCTCGGCATGGGCTTTGGGCCCGATATGGAGTGGGCCGGGGTTGCCAATATTAGAGCCCCACAGTTTTGTTTGTAGGTCAATATTTGTGATTGATGATTTTCCTTCCAAATTGTTGTATATCTGAAGGCTCAATTTTACATTAAGTACATCTATCAACTATATAAAAAGAATGAAGGTGACAAAGAACAGTGTTTTTTGTTTTTGTTTTTCGGTTTAGTCAAGTGAGTGAGTCAAAATGGTGAGTATATTTGTTTTAGTAAAACTCACAATTTCTAATAAAAAGAGGACAAGGAGAATTGAGAAACGAAGAGAAACCAAAATGATAGAAAGTTTTGGTGTGATTTATATAAACGTCAAGAACCAAAATTTTTTCTTAAATTAATAAATTTCCAATTTCCGGTAATCAACTGATAGCTAGGTCTTTCTCACAAAAAAAAAAAAAAAAAAAAAAACCTGATAGCTAGGTGATTTTTGGCATTTAATTCAATTTTAATGATATATTCTGAGACTATGATTACTTATTCTTACATCTTACAATAAGTGTAAGGAGTAATGACGCAGATATTTTGATTTTTCACATGACATTATGAGGCTAAGGTGTTGCGTACAAATAAGGAGTCAAATAAAAAAGTTTGAAAATAAAACCTTTGGTAAGGAAAATTATTTTATTTTACAATAAAGCTAGTAATGTATGCAATTGATGGCTTTAAAAGTCCTACTAATGTTTGACAATTTTCCTAATCAAATACTACCATTCACTGCTGCTATTCTTATATTTGAATTTCAATTTTTGCAAAGAGACTGATATTGCCACCAACTGATAAAAACTGATTTCATCAGATCATTTAAATGAGCTTTAAATAAAAATTATAAATTTTATAAAAAAAATACTCTAACACTTGCAATAAGTTATTATAGAATCACAACTAATTTCATATTTATTTTCACAATTATCTTGTGGTTCATATCAAATAATTATGTAGATAGGTATAAAATTAGTTGTGGTCCTAGAATTTTTTTCTCTCGAGTACCATCACATGGTAGGTGGCTGTTTTTGTCACATGAGTGGTAAAAAGAAAATAATAATTTTACATCTCTACCCCCTCACAACAACATGTCATTTATGGCAAAAGTAGTGTTAGCATAATTTGTCTCTCTTACCTTTTTCTTTTTTTTTTTTCTTTTTTTTTTTTTTTTTTTAAACTAAAACTTTATTCTCACACCCTCACCTGACAACCATCACATTAAGGCTTCGCTTGGGAGGAATGAATGAAATGGAATGGAAATGAATAAAAAGAATAATTTTAGAATATTCTTTCCTTCTCTTGTTTGAGAGTTTTAATGGAAGGAATGAAAAGTCCATTCCCTTGTTTGGGAGTTTAAGTGGAAGGGAATAGAATGGGTAAGAGGGAATGCTCATTCCTCTCTATTCCCTTAAAACCTCAAATTTTCATTCCCCTCGAAATTGAAAGGAATTGGAGGGAATGAAATTAGATTTAATGATTTTTTTACTAAAACTCTCAAAATACCCCTATATATTAAACCCTTTATTTTAAAATAGGGGTCTAATAGTAATATTATCATAAAATGATTTTATTCCATTTCCTCCATGTTGCTCCCAAACAGGATTACTAACATTCCATTCATTTTCATTCCTTTCCATTCCTTTATTTTAAAACATCCAATCAAGGTTACTTAATTTCATTCAATTCCATTCTTTTCCATTCCTTTCTCTTACTTAAATACATTCCATTCCATCCAATTCCCTTATGATCATCTCATTCCATTCCATTCCATTCCCTTATGAACTCCCAAGCGGAGCCTAAGTCTTCCTGTCATTTATTTCTCACCTTAACAGAAATCAAAATGTTCAGTGGTATTGATTGGGCAACAAAATCAGAACACTCAACAAAACCGCTACCAAAAAAAAAAAAAAAGTATAGAGTTGAGAATGAGACAAAGGAAGTCCAAACAAGAAGACAAATCCAAATTCTATCAATTACTTTCTTAGAGCATTCTCATTAAGATTTCTAAAAATTTTAGCATTTAGCATCTAAAAACTTAAATTTATAGCATTTAACATATCACTTTACGATACATCTAATATCAAAACTTCTATTTTTTTAACACTTCATTTAAATATTCTTTCTTTATTATTTTTTATTCATTTTTTTATTATTTCTCACTCTCCCTCTGTCTCTCTCTCCCATTGTCTCTCCATCTTTCTCAACTCGGTCTAGTAGCTTCTCCCTCTCTCCGATATTTTCTCTCAAAACCTCCATGGCCTGAGCTTTTCAAGCTCATCACCTCTAACCACGGCCATAGCTACAGCCACCACCACCACCAACCACAACCTCAACCCCCAACCACCAAAAAAAAAAAAATTAAAAAAAAAAAAACCCACGGCACAAACCGCATCCAAAACCCACCACAAAATCGCCACAAACCGCCACAAAACCCACCACCCTAGCAACCTCAACCCGAACCTGAACCTCGATCTGAACCCACCACAACATGCCGCAGCCAAACCCACCCTAACCTCTCCAATGACCACCACCAAGCAACCTAACCATCACAACCAACTTCAACCTAGATGGACCAAACACCCACCAAACATTACAAGAACCACCAAGAAACCACCACCACAAGAACCACAAAAAACCACCACAAGAAAACAGACAACATGTCGATCTCTACACCGGTCTCCACGCCGATCTCACGTCATCACACCGTTCTCCTCGCCACCAAGCTGATCTCAAATGTATGATCTTGATGTGAGGGAGTGAGGAAATGAGAAAGACAGAGAAGGTGTGAGGAAATGAGAAAGAGAGAGGGAGTGAGGAAATGAGAGAGATGTGGGAGACAGAGAAACAGAGAGCTGGAGAGAGAGTAAAGAAATTAATAAAATATTATACAATCTTGCTACAGTGCGCTCTAAAAAATGAGAGTGCACTGTAGCAAGATTGCAAATTTAATAGCATATACACGGTTTGATGGAGCAGGTTTTTAGGTTGCAAATGCTTAAAAACAGCATCTTTTAGGATATGCAATCCTTAATGGGAATGCTCTTAAGGAGTAGAGAGTAGAGATTAATTGTTACTAGTGTTTTGACATCACATCACATTCCAGAATTGCTAATTGAAATTGTAAGTGTCACGTAGTTTATATGATGTCGTATAAAGACTCTTATACATAAATAATATAATCCCCTTCTTTTTTACCAAAAAAAAAAAAGAAGAGATGAAGCCTAACCGAGATTCTAAATTCTTCTGAATTCAATAAAAACAAAAACAAAAGCTTCTTTAAACAACAATTATTGGTAGGATAGGATAGCAATTATTATTGTTATTATTATTTTGAGAGAAGGTAGGACATAGGCGTTACTAACTTATTTAGATTAATCTATTGTTTTCCTTCATAGCATTGTAAAATTTGGTCATGAAGAATTGGTCCTTCTATTAATAGATTAATCTATTAACAGAAGGACCAATTCCTATTGGTATTTCAATGTGTGTGTATATATATATATATATATTTTCATTTCTCTATTTTTTATATTTAGTGTAGGAAAAAAACCTAAGTACAGTATTTTAGGTGTTCTTCCTTAGATTCCTCTCTTAAGATTTAGCTATGTGGTTACTTAACTAAAACATACACTTCTATCCCATGAAAAAAAATCTACATGACAGAATCTTAGGAAGAAAACCTAAGGAACAACACCTAAATACCGTACCTAAGGGCACTTTTGGTATATTGTAATGATTATTACACGAGAATAGGAATAAGTATTACAAAGAATACATTAAGTTGGAATGTAATAAGTATTATTATTCATTAGTTTGGTGACCATTTAGGAATAAAATCTTGAATATGCATCCACAATTTAGTAGAGTATAAAAAGAATGTGTAATTAAATCATTTTTAAGTCAAATTTCTTAAAATACACTTATTTTAGGGTGTTCAAAATAGAGCTAATAATTAACAACAAGGAAAATTTATTTTCTTTCCTTTTGAAGATGTGGCAACTAATGGCTTTTTAGGAATTTAAAAAAAAAAAAAGTTATTACATAAGGTAAATGAATAGATATTCAGTACTTTTGATAAGAAATAATTATTCCTCATTTTGAAGAATAGCTATTCGCAAGGAATAACTATTCATTGTAATAAAAACATAACCAAACAACTGAATAATTATGCCATAGGAATATTTATTACATTACAGTGTCTGTTACAGTCTACTAAATGTGCCCTAAGTCTTGCTCTTTAGTGTATTATCAGTAAACATGCAATCAAAACATTTTTATGTTTTGATTGAAAGTTACTAGCTAGAACTATCGGTGCTACTTACTTTATAATTAAAGTGTGTAGTAGTCAAATATATGGCCCCATTGGCAAGGCTGGATGATCCTTTGAGTGGGTCCCCATATATTCTTTTCCTTATCATCCCATGTGATCAGTTTCACTTGTAAGAATTAAAGGCATATACATGCTAGTTACTAGAACACAGATAATCAATAGATCCATAAGGTTTAAGGACGTACCTCCAGATACTTTGAATAAACCTAAATAAATTACGAATAGCAATGGTCACGTACATGCGCACTCGGCACACGGCCCAAGCAGATCTTCCTCTCCATGTTCCTCCTTACAAGACGAATTTTGATGGGGCAAGCAACCCTGATCTCTCAAAGATGAGATATAGAGTTTTGTCTAATGTTAGGAGTGGAGAAGGGACCCAACCTTATATTATATATAGTAAATATCCACTCATCATAGATCAGACTTGAAACCCAACACTCTACCTCACATCAAACTATGGCATAAGCCCAATAAAACAAGATGAACCAAGGCCCAATACTAAATTTCACCGCAGCATATTAACAGGCCCTCTAGGTTTATTAATTGAGTCACATCCAACCCGTTTTTTGAATCCAAAAGTTCAATTAATAGAAGTCCAATTCTAACATTCTCCCACTTGGGCAACATTAATTGCTGTTTGTAATTTGGAGAAATAATTTTGAAAATGACTCTCAGGTTGAACAACAATTTCTATGGTGGCCACCCTAATTATCAACTCAGTTAAAACACCTTCATCATGATCTGATCCAACAAAACAACTAACATGAACCAACGTTGGCATTATGCAATTATTTGCATAAATACATCCATGATCATTATGTTAGTAATTTTGTTGACATGACCACTATCTGATGTGATGCGTGTAATCTGGACTTGATAGCACTCCTTTATTTGGTCGATTGTGCCAAGTCCATAATGGTCCTCTAAATTGGTTTTCTCATGAAAACCCCATACTATCAATTTGAAATGTGTAAACGCTTCTTGAACTAAGACAAAGAACATATCTTCCCGCAGTAGTATGAACAAACAGCATATCACTTGTCAAAAGCAAAATAAGTATGCTTTTCAATGGTCACAAAGCCATCATATGTTTCATTTGTTGATATACAGTAACATTTGTTACTTAAGAGCAACTCATCCATTAGTACATCTCGAGATCTTTAACTACATAAATCTAATATAATTGACAAAGCAATCATGTTTAAGATTGATGTCATGCATTTAAGGTCTTTTATCAACCATGTCATCATTTATTAACAATGTGCACAAGAATTGATGACATAGCTTTAATCAACATCTAATTGACAAAATCAGTTGTAACATTAAATGAATTCTCAAACAGCTCATACAAATAAATGTATTTTGGATGCACTATCTCTCATAAGACAGTCACACTATATTCAAAATTCTTGAAACAGTTAAGAAACTCAATAATATTTAATACAATCAAGATATAACTAAAATATCTTTAACACTTTGCCATGAAACAAGCTCAATTTATCAACATGAGTTTCTTTGACAATATTTAATATTAACAGTGCCCATCAACAAGGTTCAACTTCCCAAACTAACATTATTGCCTTTCATAAGACCAATCCATCACATACTATGTGCCATAATTAAGCAAATGATTCCCACCAATCACACATGTTTATCTTTAGTGTTTCTTAGAAAGTTTTGAAAGAAAAAGTTATTCAAAGTGAGAGTTACAAACATTTATAGATCTTGGGTAAAGTCTTAAAGCCATCCAAAATCTGTTTCCAATATTCACAACAGTTCTCATTTCAAGTTGTATATCTTTTGGCCCAAAAACTATCAAATTTGTAAATTTTGCATATGCTCATACAACACTCATATGTTCAAGATTTGTACAACTCACAATTAATTTTGATGAAAAGAAACTTGATACTCTCGTGCATCTTATATACAACTCTCGTACATCTAAGATTCTATAAACTTTGTTTTTTCATTTGTTTGCCACATTTTTTGTCACTCTCCCTCCACTAAAGAGGAATTAACGCTTTTCACATATAAAAAAAATTGGGACTAAACATATTATTTTCTGTATTGAAAACTATAATTAAAAAAATATAGTGATTCAATAATCAAACAAAACACTTGATAATTTGGAGCCACAATGAAATGCTTTCCTTAGGCAATGTATGCACTCACACAACAGTTGCTAAAAGGTTGCTATAAATTTATCTCCTGAATACAACCAAGTTTTTTAGGTTCTAAAAATAGCATTTTCGGTAAAGTCCCAATGGATTTTTAGTGCTCCTAAGAAGGTTTTGAAAGAAGAAGATATTCAAAGTGACTAAGTGAGAGTTAGAATCATTTATATATGTCATGAGCAAGGAGTTATAGCCGCCCATAAACTATTTTCAATAATCACAAACGTTTTCATTTCAAGTGAAACAAATTTCATCCAAAAAACTGTCAAATTTGTAAATTCTGCAGAATCCCCTACAACACTTGTACATTCATGTCTCGTACAAACTCTTAGGAAATATTGATGCAAAAGAAACTTGAAAATCCTGTACGTCCTACATACATCTCTTGTACGTATGAGATTCTCTAAACTTTTTTTTTTTTTTTCATTTCATTGCCACAGTTTCTTTCGCTTTACATCTACTAAAGAGGAAGTAATACTTATCACATTAAAAAAAAATAGGGACTACATATCAAATTTTCACTAGCAAAAAATATAATAAAAAAACAGAGATTTAATAATCAAACAAATCATTTGACAATTTGGAGCCATAACGAAACGCTATCCTGTACATCCTACATACATCTCTTGTACGTATGAGATTCTCTAAACTTTTTTTTTTTTTTTTTTCATTTCATTGCCACAGTTTCTTTCGCTTTACATCCACTAAAGAGGAAGTAATACTTATCACATGAAAAAAAAAATAGGGACTACACATCAAATTTTCACTAGCAAAAAATATAATAAAAAAATAGAGATTTAATAATCAAACAAATCATTTGACAATTTGGAGCCATAACGAAATGCTATCCTTAAACAATATATGCACCCACACAAGAGTTGTTGAAATGTTACTACAAATTTATCCCAATGTTACAACCAAGTTTATTACATTCTAAATACAAAAAGTTTAGAGAAGACCCAGAGGATTTTTAGTGTTTGTTAGAAAGTTTTGGAAGATTACTGAAAGTGAGACTTAGAATCATTTATATATCACGGGTAAAGAGTTATAATTGTCCAAAAATTATTTCCAATATTCACAAACATTTTCATTTCAAGTGGGACAAATTTCATCCCAAAAACTATCAAATTCATAAGTTTTACATAATCTTGTGCAACAGTCGTATGTTTTGGTTTTGTACAAACTCTCAGGACAATTTGATGCAAAAGAAACTCAAAAGTCTTGTACATCTTAAATACAACTCTCGTACTTAAGAGATTCTCTATTTTTTTTTTTTTAATTTCACTTCATTGCCATAGTTTTTTTCACTTTAGCTCTACTAAAGAGGATTTAATATTTCTCACAAGAAAAAAAATTGGGACTGGACATCACTTTTTCACTACTGAAAAACATAGTGAAAATAATATAGTGATTCAGTAATCGAACAAAACATTTTAGAATTTGGAGCCACATCGAAATGATACCCTTAGACAATATATGCACCCACACAAGAGTTGATAAAAGGTACTATAAATTTATCTCCAAGATACAATCAAGTTTATTACGTTCTAAAAATAGCAATTTTGGAGAAGGTCCTGAGGAGTTTTAGTGTTTCTTAGAATGTTTTGAAAGATATAGATATAAAAAGTGAGAGTTACAATCATTTATATATCATGGGTAAAGTCTTATAACCATCCAAAAACTATTTCCAATATTCACATTAGTTTTCATTTTAGGTTGTACAACTTTTGGCCCAAAAATTGTCAACTTCAGAAATTTTGCATAATCTCGTACAACACTTGCACGTTTGAGTTTCGTACAACTTTCAATTGATTTTGATGAAAAGAAACTTGATACTCTCGTACATCTTACATACGACTCTCATGTGTCCGAGCTTCTATTAAGTTTGTTTTTTCATTTGTTTGCCACATATTTTGTCACTCCCTCCCCTATATTAAAGAGTAGTTAACGCTTTTCACATTAAAAAGAATTGGGACTAAACATATTGTTTTCTGTACTGAAAAATATAATTAAAAAAAATATAATAATTCAATAATCAAACAAAACACGTGATAATTTGGAGCTACAATGAAATGCTTTCCTTAGACAATGTATGCATCCACACAACAGTTGCTAAAAAGTTACTATAAATTTATCTTTTGAATACAACCAAGTTTATTAGGTTCTCAAAATAGAAATTTTGGTAAACTCCCAATGGATTTTTAGTGTTTCTAAGAAAGTTTAGAAATAAGAAGACATTGAAAGTGAGAGTTAGAATCATTTATATATCATGAGTAAGGAGTTATAACTACCCATAAACTGTTTTAAATATTCACAAACATTTTCATTTCAAGTGGAACAAATTTTATCCAAAAAACTGTCAAATTTGTAAATTCTGCAGAATCTCCTACAACACCTGAATTTTTGAGTTTCGTACTAAATCTCAAGAAATATTGATGCAAAAAAAAAAAACTTGAAACTCTCGTACGTCTTACGTACATCCCTCGTACGTACGAGTTTCTCTAAACGTTTTTTTTTTTTTTTTCTCATTACATTAGCGCCGTTTCTTTCACTTTAGTTCCACTAAAGAGAAAGTAACACTTCTCAAATTAAAAAAAAAAAAGGGACTTCACATCAAAGTTTCACTACCAAAAAATATAATAAAAAAATATCATGATTTAATAATCAAACAAAACATTTGACAATTTGGAGTCACAACAAAATGCTATCATTAGACAATATATGCACCCACATAAGAGTTGCCAAAATGATACTACAAATTTATCCCAAGGACACAACTAAGTTTATTATGTTCTAAATATAGCAATTTTAGAAAAGTCCTAGAGGATTTTTAGTGTTTCTTAGAAATTTTTCAAAAAAGTACTTGAAAGCTCGAAAATGTATTAAAAACACAAGAGCTGTTTAGACCCCCAAATTAAAGTTACGACTCGATTGATTTTACAATAACTTAAAACTAAGTGTGGAATAGTGTAAATGCGAGCGGATAAATAAACAAGCTACTCTAATCCATAAACTTAACAACACAGCAATAAAATGGAATGTAAAAGAATAGGGAAGAAAGATGCAAATACAAGATAACATGCCGATGTGTTATCAAAAAGGAAACCAAAGAACTCAGCGAAAAACCTCTCCACTGCCCTCCAAGCGGTAATCGATCTACTAGACAATCAGTTGGAATACACAAGTGAACAAGAGACCCTCCAAGCCTAATCTACCTGATGTACCTATGCTCTCTAAGCTCCTACTCCAATAAGGTTTCTCGAAACCGTGTCTTGTCTAGCTCTCCGGATCCCGCAACAAGCTCCATGTTGCATCTGCCATCCTTGGCTTCTTCTAATGCTTCCCAGCAGCACCAAAACCTCACTTGACACTCTAAAATGGTGTAGTAAGTGTTTGGCCTATCAACCTCTCAATGGTATGGAAATTGAGAGGTAGGAGTTAAGGAAATCTCATAAGCAAATGTGTAGAGGATTGTGGGTATAACAATCTCTAACTTTCAAGGCGTTTGGCTAAGGTTTTCTCTTAGAAGTACTCCTCAACATTTATGGGTAATGTGGGTATATATAGTGTGGGTACAAAAAATGTGTATCAAATAGTACAGTATGGTAGAACAGAATGTCTTGCAGGTGTCTCGCGGGAAGGCTTTACCCGCAAGATACTCGCGAAACACAGCTATTGCCATTTGTCCTGACTCTTCGCATTCCAGTCATGTGCAGGGCACATGGCTCACTTCGTGGGATGCTTAGTCGTGAGATACCCGCGAGAACTCCTCAGTCTTCAGTTGCTTGAGTCTTCACACACTCTCTCTCTCTATCACATAACCCTTACAATTAAATCCCACAATAAATACAGGGTACAAAAGATTGAATGAAATTACAATCAAATTTGGCACGGAATAAAAGCCAACAAAACACATAGTTGTAAATCACAACTTTACAGTACTAAAAGTGACAATTAGAACCATTTATATATCACAGTAAAAGACTTATAACCGTCCAAAAACTGTTTCCAATATTCACAAATGTCTTCATTTCAAGTGGAACAAATTTTGTCCCAAAAAGTATCAAGTATGTAAATTTTGCATAATCTTGTGCAACAGTTGTGCGTTTAGGTTTTGTAGAAACTCTCAGGAAAATTTGATGCAAAAGAAACAGGAAAATCTTGTACATAAAAGACTCTAATTTTTTTTTTTTTTTTTTTTCACTTCATTGCCACAGCTTTTGTCACTTTAGCTCTACTAAGGAGGATTGAACACTTCTCACATTAAAAAAATTGGTATTAGACATCACTTTTTCACTACTGAATAGCATTATGAATATAATATAGTGATTCAGTAATAATAAAAAAAATAAATAAACGTTTTAGAATTGCGAGCCACAACAAAATGCTATCCTTAGACAATATATGCCCTTACACAAGAGTTAATAAAAGGTACTTCAAATTTATCCCAGGATACAACCAAATTTGTTATGTTCTAAAAATAGAAATTTTGGAGAAGGCCCTGAGGAGTTTTAGTGTTTCATAGAATGTTTTGAAAGAAGAAGATATTAAAAAGTGAGAGTTACAATCATTTACATATCATGGGTAAAGTCTTATAACCATCTAAAAACTATTTCCAATATTCACATTAGTTTTCATTTCAGGTTGTAAAACTTTTGGCCCAAAAACTGTCAAATTCGTAAATTCTTCATAATCTTGCACGACACTAGTACATTCGAGTTTTGTACAACTTTCAATTAATTTTGATGAAAAAAAACTTGATAGTCTCCTACGTGTTATATACAACTCTCGTACGTTCAAGATTCTTTAAACTTTGTTTTTTTCATTTTGTAAAGTTGAATTTATTCAACTATGTATTGGCTTTATTCCGTGCTAAATTTGCTTGTAATTCAGCATTTAAAAACCCTGTATTTAGGTGAGAATAATGTAAGCGTTGTGTGTAAGAGAGTGTGAAGATTTAATCAAGAGTGTGCAACAAGAAGGTGACTCACGATGGTAACTCGTGACTGACTCACGAGTGGTGACTTGCCAAAATGATGCACACATGTGAAGCATGCAAGAAGATGAAGAGTTAGGATTGCTGGATCACTACAAGACAAAAAGTACAATCTGGCTTAGTTTGGTCATTGGCGACTGGAACTCGCAACTTATCCCAGTCGCAAAGTGACATGCTAGTGCACCCTGTTTTGCTGAAAAATGACCTTTCACATTCCATCTCATACCCTACTATAAATACCCGTCTACACACGACATGTAGAGAGAGAAGGAAGAGAGAATTTTGAGAGAGAAACCCTAGAGAAAAACAAGATTGATAATTTGGAGCCACAATGAAATGCTTTCCTTAGACAATGTTTGCACCCACACATGAGTTGTTTAAAAGTTACTATTAATTTATCCCCATAATACAACCAAGTTTATTAGGTTCTAAAAATAGCAATTTTGGTGCAGTCCAAAAGGAATTTTTGTATTTCTAAGAAAGTTTTGAAAGAGGAAGACATTGAAAGTGAGAGTTGGCATCATTTACAGATCATGGGTGAGGAGGTATAACTCCATAAACTGTTTTCAATATTCACAAATGTTTTCATTTGAAGTGGAACAAATTTTGTCCAAAAAACTGTCAAATTCGTAAATTCTGCAGAATCCCTTGCAACAAATTTCCTTAGACAATGTTTGCACCCACACATGAGTTGTTTAAATGTTACTATTAATTTATCCCCATAATACAACCAAGTTTATTAGGTTCTAAAATAGCAATTTTGGTGCAGTCCAAAAGGAATTTTTGTATTTCTAAGAAAGTTTTGAAAGAGGAAGACATTGAAAGTGAGAGTTGGCATCATTTACAGATCATGGGTGAGGAGGTATAACTCCATAAACTGTTTTCAATATTCACAAATGTTTTCATTTGAAGTGGAACAAATTTTGTCCAAAAAACTGTCAAATTCGTAAATTCTGCAGAATCCCTTGCAACAAATTTCCTTAGACAATGTTTGCACCCACACATGAGTTGTTTAAATGGTACTATTAATTTATCCCCATAATACAACCAAGTTTATTAGGTTCTAAAATTAGCAATTTTGGTGTAGTCCAAAAGGAATTTTTGTATTTTTATGAAAGTTTTGAAAGAGGAAGACATTGAAGGTGAGAGTTGGAATCATTTACAGATCATGGGTGAGGAGGTATAACTCCATAAATTGTTTTCAATATTCACAAACATTTTCATTTGAAGTGGAGCAAATTTTGTCCAAAAAACTGTCAAATTCGTAAATTCTGCAGAATCCCTTGCAACATTCATACGATCGAGTTTCGTATAAGCTCTCAAGAAATATTGATGCAAATAGGGCTGCAAACAAGCCAAACTTTGCCAAGTAGTGTGTGTTTGAGCTTGGCTTGTCAGTAAAAATCAAATACTCAAGCTTGGCTTGAGCTTGAGACAAGCCTAAAAATAATGTTTGAACTCGAGCTTGTGAGAATGTCAAAAAGATTAAGCTCAGTTTGGATTGGCTTGATTAGTTAGTCAAGTTAAACTCGAGCTTAATATCAAGCTCAAACTCAAGCTCAAGTCAAGCTTTTTAGCTTGGGATCCAAAAAATTGTATTATCAAATTCTTATATCTCCAAAAATCAAGTAAACAAAATATATATATATATACCCATTTCATTGTGCTCCGAATTCTACCTATGATTAGAAATTGTTCAAATTACAAATTTACATAATTAAATCCATCCATTCATCATTCATTGTCTATAGCTTGAGTGATTGTTCAAAATACAATTTTTACATCCACATTTGTCATTTGTGCAACTATAATCTTTACCAATCTAAATAAATTAACATTCCAAAACACATATAAATAAACAAGAAATCAAATTTAATATCCAAAAACACAAAGCACAAAACAAAGCTAATTACAAAAAAACTATAATATTTTCAAGGGCAAATAACACTCCCCTCCCTTGAGGTTTAGAGAAATGACACTCACCCCCAAACTTGAAAGGAAAAAACACTCCTCCCCTGAGATTTAAAAAAAATAACACTCCCCCCCTTCTGTTAATATTAGTAATGGAATATAAAGCATATTATAAAACATGTTGCTTATGTTGATTTTTTAGTCTCTTATAGCACATTTCCAATTGATTTTTTAAAGTTTGATGATCCTCTTAGATTTTTTAATCGCTCCCCTCTCTAACACTTTGGATCAAAATTTATGAAATAAAACAATTTGCTGAAACTTTCAAGCTTTTATTGTTTAAAAATGAGTTTGAAATTTTCAAAGTCACTTATCAATATAAAAAACTTTCAGAGTCAATTTTAGGAATACATTATTAACCAAAGGGTACGTTAGTGCACAATATTTTTAACGCCAATTTAACAGAATTTAGATAAATAAATGTCAAAGGGGGGAAAATGTTTTTTTCCTTTAAGTTTGGGGGTGAGTGTCATTTTCCCAAACCTCAAGGGAGGGGAGTATTATTTGCCCTATTTTCAATAGCTAGCCACAAAGGACTGTGCACCTTAAGAAAAGAAAAGAAAAGCACGGCCTCATTCCAAACTGTATACCAAACTCCCACAAACACAATCAACTAATTACAATGCTAAGTTATTATCAAAAAAATACAACCAACAAGATTTATCTAAGTTATATAGAAATGTCATAAACAACCATAACTTGGAAATCAGGATGATTTTGCGATATCATACAAACTACAGTGTAAAACAACTATAAAAATATATAAAAATTTTCCAAACATGGAAACCTACGGTGAGTGAAGACTGTGAATGTCTTGGAGGTAAAGAGTGAAGATGGTAGTGATGCCAAATACAACATCGGATATAGAGTTGTTGCTAGAGCTTTTCGCACACCCACTAGAACCCTTAGATTACATGGTGATTCAGTGAACATAAACTCTAAATCCTCTTCGCTAGCATCAAACTCATCCAAATCTAGGACTCGTTCACCAATAGATGAGATTGCAAAGAGATCTTGGGAAGATTTGATGGAATTTTGACCGAGAGAGAGAGAGAGAGAGAGAGAGAGAGAGAGAGAGCTGTATTCATCTTTGTGAAAAATTGGGGAAAAAACTAACGTTAAAAGAGAGAGGTTAAAGCTTCTCAAAGAAGTTTCAGTTTTCTCAAGGTAGGATATAGTTTTAGGTTGCAGAAGATAGACATTGGACTGCGACATTGAGGGTGACAAATAAGAATCTTAGTTTTGATAGAACTGGATTGTAAGGTTAGGCAAAAACTAGAGGTCTAGAAAGACTTACATCTGTAACTAAATGGGAAAGACTTACTATATATTTCATAAATTTACAAGGATTGTGGGTGGGAGAATAGCCATACGTGGGCCCACTTGGATTAAAAAAAATATGTAACTTATGTCTAAAAGTGTTCCATGGTTTGTTTAGAGGGAGTGTTAAAAAAAATTAGAGGAAAGAAGTGTTGGAAAATCTGGTAAACTAAAAATTTTTTTATTCAATAATATAAACCCTAAAAAATTAGCAATGACAAAAATAAATAGATAGAGTTAAAAAGATCTCACAAACTATAGAATCACGCAAAATGCATTGTCCTTAAAGGTTGATTTGTGCCACTCGGAGTAGAACTCGGTGCGAATGACTCTTTTGGCCGAACAACCCCCAGGATTATACTATAGTGATTTCGTCAAGTTGAACGTACACTCAAATAAGAAGAACAAAGAACAAACTTATTTGTCAAATTAAGTTGAAATTTTTGTGGAGATAAGCAAGGGATTATACTATAGTGATTTCGTCAAGTTGAACGTACACTCAAACAAGAAGAACAAAGAACAAACTTATTTGTCAAATTAAGTTGAAATTTTTGTGGAGATAAGCAGAAAAAATACAGTAGAACAAAAGGAGAGAGGCGGCAGTGAGAGTTGGGAAAAAACTGAAGAAAAGAATAGTGGAATAAGGGTTTTATAAGCCCAAGAAGAAAAGGACACATGGGGTGATTGATGGGCTCCAACGATCACTATGCATGCCCAATAGGCGGCACATTAAATGCCCCCAATGGACTACTTAGCTAATGCCCAACAAGCTAGATAGAGAATGGGTTAGAAAGAAAGGGAAAAAGACACAGCCCAAGCCCAAACCCAAGACCAACACCTAGCCCATTATTTCAAGTTATCACTTAAGGAGGATAACACTTAAGGAGGATAATGGCTTATAAACCTATAAATTGGTTCACTCCTAACCAACGTGGGACACAAAGCAAAGGCTTAGTATTTGAAACACACCCACTCCAACAGGAAGAAAAATTAATGGGTGGTGGCAAGTGGTCTCATGTGGACTATGTTATTATTAAAATATGTATAATGTCATTATAATGAGTTTATTTAGTAAACATATATCAAGTTTTTTATCAAACTATAAATGAGCCCAAGCTCAGCTTGTTTTGTATCAAGCCCTATTGTTCACAAACAATTTTTTTTTTTTTTTTTACTTGGGCTCTGCTTGTTTATTACACAAGCATAAAACTAAGGCTCAAACTTGGCTTATTTATAAACAAATGAACATGAACAAGCTTTTTATCGAGTTGAGCCTAGTTATTCATGAATGTCTTGGTTCATTTATAGCCCTATTTATCTTAGACTAGCCTTTTGGTTTGTGTCCTTTAACCTCCTTTGTTCCGTTGTGTTCATCATCATGAACTTGATGTTTTTAATACTATTGACCATTATAAGTACACTTATTACCTATTAGGAAAAAAAAAATATATATATATATATATATGGTGATGTGAGGTTTAGAGTTTGTGAGTTGGTGTTATGTTAAAGAATAGAAAATAACTTGTAAATTGAGGGAAAAGTAGAGGAAGCGGGCGGGCACATGCTGTTGGAGGTTGGGTTTGGGGTTTTGTCAATCTAACCAAATCCATCATAGTCATAACAAATAACTCAGCCCAAAGCCATAGGGGTGGGCTTAAGAAGTCTGGTTGGGCACAATTCTGTCATACCTGGACCAAACTAAAGGGGCTTATATTGAGCATTTAATTATGTAAGCGCATTATTTAAGAAGATACTGTAATTTAGACAATAGGACCTAACATTTTAACATTATCATCAGAACTGAACGCAATAAGTTAAACCTCTCTTTAAAAAATAATACTATTCAAAATGAAAAAGAATAAGACCAAATGAGAAAAAGAATATTGTTATTCAATGATGCGTGAGCATAAGAAAAAGGAGCCATCAATGGCTAGGACAACATTTAAAACAAGTTCCAGCTCAAGTAGACGCATATAACATGGTTAAGATACATTAGATTTATCAATATTTAACTGCTAAAACCAATTCAAAAAAAAGTTAAATCCATAGTTTAAATCATCCAATGAACTAGAAATTTTGAATGTCACATTTAATACCAATACTCATGTATCTCAATTTCAAAATTCATGAGGACTGTATAATTTTTTTGGTTTGTTGGATTGCTATTTTTAGGGACTAAATACTTTGAAGGGTGGAAGTTTGATTCAATGATTCAACTTTTGACAAACAAGGAAATCAATAAAAGTAAGTCCGTAGCCACAGAAAATTCACTGAATTTTTAACAAACCTTTCTAGCATGTGCTATGGTGGAAGTGTGGAACCCAAGTGAGAAGAATACATGAGTGTGGATCACTATTTTACTAACAATGCTCACTAATTAGAACCTAAAAGTCACCGAGTGGCCAAATTTGTTAGAGCTCTGTTTGACTGGTCGTTTAATCATTGCAACATGTTGTTGTCAGAAAGCACCTATGGCTATGATATGCTAGAAATGATTAAGAAACATTACTAGGTGCACTTCCACTCGATTTTTGAGGAATCGTTTATTAAAAAAAGGGGGGTTGCGTCGCATTGTAGAGTGACCAAAAGAGACCCAAAAGGGTCAGTAATCGCACCTCCACATCCAAACAAAATACTCTATAGCTGAATGAAATCAACAAAATAGAATTTTTTTTTCCAAATAACAATGTTAGAAACTAGTATCTCGAGTGTTTAAAACTCAAATTTCAAGATAAAAATCGAGTTTTTAAGTCTCGATTTATAAGCGATGGTAGCTAATGTGGAAGAAAATCCACGTGGTACTCGAGTTTTTAAAACTCGAGTTTCACTTTTAAGACTCGAGTTTTTAAAATTGACAACCGTAAGGACATTCGTTAGTATTTTTCTTTATTTATTTATGAAATGCAACACTTGAAAAAACCAAGCAACCAATGATACCCCCTTAAAAAAAAAAAAAAAAAAAATGCAACCACCGATAGATTTTTACGGTTTACACAGATCCAAACTGACAAGCCAAAATTATTACATGGAAAAAGTCTGTAACACACCGTTTGTAACCCTTATTGCATTACCATTCAGAGTGCACCAATTCATGAAGAAACAACTGCAACTAATTAATGCACCTGAAGCTCTTAGCTACTAAGTTAGCTAGGTCTTTTTAGGAGTGAACCAACTTAGTTACAAATTCTTCAATGTTTTTATCAGAACTTCCACCTTGGTCAACAGCTTCTTTGGCCAATGTCTTCCATTTGTATGCATTTTTCACAATCTCTTTCCCTCTCTCCCCTTCCATTATTTCCCTTATGCAATTTTCTATTGCTTCTCTCTTGACTAACCCTTTCTCATCGGCTGGAGCTTTAAGTCCCATCTTCCAAACATCCATAATATACTTTGCATTTGTTGGTTGATCTGTCCATTGTGGCACTGCAACCATTGGAACACCCAAGCTAAGAGCTTCCAAAGTAGAGTTCCATCCACAATGTGTCAAAAAGCATCCCACTGCCTCATGTGTTAATACCTCGAGCTGGGGACACCAATGAACCACAAGCCCTTTCTCTGAAGTCTCTTCCACAAAGTTTTTGGGGAGCTTTGCCTCTTCAGATGCTCTTACCACCCACAAGAAGTAGCTGTTGCTCACTCTCAAACCCCAAGCTAGTTCTTCCATTTGCTCAGCATTAAGAGCGGCCAAACTCCCGAAAGATACATATACAACCGACCCTTTTGGATGATTATTTAGCCATTTCATGCAAGCATCGGTGTTTGGTTTGAAGATGCAGAAACCATAGTCTTTGTCATCTTCAATCCGCTTGTCTAAGAACATAGATGGTATGGTTGGTCCTATAGTTCTCAATGGCCATATCTCTGTCATCCAATCCACTACCTACAAACAATTTTATAGTACCAAGCAAAAAAATTGGGTGTAATTCGAATAAAAAATCTCTCAAAAAAGAAAACAAAACAGGAAAGTAACAGTATACAGCGTCAGTTTATTTGCTTAATTACCTCTGGCTCCAGCTCATATAAAGTGTTGCAAAGGACCCAGTCAGCTTTATCAACATTGGAAAATTGACTCACAAGCATATCAGTGACAGCTGGATAGGTGATTAAATCATAAATAAAAGATGGCATGTCTTGGGGTTGAACTGGTGGCAACCCAGGAAGCAAAATTTCTGCCTCTGAAAGAGGGAGTTTCAGCAACCCTTTATGAACATGGTAGTATATATTATGAACAGCACAAGATTGAGTGAAAAACACAGCAGCAACTAAGCCAAACTTTTTGGCTACGTCAAGAGCCCAAGGTAAGAAAGCATCATAAACAATACAATCAACAGGGTTGCCTGAACTAGAAAGCTCCTCAAGGAGTTCAGCCAGAGTTTGTGACCCCACTTGACAAAATCGCTCCAAATAGGCCTGGACGCTCTCTGCATGATCAATCCCACCTTCATCAAAGCCATCAGAGATGGTCTCTACGGCAATGGAGCTGGCTTCTTTGTGAATGGTTTTGGACATGAAGCGCGTGGTAACTAGAGTAACTTTGACTCCTTTGTGCTCCAAACGCTTGGAGAACTCGAGCATAGGATTAAGGTGGCCTTGGGTTGGATAGGATAACACCAAACAATGAGCTTTGTAGGTATTATTCGTTTCCTTCTCCATTTCTGCTAGCTAACACAGGTTACAACTTTGAGCTGTGTTATAAGTTGTGTTGAAAGCAGGGGCGGAGCTATAGCAATGCTTGAATTTTAAAAAATACTTTTGTATTATGTGTACGTACTAAAAGCTTTAAATATTTAACTACAAGAATAGAATTTGGCACTCACAAATGTTTGAGTTAGTCCAATGATGCTCATAAAATTCAATAGAATTTGTCAATCGATCTGGTAATTATAGAAACAATGTAGTTTTTGTTTTCACAAATTCGTTTTTTTACATTTTTAATATTAAACTAGATAGCTTTTGTATTCTCATTAGAGCTTAAAAGATGATAAGTACCCTTAAAAATTATTTTGCGAAGATACATATGTGAAAGTTGTTAATTTTATATACACAATATATTTTATAATTTATGACCAACTCTAGTATCAAAATATAATTGTTTATATATGTGTATGTGCACATGTATGTGATGATTTATCTTGACTTGTGACTCCTATATTAATACCAAAATTCACCCCCACCAAATAAAAAATCCTAGCTCCGCCCCTGGTTGAGAGAGTGATAAAAATATGAACAGTGCACAATTTCATGGTTTTAAAAACTAAATTAGTCAAAGGGGGAGTGGTTTTCGGTTTTAAAATTTTAAAAAATTAAAAATTTATAACTAATAATATTTAGTTTAATATATATAACAAAAATTAAATTCTCATGTAAATCTCTCTCTATTTCAAATTTTTAAATGTTTAATAATTTAGATTATTCTTAATTATTGAATTGAGATTTCACTTAAACATGATTTCAATTATTGTTTTGGATAGTTTTTAACTATTAAATTCAAGAGTTTTCCATTTAAATGTATGTGATTAATTGAGTCTTAAAGTTCGATTTATTATTGAAAATCATTTTATATATATATTTTTAGGTACCTCTACTATCTTAAGTTCAATTTATATATATATATATATATATATGCATTTTATGATATCTTAGTTTTACACAACATGCATTCATTATATAACTTAAAAGTAAAATATTCATTTATTATTTATCATTTATTTTAAGTAAATTAATAAAAAAAATTATTTACATATAAATTTTGATTAAGCCATGCATTGTACGGACAAAATGCTAGTGTATATATATGTGTGTGTGTTTGAGTTTAGTTTTCTCGTACTATATTTAGAAAATTAATCTATAACTTATATATAAGAAGTTATATCTATTAAATATCAAATTAACTCTAATAAAAAAAGTATTAAATTAACAATAACAAAGTTGTAGTGAGGTTGGTTTATTATTATATTTATATATTTAGTACATATATAATTAGTCCCACTATTTGTTTGTTTGTTTTTTTTTTTTTTTTATTTATTTTTTTCTATCAAGAACACTTGTAGTGTTGTGGTTCTAGGAGCAGCAGGCAAATAACGCCGCTAAATGAGCTATAAAGTAACGTGGATTTCTAGGTTTAGGAAGTGCAAAAAAAAAAGTAATAATTAATAAATACACTCCCCATTAAACATCACACCTACCTACCCAATCCCACTAATTTAAACTTCAATTTTCTCCTTTTATACTTAAGTCCGATCTGAACTCCGAAGTCTCCAAAGCCGAAACTGCTTTTCTCTCATTGCAGCAAACGACAATTTGTACACGGAACTCTGTGGTGGTGGGTTGTCACTTTCTTTTATGAAAATATATATCCTCATTCAAAATACTAAATACAGATTTACACAGTAAGCTAAAGATGAGAGACCACGCCTGCTTACTTACTCTTATCAAAGTATCCTTTCCTTTAAATGGTAACTAGGATCTCAGGGTGGCTAGTGCATCAACAAACTTGTTTTCATTCCTTTGGGCATACTCTACACTGAAGGTCTGGAATTTCTGCTGCTCCTTTTGCGCCCAAGTTCTGTAAACTGCAAAATTTTGCTCTCTTAGTGTGAAGTCACCTTTTACTTGGGAGACCACGAGGTTGGAGTCTCCTAAAACCCTCATATATTTTACTCCTATGCTGAGTACTATGGCCAGCCTAGTCAGGTATGCCTCGTACTCAGCAGCATTCACTACAAAAAACTGGACCTATAGTGGCGTTTCAAAAACGCCACTACAGGTCCAAAAAACGCCACTATAAGCCTATTTTGACTATAGTGGCGTTTGCTATAGTGGCGTTTGTAAACGCCGCTATTGTACTGCTATTATAAACTTATAGTGGCGTTTTGAAAAATACTATAGTGGTGTTTGTAGGGTAGACCTATAGTGGCGTTTGACAAAAAAATTTGGACTATAGTGACATTTGTAAACGCCACTATATGTCTATAGTAACAATACAATAGTGGCGTTTCACAACGCCACTATAGACTCTACAAACACCACTATAGCCAAAAAAAAATTGATTACCAAAAATTCACAAACGCCACTATAGACTCTACAAACACCACTATAGCCAAAAAAAAAAATTTGATTACCAAAAATTAATTTTTGGTAATCAAAAGAATTTTTTTTTTTTTTTGACGTGAAAAAGTTTTTTTTTTTAATTCAATTAAGATTGTAATTAAATTAATATTACAATTTTAATTAAATTAAAAGATACAAAACAAAATACAAACACTATAGCTATCCCAGCAAATTCAAAATCAAACACAAACCCACCTAAAAAAATTAAAAATCAAACACAACATGCTCACATCCAATTTTTTTTTTAAAAAAATAGCAACTCTAAATACAAATACTATGACTATCCCAGCAAATTCAAAATGAAAACACAAACCCACCTAAAAAAATTCAAAATCAAAAAAAAAAAAAAAAAAAAAAAAGCAACTCCACCCCAACACATTCAGCCGCCACAGACCAACTTGCAAAAAGAAATCATCGAATTGATTTTGAATTTTTCACTACTTGAGAAAGATATTATCACAACACTTGAGATCTCTAAACCTCAGAGACCCACGAAGCAAAGTTGACAGTAGACAAAGAATAGACCAAAACTATTATCAAAAAAGGAATAGACTTTACAAGCATTAAAATTAAAAAATAAAAAATAAAAAAAACTACATACTTGCAACTATACAACCAATAGCATTCTTCCTTCAATCACAAATCCCATAATAGTAGCACCATTTACAAATTTGAACAAAATTAACTAGTTGCAACACTATCTTCAAATCCAAAGCCCACTAACATTAACACCACTACAAATAAAATAGGGGAAATAAAATCAAATAGGAGAGAAAGAGAAACGAATAAATCCAGGTGTGTAGTGAAAGAAGAGTGAAAGAAGGAAAAAAAAAGAAACAGAAAAGAAGAGAAAGAAAGAAAGAAAAAAAAAAAAAAAAAAAAAAAAGAAAAGAAAAGAAAGAAGAAGGCTAAAGAAGCTACGTGGAGCCAATGATATATGGTGAGTGGGGGTAGTTGGGGTTAGGTGGGTTTTGAATTTTGAATTTTTTTTGTTTAGTTCTTATATATATATATATATATATATAAATGATATGTACACAATATTTTTATAATAAATTTTAAGTGGCAGGTTTTTACTAATTATTATTATTGGGAAAAAAAGTAATTTTATTGTTAAGTTCAAATTTGAACTAATAACAACTAACCACTTATGATTTGTTGTGAAAATATTGTAAAAATGTTGTGGACGTTGCACCTCATATATATATATATATATATATTTAAATAGAGAAATGACATGTTCACAACATTTTCACAATATTTTTACAACAAATTTTAAGTGACATATTGTTACTAGTTGTTATTATTGGGGCAAAAAAGTAATCTTAGTGTTCAATTCAAATTTGAACTAATAAAAACTAACCACTTATAATTTGTTGGGAAAACGTTATAAAAATATTGTGAATATAACATTTCTTATTTAAATATAAATATATAATAATATATACATATATATATATATATATATTAGCTCAACGCTGAATTAACTCGGATTGATTTTTTTTTTTTTTTTTAGAATAGTTTGAAATATGCCATAAAATATTCTAGGAATATTCTATGACATATTCTTAGAACATATCATAGTTTTTGTTTTATGGATTGAGTTTTTTTTTTTTTTTTTGGAATAGTTTGGAGTATGCCATAGAATATTTTATGGCATATTCCTAACTAAGAATATATCACAGTTTTTTTTTTTACGGATTGATTTTTTTATTTTTTTTTAAAGAATAGTTTGAAATATACCATAGAATATTCCTAAAACTTGCCATAGTTCTGTTTTACGGATTTGGTATATATATATATATATTTTTTTTTTTTTTTTTTGAAAAATGATATGTACACAATATTTTTACAACAAATTTTAAATGGTGGGTTATTATTGGTTCTTATTGTTGGGTTAAAAAAGTAATCTCAGTGCTTAATTCAAATTTGAACCAATAACAACTAACTACCAAGATTGTTGTAAAAATGTAGTGAACGTAGCATTTTTTTTTTTTTTTTAATATCTTTAAGAACCTATAGTGGCATTTGTTGGCGGTTGTCAAGCACCACTATAGGTGCTTCTCTTACAAGGGCCAATAGTGGCGTTTGGCAAACGCCATTGTAGGAAGGCCTATAGTGGCGTTTGTCAAACGCTACTATAGCTCTTTTTCTCTCCGGCCAAAAAAACCCAGTAGAAAATAATAATAATAAAAAAATAAAAAAAAAAGGTGCCTATAGTGGCGATTGTCAAACGCCACTATAGGTGCTTCTCTTACAAGGGCCTATTTGCAGGAAGGCCTATGGTGGCGTTTGTCAAATGCCACTATAGGTCTTTTCCCTCTGGCCCTTATAAAAGAAAACCTAGCCCAAAAAAAATAAATAAATAAAGGTGCCTGTAGTAGCATTTGTAAAACCATGACAAAAGCCACTATAGGCCGAACTTATAGTGGCGTTTTTAAAAACGCTGCTATAGACCCATTATTTTAAAACGCCACTATAGGACTTATTGACCCCAGCTATAGATATGCCTATAGCGGCGTTTATAGAAAACGCTACTATAGGCCTAGTTTTTTATAGTGATTATTTGAACAGGAAAAACCAAGCTTGAAAGATAATGCCATGGTATCCCCATCTTCGTAACTTAGCACAATTCCCAGGTCATTCGAAGTTGTCGTTGCTGAGCTATCAAACCTCATTGTCCACTTCTTTCCTGGGAGTTCTGCCACTACCACCTCTCCGAGGATCTCCGAGCTTAGTGAACATTTTCTTCCCTTGGGAACTGGGCTAGCAGATCTGCTATGACTTGACTTTTGACAGCGTTGGGCGTCTTGAGACCGATGTCATATTGGGAGAGCAGGACCAGCCACTGTGCTATCCTTCCCGTTAGGAGAGGCTGATGAAGGAGTGCTTTTATGGGATGTGACTTCGTTACTAAGAGGATATGGTGGGCTGAGAAGTACCGTTTTAGCCTTTGAGATGCGTAGATAACCATTAGACACGCTCTTTCTATCCTAGGGTACCTGGTCTTTGTGTCTTTAAGTGTCCTACTCACATAATAAATGGGTTACTCATTCCCATCATCATCTTCCTGTACTAGTAGGGCTTCTATAGCCTGGGAGTTTGATGCTAAATATAGCAACAGAGGTCGCCCACGTACTGGCGCTTGTAGAGTAGGAAGATGATTTATGATCTGTTAGATCCTTTGAAAGGCTTTCTGCTTTTCAGTTCCCCAAGTGAACTCAACCCCCTTTTTCAACAGTTTGGATAAACCACTTGTAATCGAAGCTAGTTCTGGCACAAATCTCCTGATATAGGAGACCCTCCTTAGGAAACTTTTGAGCTCTTTAATTGTTGTAGGCCTTTTCATTGTCGCGATGGCTATGGCCTTAGCCGGATCCACACTTATGCCTCTATGATGTACTAAGAACCCAAGAAATTTTCAAGCAGACACTCCAAAGACACACTTTATGGGATTCATGTGTAGTTTATACTTCTTGCACCTTTCAAAAACTTGTTCAAGTACCTAGAAGTGTCCTGCCCTGGTCTTAGACTTTACCACGATGTCATCCACATAATCTTCCATTTTTCTATGCATCATATTATGGAAGATAGCTGTCATGGTTCATTGGTACATGGCCCCTGCATTTTTAAGGCCAAAAGGCATCACAGTGTAATAAAAATTTCCAATCGGGGTCCTGAATGCTGTCTTCTCTGCATCTTTGGCAATCATGCAGAGTTGGTTGTACCCATTATATCCATCCATAAATGAAAACATGGAGTTTCTCACAGCTGAATCTACAAGTAGATTAATATTAGGTAGGGAAAACTCATCTTTTGGACATGCCTTGTTTAGATTGCGAAAATCCACATAACACCGAATTTAGCCATTTTTTTTTCTTCATGGGTACTATGTTGAAGAGCTATTTGGGATGTTGGATGGGCTTGATAAAACCAGCTGCTAGCAGCTTTTTAACTTCTTGAGTTATTTAAGCCTCTATATCAATGTGAAAGACCCTGGCTGGTTAGACTACTGGCTTAACTCCCGAATCTACATTGAGAGAATGGACCACCAGTCCTGGATCCAGACCAGGCATCTCATCGTATGTCCATACGAACACATCCACATATTTCTTGAGTAATGCCACTAACTGCTCCTTTTCTTGTGCTGTCAATTGACTACTAATGAAAACAGACTTTTGAGATCCCAGCTCAATTCCCAAGTTTACCTCTTCCAATTCTTCCTCAGGTTGGATATGCGCTTCCTTGACTGGGTCCTCTAGGATTTCTTCTTGAGCCATCATACAATTTGGCAGTCTGGGACCTTCATGCACATTGCATTCAGGCCCCACACACCTTCATAAACGATATATTAACCTCCCCCCAGGCTCTTGTACTACTACGCATTTTCAGGATCTTAAGGAGTTGGTCTTCTTCTTTTGCCTTTTTCTGTTCAGGAGGTTCCTCAAATCATGGACACCCCCTCCTTCTTCTTCTTCTAAGACAGGTGCTCCTGGGGTCCCCGGTGTGGGGTTCTCATCATCTGGTTCTAACTCGTCATAAAACATCGTTTCTATAAAGTTCACTTCTCCTTGGCTGAAAGGGTTCAGGTTGGCAGGGATCCTTACGAGCCTCCTAATTAATCTCCCTTTAATATATTGATGATACGTAAAAGGAATAAAGTGATGCTTATGGAGCCATGAGCGTCCCAACAGAACATGGTAAGAAACCTTTGAGTTAATCACATGAAATTTGGTTAGGGCTACTATTGTGCCTACCCTTAAGGCCAGCTGCACATATCCCTCAGTTGATTCTGCTAATCCTCTAAATCCTGTTATCTCCATAGGAGCCCCTAGGATCCTCCCGCCAGTCAAGCACACGGCTTCTAGGGTACTCAGGGCTATGAGGTTGAGTAATGTCCCTGTGTCTACCAATGCTCTTCTGATTTGAACACCGTCTATAGTGACCATTAAATAAAGGGGTCTGCAATGGTCTGGATGTTCAACTTCCATGTCCTCATTAGTGAAGGTTATTGCATTGGTTGTCTCCAAGTAAGCTCTGCTAACATGGGATTTTGTTGCTATACTCATGAGGGATTCTGTGGCCATCCTTCTCGCTTCTAGCCCAAATCCCAACTAATTGAATAGTGTTCTGAATTTAGGGCTTTTCTGAAGGGTCTTAACTGTGTTTGGATGGAATGATCCTTCAAACACTTTTGCTTCTTCCGGGTTTCCATGGATCACCACAGCCACCAGTCCCTTCCCCTTGTGATTAGGTAAAGGGTTCCTTTGCACTTCAGGTTCCTTCTGAGTGAGCTCCAGGGTCCCCTCCCTAAACTTCTTGTGAAAAAGCATACGGAGGGTCCAACAATCCTTAGTAAGGTGCTTGGCATAGTTATGAATTCTGCAAAACAACGAATTCTTTCTTTCTTCCTCAGTAGGTGGTCTAGATACAGTGAATGGCCTAATAATTCCGTCTCCAATCCACTTATCCAAAACATGGTTTGATTCTTCTGCAGTACATGGGATCACAGGTGGTTCCTCGGCCATTTTTCCTTCAGGTCTCTTCCTTTTTTCTCCTACTAACACTATCATGGCCTGGGTGCATAGATTTTCGAGATTAAGCCTATAATCAAGAGGATGTTGGATATGCAGGTCCACAAGCTCTTTTTCTTCATGGTCTCCATAGCAGTCCAGAGAAACGTCTTCAAATCTTTTGATGAACTGGACAAGATCCTCTCTAGGCCTTTGCCTTACCATCTGAAGGTTTTGGAAGGTGACCTTGTCTTCACCTGGATAGTACTTTGCACAAAACCTCTCCATCATCTTGTCCCAGGTCTTGATGGACCTAGGCCTCAAAGTGGTGTACCATGTACATGCTCTGTCCACTAGGGACTTAGCAAACTCTTTCAGACACAGCTCATTGTCTCCTGCGTAAGGGCCAATGGTGTGAATGAACCTACTCACGTGTTCCACAGCACTTCCATTTCTTTCATTAAAAGGATGGAACTTTGGGGGTTCATATCCCTTGGGATAAGGCTTGCCAAGGGATTCTGGTGGGAATGGGGGATCTTGAGAAAATTGCTTGGGGATCCCCGAGAGCTTTTCCCTTTCTTGTTCCAAAAGGGCATTGACATCTGCTAGTGTGAGATACTGGGAGTTAGCTCCCCCTTCTACTACTGACCTACTGACCCTCCCTTTGGTTGGGCTCTATCCTGGTTGACCACATGGGGGGCGTTATCCCTAATTTCTTGGGTCCTGCCTTTTTTGAGGAGGCGGATCTCTTGTTGTAAATCTTTCAGCATTTCTGCCATTCGAGCCACTGGGTCTAGCTCCTGCCTTGCGTGCCTCTGTCTTGAGACGACCTCTTACTTCACCAGAAGTACTTCGTTCCTCTGTCTGGAGCTACTTCATTTTCTCCTATGGGCTTAAATGCTGCAAGTGGCACATTGGTACCTTTACTGTTCCTCGGTCTTAAAGCCATGCTCTGTGAAGGGACTGCTTTTTCCTCTTATTTACCCATTCCCTAGTGGAGTCGCCAAAATGTGTGGGTCCTTTTTTTGGATAGTACCCAGGTCCAAGTAGAAAAAAGGATTCTGAGCCCTTTACTTGTTGTTTTAAGAGACTGGGCTTGGTTCGCCGTAGCTAAATGGGCTGATTTTGAACTAGTTGGTGCACAGAGTACGAATCCTGCAACACATACATGCTAACAAACAAGAAATATATGCATTGAATAGCAAGAAACAACATAGGAACGAAGTGGCAAAGAGAGACACAAAAATAAAGCGTCAATGATCCTTAAAACAATGTAAAATATTCTATTACTTTCTTAATTGTGTAATACACTATGCTCACTAGGACGTGTTACAAGGTCCAAATAAGTTCAAAAATCACAGACTTAGATAGCTCTTCAGGCCTTTAAAACTTGCAAAATTTGAATCCCTTTGAATCGAGTGTGTTTTCTAGTGGCTGTTTGAGGATACCAGAGGGTATTTCCCTCTCTTTTCTCTATTTTTTTGAATTCTAGCAGAGTTTTCTCAAGTATTTTTACTTTAATTGACTTTTACTGAATGCCCTGCACTATTGGCTGATTCCCCTTTTATAGTGTCATTATAAGGTTCTCGGGGTATCACTGATTCCCCCCATTTGCTCCCTTGGGTACCAAAACCAATGTTGTGCCAACAACATTGGTGGCTGGTCCCTTCCTCATTCCTTATTATTTTCTTCTTTTGGGGTTTCTTCCTTAAAAGCCTCTTACTGACTTTCCATTCTGGGTGTCTTTAAAGAGCTAACCATTGGTCCTTCTTTCAAGGCTTCTAAACCCCACCTTTTCAGACTCAACTTTTGGTTGTCTTTCCCTTTGTCATTTTTCCCGAGTGAGCTAATTTCTTCCTGCCAGGTTGAAAGTTTCCCAACCACTTCCTTTCATGGTTCTTCTACCCGGGTTCCTCGAGATACCAGCCCCTTGTTCATGAATTATTGGTTCCCAAGCCTTCTAATTCTTTTCTGCATCATTAGGTGGCTGATAGGGACATATCTGTTCTCATTCCTTGTGTTTCTTGGCACCCCTCCTAAATTGTCTTAATCCAAACCTGGCCTTGCTGCACGTCCCGAGGATCTCAGGCTCCTGGCAATCCCCAGGTATCCCGGCCCAGTTCTTATCACCGGGCCCCCTAGCGATTTTCTGACCTTGGCGGGCTGGGCTTTCTTCTTCCCTTTGTTTCACAAGTTCTAAGGCTTACCCACTCGTGGGTTTGGGTTCCTCCTTAAGACCCTTAATGGATTTGGGCCTACCATCTTTTTTTTTTTTTTTTTTTTTTTCCTTTATTGCAAGCTCAAGTATTTTACTTTTTATGAAGTTCAATTCTCTGTGCCATTTTGGGCCTTGGTGCAACATTGTAACTTTTTAGACCTCAACAGTTGCTAAAAAGTTTTAAGAACCATGAATAGTAAGAGCAACCGCATTAGATGGTGCATAACTTCTGTCTATTTTGTATTAAAAACAAAAAACAAAAAACAAAACAAAACAAAACATACTTTTTCTATTTTACACACCTACTTTTACAAAACACCCACATTAGTTTATCTATTATACACTCTATTTTATATAAATAATATTTTTTTCTGCTTTTATTATTATTTTATTAAAATCATAAAATACTTCTTATTTCACACGTCTCCTTTCCTCCCTCAAACTCTCCACCTCTCTCTTTTCCCTAACCCACAAACTCATCCCTCAAAGTCTCTGCCTCTCTCTTATCCCCAACCTACAAGCTAAATTCTCTACATCTCAGATCCCTCATCTCTCTCCTTCTTAGATCCCTTATCTCTCTCACCTCTTTATCTTCTCAGTTTTCTCTTATCCAAAACCCGCACACTCACAGATTTCCTTTGAGCTTGCTCTCACTCTGTCGCCGACCTCTATACGTGGCGATAGTGATGGGGCTAGATAGTGATGGGGCTACTCTATCTTTGTTGGCAATACCATTGATTATGAGATTGTGTGGGGATTTTGTGTTTAGAGGCATATCAAATCTCTCTCTCACGCTCATCGAATCTCAAAGATTAGAAGAAATCTATCTCTCTCTGTTGAAGCTTGCATTGTTGGATCTCTCTTATCTGGTTTCAAGCATTCTGCCACCATTGGGTTTGTATTTGATTTTTATTTTGGGTTTAGGTTATGGGTTTTTAGTTGATGGTTTAATTTTGAGTTGATTTTCTATGGATTTTGTGTTGATCAGGTTTGATTTTCATTGTATTTTAGGTTTCTGTTGTTTTAACGAGTTTTGGTGGTGGTGGTTGTTTTAACGGGTGGTGGTGGTGGTGGCGGTTGGGCAGTGTTAATTGGACGGTGTTGGGTGGATGGTGGGATCTGTGTTTTGGTGGTGGTGCTCTTGTAGGTTCTATGAGATAGTGAGAGAGCAAGCATCAAACGGATCTTCTTCACCAACAAGCATCGATCTCTATTGTAGCACCGATCCACAAGCATCAAATAGTTCATGTGTTTTTGTGCGTCTCTGTGTTGGTTTGTTTGTGTGTATCAGAGGAAGAAGAATATGAAGAGGGAGAGAAGAAGTCTAAGTTGGTTTTGCTGATGGAGAAGAGAGAAAAAAAAATGAGTGAATTGTGAAATTAATAAAATAATAGTAGACACAGCTATACTAATTGCGTATATATGCACGACTACTGTAGAAAATGTGTAAATATATATAGTTTTAGAAAGACTGATATGGAAGATTTTTGGGGCAAAATGTGTAAAAAAATTTTCTTTTTTTATTTTGCAAAGTTTTACATCCACTGATATGGATGCTCTAAGGTTGTATATATATAATCTTCTGTTCTTGGTTGCTAAACATAAAAATAAATAATAATAAAAAAGTATATGAAAGTACAAAAAAGAAGAAAGAGAGAGATGGGAGAGAAGAGAGAAAATGAGTTGATAGGGTAGTTCATATTATTTTATTGAGTTGTATGTAAAAATAAAAACTAAGATATTGGGTGTATTGTTGGATGGGCTGGTAAAACAAATAAAGTAGTGTTTGAGGATGTAAAATAGATACATTTTTACATCCCTGTTGTTAGTGCTCTTAGCTTCAGTTTTTAGCTTTTAGTTTTTGTGTACATTTTTATAAAACTTCACTTTTTCTCGTCTTTTCTCTCTTTATCAATTTCTTTCAAGGCACAAGTATATTTTAGCACACTTTCAACAAATAATTTTAAACAAAAAGTTAGAATATATAGGTTGTTCCCAAACAAACACTTAATAAACATATTTAGCTTAAAATAATTATTTTTGGGCCCCTCCTCCGAAGAAGTTACAAACAGCCCATGAAAGACCAATTCCTATTAGTATTTCAGTGTGTGTGTGCACGTGTGCATGCATATATATGTGTGTGTGTATGTGTGTTGAGGGCCAAAATTTCACAAGAAAGTCTATTCCATGAAAAGTAAGGAAAGACCATGGGTTTTAACAAAAGAAGGCCCAATTAATGCAGCAAGAATAATCAACATCAAGGCCCTATGTATGTTCAGATTTCCAGCAAAAAGGCCATTAAAAATCCAGCAAAATCTAGTGAAAGAACTGGGTCGAGATACCTAGAGGCTCGGGATCCTCGGGACCTGCAGCACAGCTAAAGTGGGATTGAGACAGCTTATAAGGGGTACCACGAAATACAAGAAACGAAGAACAAATATGTCCTTCTCAAGCGCCCAGTGGTGCAACAAAGAACCAGAAAGCTTGGAAAGTGACAATTCATGAACAAAAGGCTGGTACCTCGAGAAACCCAAAATGAAGAACTATAACGGGAAGTGGCTGGGAAAACCTTAAACCCAATAGGAATGGATTCCACTCACTTGGGAAAAATGACAGCAAGAAGGACAGCCAAAAAGCTGAGTCTAAAAGGTAAAAAGCCTTGAAAGAAGAGAGATTGAAGGTCAGCTGCCCAAGGATGCCTCGGAATGGAAAGTCAGCAAGTGGCTTTTAGAGAAACAGCACTAAAAAAGGAAAATTATGAGAAACAAGGAAAGAATCAGCCATCAGAATGGTTGACATGACAGGGGGCTCTAGTACCCAAGGAACTAAGGGAGGAGAATCAGTGGTATCCAAACCCTAGAATGACACTATAAAAGGGAGGAAGAAGCTAACATTAAAGGGCATTATTCAGTAGGAGGAAATCATAACAGAATCTTTGAGAAAACACGGCCTAAAACTCAAAGAAAGTAAAAAAACAGCGCCCGGTATCCCAAAACAGCCACTATAAAACGTACTTGGATTCAAAGGGATTCAAACTTTGCAAGTCTTAGAGGCTTAGATAGCCATCTAAGTCTGTAATTTTTGAGCTTATTTGGACCTTGTAACACATCTTAGTGAGCACATTGTAATTCACAATTAGGAAAAATAACGAAATATCTCATATTGATTTGAGGATTTCTAACAATTATTTCGCGTATTTCTTTATACATTGTCTTCCTTTACTGTTTCTTACTGCTCATTACATATATTCTTGCCTGCTAGTTTTCCTTTTACTCAGCCAAAAGCTGAGTCCTTTACCGAGGTCCTCACTTCAACTTGGGCCTTGGACACACTTAGCCTCTGAAGAAACATATGTCAAAACATGCACACATTAGATATCACTCTCTCTCACAAAAATCATTCTCACCTAACTATCTTGGAAGGCAATACGCAAGCAAAGCCACTTGGACTTGAGTTTCAAATCCCACAAGTTTTGTGCAAAAGAACTAAGTCTGTGAGAATTGGGGCCAGGATCCTCGTGGCTGAATCATTCTCATGAAATTCATTTACATATATGTATATGTATTAAAGTGTATATCATAATCTAAGAAACTAACAATTATTTGAAGATATGTGTATTATATAGTTGTTCTTATGCAAGACTTATAAAGATAAAGGGAAAGGACAAAACTCCATTGCATAATAAGCATGGAGAAAGATTGCATAGTTCAGAGAATCAGCATTCTGGGTTCTTACAGGCCTAGTACGCCCCAGGATCCCACGATAGTATGCCTAGGGTACCAAGTGAAGGAACTCTTTTAAATGTTTATACAAGAAAAGATAAGCCTTAAATATTTTATTTCAATCTCTTTCTCATTGTGAATATTATGAATACTTATTTTACTTATTTTGTAAGCGTAAATGGTCATTTGATGACACTAAAACACTTATAATGGTATTTTATTGCTTAGGAGGAATCACATTTTTGCCTTGAGGAGATTTATGTGACTTGCGTACAACTTAGTTTATAATTATCAGCCCCCATTTAGCTGCGGTGAACCAACCTAGTCCACCAAACAACAAATATTTGGCCCGAGATCCTTGTCTCTACTTGGGCTTGTGTGCTAAGAAAAAAGGCACTCTCACAATATGTATGTATATTTTTCATTTCTCTGTATTTTTATATTTAATGTATTATCAGTAAACATGCAATCAAAACTTTTTTATGTTTTGATTGAAAGTTTTATACTAGCTAGCACTATCGGTGCTACTTACTTTACAATTAAAGTGTGTAGTAGTCAAATATATGGCCCCTTTGTCAAGGGTGGATAATTCTTTGAGTGTGTCCCCATATATTCTTTTTGTCATCATCCCATATCAATGATAGCATCAATTTACGTGTGCTAAGGGTTTTTTTTTTTTTTTTTTTTTTTTGCAGTTTCTTTCATTCTATTTATTTTCTTTTCCTTCAAATTTAACACTAGTGTATTTCGTAGGTTAAAACTCTCAAAAAAGAAAAAAAAAAAGAAAAAAAAAGAAAGATCTTCACGTGTGCTGAGGATTGGTTTTGGCAGTTTCACACTAACTGCACACACGTACAGATATTCCATCAAGTTTTTTCCCTTTGGTTCTCTCCTCTTGCATTTGCATTACATTCTCCATGAATCCACACTCCAAAAATAATACTGTCGATGCTATCATCAGCTTTGTTGAAGAAAATCAGTGTGTGTTTCTCTCTGAAAGCAGACTCAGACGACAACAACAACAACTACTCAATTGGATGGGAGTCTTTAATTACCTGATGAAATTCTAACCCTTATTTTTCTACTCTTGCCAATCAAATCCATCATTTACAGCACATCCGTCTCAAAATCATGGAAATCCCTTATTCAAAACCCTACCTTCATTTCTACCCATCTCCACCATTCCCACCATCACGAAAAATAAGATCATTTCTCCCTGCCCCCAGCTTTGATTATTCCCATATTCCATTCCTTGATTCCCATAATGAAACATACCATGTGGTCAGTACTTGTAACGGTGTGTTTTGCCTTTCTGATTATTCATTCTCTTACACTCGCAGATTGTGTCTTTGGAACCCTTTTGTTAGAAAGTTAGTTCATCTTCCTTGTCCCATTGTCACCAAGGCTATAGACGATGCCCTTGTCACGCTTATTGGGTTTGGATTTGATCCCAATTCGAATGATTATAAAGTGGTGAAGCTTTTGAAGTTAAGGAATAGAGATAAAGTTAAACCACCTCTTCCTCCTGCCTTTCATGTAAACCTAGCTGACTATCGAAAGCCTCGACGCGTGGCCCAGGTTTACTCTCTCTCTCCACTGGTGGTGGAAAACATCAACATTTTGTTTTGGTGTTCCATTTGGTCGACGAGGTCTTCCACGAAATGTTGCTGCCACAACCTCCAACTCATACCAGAGAAAATGAAAATGAAAATGTAAATGTGAATACGGCATGGGTTTCTTGGAAATTCCATTGTTGTGTTTCAAAAAGAGTTACAAAGTGAACAGCTCAATATATGGGTGATGAGAGAGTACAGTGTTGCATCGTCGTGGACAAAAAAATTTCACATCAATGTCCAGTACAGGGAATGCCCGAACCATGGGTATATGGCTTTAGTAGGAATGACGAACTTGTATTGCAGCATCATATAAGATGGCTCATCTCATGGGATCCAGATAGCCAAAAGATTAAGAATCTTGAAATTAGCTCATATAATTATACTTTTGTTGGTTCTTATGTCGAGGGTCTAGTTTTGCTCGACAAAGCCATCAACAGAGTACATATCAAGAGAAAATGAAAAATCAGGGACATGCATTTCGTGATTTATTTTATTTTATTTTATTCAATTTTGTTCTTTTGATATACTTGACATTGATCAGGATTACATAATTGGCTTTATATTTAAGATAAATATCTTATCAAGGTTGTGGTCACTCTCAATTATATTAAGATGATAGTTTAGTGCAAAGCTTGTATACCTAAAATACTAAAAAATATATTATTAAAGAAAGCATAACATATGTTGATGTTCCTTGTTTCTACCAGCTTTTTTCCCCACGTAAATCTGTCTATGTGGTGTCATTGTACTGTAAATAAAATATGTTGATGTTCATTGTTTCTCTTAGACTAGCCTTTTGATTTGTGTCCTTTTGTCTCCTTTGTTTCTTTGTGTTCATCATCATGAACTTGATGCTTTTAATACTCTAGTACACTTATTACCTATGAGGAAATATATGGTGAGTGAGGTTTAGAGTTTGTGAGCTGGTGTTAAGTTAAAGAAGAGAAAATAGCTTGTAAATTGAGGGAAAAGTAGAGGAAGCGGGCTGGGCATATGCTGTTGTAGGTTGGGTTTGGGGTTTTGTCAATCCAATCAAATCCATCATGGTCATGAAAAATAACTCAGCCCAATGCAATACGGGTGGGCTTAAGAAGTCTGGTTGAGCACAATTCTGTCAGACCTGGACCAAAATAAAGGGGCTTATATTGAACATTTTATTATGTAAGCAAAGCACGTTATTTAAGAAGATATTGTAATTTAGACAATTGCACCTAACATTTCAACGTTATTAAAATAATAATGTTAGAAATACAAACTTTTTTTTATAAATTATTGATGTGATAAGGAGTTATTAGTAAATGAAAAAGTGATGTTAATGATGGGTCTAAATAAAAACCAATAAGAAGTTGACCACATTAACAGTTTATAAAAATATTATAAAATAGTTTATAGTTGCAGTATTACTCTTATCAAAACTACTACTCAAAATGGCAAAGAATAAGACCAAATGAGAAAAAGAAGATTGTTGTTCAATGATGCGTGAGCATAAGAAAAAGCATCCATCAATGGCTAAGTTAACTTTTAAAATAACTTCAAGCGCAAGTAGACGCATATAACATGGTTAGGATGCATTATCAATATTTAACTTCTAAAACCAATTCGTAAAAAGTTAAATCCATAGTTTAGATCATCCAATGAACTAGAAATTTTGAATGTCACATTTAATACCAACACTTACATATCTCAATTTCAAAATTCATGACTGTATAATTTTTTGTTTTGTTGGATTGCTATTTTTAGGGATTAAATACTATGAAGGGTGGAAGTTTGTTTTAATGATTCAAATTAAAACAAACAAAGAAATTAATAAAAGTAAGTCTGTTGCCACAGAAAATTCACTGAATTTTTTACAAACCTTTCCTGCATTTGGGTTATGGTGGAATTCGTGTCCAAGTGAGAAGAATACATGAGTGTGGATCACTATTTTACTGACAATGCTCACTAAGAACCTAAAAGTCACCGAGTGGCCAAATTTGGTAGAGCTTTGTTTGACTGGTTGTTTAATCATTGCAACATTTTGTTGTCAAGTCTTCCTTTTGGGGCCTAGTCTTCTTGTAGAGAACCAGAAGCACCTATGGGCTAAGATATCTTAGAAATGATTAAGAATGAATACTATGTGCACTTTTCCTTCCAAAAAAAAAAAAAAAGATGGGTTGTGTCGCATTGCAGAGTGACCAAAAGGGACCCAAAAGGGTCAGTAATCACTCCTCCATGTTAGGTTAAAATGAATTGATTTATTGCAAATTAATTAATTATCCAAATTAATTAATTAGTCAAATTACATGCAATGGTGTGGTAATACAAACAAATCACCAAATAACTAAATGCAGTAGAAAATAAATTTAATATAGGTGATTTGTTTACGAATGAGGAAAACCACCGAGGCAAAACTCCACGGATGAATTTAAGGTCACCACTCCTAAGAATCCACTATTATCAATTAGAAGCGGTTAAAAGTATGAGGAATCTTTCCAAACCCTTTGGCCTATTTTGAAATACCAACTTACAGTTGAACCCTTACTCCAATACCTAATTGGACTTGTATTGTAGTGACAATCTCTTCGTTCAATGCACGAATCCCAGTACGTGACTAACACACCAACTTGAAAAAGTCTGTTGGCTGCAAAGTTCTTCAGTTCATCAACAATGAAAATCAGGAAGCTCCTTGGTCACAAAACCCTTGGCGTAAAGACACAGTAGCTTCTACAAAGAGAATGATGAATTAGAGCAATTTCTGCCTCTGGTCACAATATGCATGTATTATCACTTTGCATCATCTCATTACGGTCCTTAAAATAATCTTTATATATGTCTAAGGTTGTAAGAAAAGAAACTCTACACAAATACCTAAGGATATGCGTGTAATTAGATCTGAAAAGTCTGATTACATAATTCTCAACAGATACAGCTTGTGCCGAGCTTCTGTCGAGCTTCAATATTAAATCTCGATAGAAGTCTTTCTGTCGAGATTGCTGTTAAGGTTTAATGAACAGCGCTTCCTTCACTTGTTTCTTGGTCAAAATTGCATGGTTTCAATACTTAACTTGAACACTTGTTTCTTAAAGTATTAAACTTATCCTAGATCTACCCAATTACAAGAAAAGTGTGTTTTTATCAAAGGATTAGCCAATTACATAAATATGTCCCTATTACTTCACATGCAAATAAAATAAGCTATAGCCGAATGAAATCAACAAAATAACCCAAAGCTTGAAAGCTAAGTTCCAAGCTGCTATAGGTTAAATCTAAAGTTCCTATACCTCAGCTGTTCTAGTGGCTCACATGAAAATCAGCGTACGTAGCCGTAGGATATGGTGGAAGCTCTTAGGATAAATAACTTTAGCATATAATATTTGGAAAGCGGCAGTGATAATAACAAAAATTTCAAGATAGTCAAAAGTATGACCAAATCAATTAGATATATAATTGGATAGGGCAATATAAATATTTTGTAACAACAGTGAGAGTAATGGGGAGATAACATTATATATTATAAGCCCATTTCATATTAAATTTTGTAACATCAAAATTATGAGTATAGTTTTTTTTTTTTTATTGAAATTCATAGATAAGAAATGTTACATTGTTACTTTTCTTTTTCTGTTTTTGATAATATTGCATTATTACATATACATACGGAGGGAGCAGTAGAATTAGAGTTAAACATCTAGCAGCATGCAACTACACCCTTTCATATATATAACCATACCCGTTGCTATTATTAAGAAAATAAATAGGGAAAAAAAAAAAAAAGAGTACAGTGGAAAATGATAAGTAGGGCGGGACTCTAATAATCTTAAAAGGTTTTTTTTAGGACACAACTGGCACAACTTATTTTATTGACAATTATTATTAGAGTTTTTTCCTAGTGGCTAAGCCAATAATTTATTTTTAGGGAGTAAATTAAAATATAATAATTTCTTTCTTTATACATACTTGTGGGGCCAGTTGCCCGAAAACTTAACAGAGAGTTCATAGAAAGTGGGCTTGTGGCCCAACGGCCCAGTCCGAGGACACTCACATGTCCGAGGATAAGATTTATTGCCCAAACCGCGTCCGAGGATAATATTTATTTCTCAAACCAGTGTTCGAGGTGGATATAACTCTTTTAATAGTCAATGAACTTCGTAGAATTACATGCAAACTAACTAATGAATATTGAACAAAAAAGGAACCAGGAAAGGTAACAAATATCTCCTAAAAGCTGCTACCTCTACATTAAATACTTCCTAGCTAACTCTTTGGCCGCATTAATGTGGAGGTGATACCTGAACAGTAACCAAGCAGCCTTATGGCCACTGAGCAGAGGATCCAAGAAGTTCTGGATGGGACAGAAAGAAGTTCTCAGAATGGAACCTACACGTGTACGGTGAGAGCAGGATGAAGAAGGGAGTATATAACGTGAAATCAGGGTACAAAGAAGAGGAAAAAAAACGGATAGAAAGATCCAGAGAGATATACACTAGAAACCTAGTCGAGGAGAAGAGAGAAAGAGTGTTTTCTTTTATTTACTTTAAAGTTCCTTTTGCTGCGTAAAAACGATGTCTTTTTCCACTCACTAGAACTAGTTCTTACACCCACTCTCTAAAAATTTTATTGTTTGGGCTTGTTGAGCTCAAATCCCATTTCTCTTCTGGGTCTAATACAATTTGAATCCTTACAATTGGCGCCGTCTGTGGGAAAAGCTTGATCCGATTGTAGAAAAAGACAAGTGCAACAGCAGATGGCAAAGGGAGCAACACAGCAGATGGATGCTAGTCCGCACCAGGCAAAGTCCAGGGGGCCTCAACATGGTAACCCGTTGGTGATCCATGAACAAAGGGGGAATCGTGAGGGAAGTGCGCGAACAACCCACACGGAGAAGAGTCAGTCTCGGGGGAAGAGATATGTCTCCCATGCGAAGAACGATGGGGACATGCAGCGTGAGATTAATATGTTAAAAAGGGAATTACGTTACAAGCGACAGAAGCGTACGACTCACGACTCGAAGCGTACGACTCACGACTCGAAGCAATCCTCTGAAGAGTCAGATGACACAAGCTACAGACGGAGGTCTAGAACTCTGCCCAGTGAGCTTCTTTCACATGATGAGGAGCACTACCGTGGGTGGACGTATAAGAGTCTACCTCGTCGGGGCTTAGGGAACGACGCTTTGAACAAAGCACTGAGTCAAGTTTCCAAGTCGCCGTTTACGCGACGCATTGAGGATGCAAGCCTTCCTCGGCGGTTCCATCAACCTACGTTCATCATTTACAATGGTCAGATGGACCCGGTGGAGCATGTTAGCCATTTCAGTCAGAGAATGGCCATTCACTCTAGGGATGAGGCCCTGATATGTAAGGTTTTTCCCTTAAGCCTAGGTCCAGTGGCGATGAGGTGGTTCAATGGTTTAGGAGCGAATACTATTGACTCCTTTGAGGGACTCATCCAGGCTTTTGGTGCTCGCTTTATTACTTGCAGGAGGGTTGTTCAACCCTTGGGGTCGTTATTATCCATGTCTATGCGAGAGGGGGAAACTCTGAAGGCCTACTCTGACAGATATTGGGAAATGTATAACGAGGTAGATGGAGCCAATGACAACGTGACCATTAATACTTTCAAGGAGGGCCTTCCAACCGAGCATGATCTGAGGAGTTCCCTAACAGGTAAACCTGTTACCAGTATGCGACAGCTTATGGACAGAATTGACAAGTATAGAAGGATAGAAGAAGATCAGATACGGGGTAGAGGAAAGTCCAAGGTGATCCCTCAGGAGAGGAGGGACTTCAAGTCGGATCGGTATAACAACAATTGACCTCAGAGAGACTTTGCAGGGCAGTCAGGATCTGCTAACTCCCAGGCGGTTAATGTTGTGTTCCGAAAACCAGTACAGCGGGTTCTGGAAAAGATACAAGACGAGCCTTTCTTCAGATTACCCAATAGAATGGCAGGGGATCCTGCGAAGCGCAATCAAAACCTCTACTGTCAATACCATCGAGACCATGGGCATATTACTGAGGGTTGCAGAAACCTGTGAGACCATTTGGAACAGCTGGTCCGAGAAGGGAAGTTGACCAACCTTCTACACCATTCTAGTGTCCAAGGGAGTCAAACAAGGTCGACGTTGAGAGGAGATGCCTCTTCAGGAGCCCCCTTGAGCACAATAAATGTTATATTTGCTGCCCCAGGGAGAACAGGGTCTTACCCCTCCAGAATACTGTCTGTGTCTTATTGTTCGGATGGGGGCTCAAGTTCAATGCCGAAGAAAGCAAAACTGAGCACCTCACTGGTGTTGGGCTTTTCAGATGAGGATAAGAGAGGAACCATACAACCGCATGATGATGCTTTGGTAGTTACGCTGAGGATTGCTGGGTATGACGTAAGAAGGGTGATGATTGATGAGGGGAGCGCAGCCGAGGTGATGTATCCTGACCTATACATAGGGTTGAATTTGACACCCTAAGACTTGACAGCCTATAGCTCCCCATTGGTAAGCTTCGAGGGCAGATCGGTCATTCCATTGGGTATGATTAGATTACCTGTGCAGACAGGTTCAGATGTGGTGGAGGTAAATTTCATTGTGGTGGACGTTTTTTCTCCCTATATGGCGATTTTGGGGAGGCCCTGGTTACATACACTGGGGGCTATTTCTTCCACTCTTCATCAGAAGGTGAAGTACTCATCAGGTGGCCAAGTGTTAGAAATATTGGGAAATCAAGCCATGGCAAGGCAGTGCATGGTAACAGCTATTCAGCATCAGCCAAAGATAGGTACATCGGCCAAGGCCGAGGATGAATTATAGCAATCAAGGGACCTAGGAACCCTCTTCAGCACAACCGCCAAGGAAGCTGGGTGTGAGGAGTTGGAGAGGGTGAATGTTGGTGATGATCCGGATAAGTACTTTCAGGTTGGAGTGCTATTGCCTTCACTGGAGAAGGAGCAATTGGTTGAGGTTCTAAGAAGGAACGTCGATGTGTTTGCATGGAATGCTTATGAAGCCCAAAGGGTTGATCCAGATTTCATCTGTCATTATTTGAATGTCAATCCCTCTGCTATTCCGAAGCAACAGCCACCTCGACGTCCATCTAGGTTACATGCCGAGACTATTAAAGACGAGGTCACCAAGCTCAAGCAGGCAGGGGCTATCAAAAAGGTGTTTTACCCTCAGTGGTTAGCGAACACAGTTGTAGTGAAGAAGAAAAATGGAAAATGACGAGTGTGTGTTGATTTTACAGATCTTAATAGAGCCTGTCCAAAGGATCCTTTCCCCATGTCCCGTATAGATCAGTTGGTTGACGCAACACTAGGTCATCCTCGGATGAGCTTTCTAGATGCCTTTCAGGGCTATCACCAAATCCCACTGGCACTGGGTGATCAAGAGAAGACAGCTTTTCTCACTCCCAATAGAAATTATCACTATAAGGTAATGCCCTTTGGCTTGAAGAACGCGGGGTCAACTTACCAGCGGATGATGACGAAGATGTTTGAGCCACAGTTGGGCAACAACATAGAGGTTTATATTGATGACATGGTAGTAAAGAGCAAGGTAGTGTCCGAGCATGTGACGGACCTCACCAGCACGTTTGAGGTTCTGAGGAAGCATAAGTTACGACTGAATGCCTCCAAGTGCTCCTTTGGGGTTTGCTCTGGGAAATTTTTGGGCTACATGGTGACCCACCGAGGAATTGAAGTGAACCCTGACCAGATTAAGGCCATAAATAGCTTGCAACCACCTTCGAATCCCAAGGAAGTCCAGAGGTTGACTGGGATGACCGCTGTGCTGAACAGATTTATATCCAAGTCGACGGATAGGTGCAGAGCCTTTTTCCTTTTACTCCACAAATGGAAAGGGTTCGAGTGGACTGAGGAGTGCGCTTTGGCATTTCAGCAGCTCAAGGAATATCTATCTCGGCCACCCATTATGTCCAGCCCTGAGGTGGACGAGGTTCTTTTTGCCTACTTGGCGATAGCCACTTATGCTATTAGTTTTGTTATGATACGAGTGGATAATGGCGTGCAGCGGCTAGTTTACTACGTGAGCAAATCACTTCATGAGGCTGAAGTATGTTATTTACCATTGGAGAAGGCCATTTTGGCAGTGGTGCATGCTACAAGGAAACTCCCCCATTACTTCTAGGCACACACCGTGGTTATTCTGACTCAGTATCCACTTAGAGCTGTACTTCGGAGTGCAGATTACACTGGCAGGGTTGCTAAGTAGGGCACAATCCTTAGGGCTTTCGATATAAAGTATATGCCTCGTATTTCTGTGAAGGGTCAAGTTCTCGCCGACCTGGTGGCCGAATTTGCTGAGGGCCCTGAGGAAATAGGTGCAGGCCCGCATGGCATGGATGAAAAATCGGTTGGCCTTATATCCATGCAACGTCCCACTCCTTGGAAGGTGTATGTGGATGGAGCAGCAAACCAAAGGGGGTCAGCAGTGGGGCTGGTCCTAATATCTCCTGAAATGGTCATCGTCGAGAAGTCTTTAAGGTTGGGATTCTTAGCCACTAACAACGAGGCAGAATATGAAGCCTTATTAGTAGGAATGGCGATGGTCAAGAAGCTGGGTGGAAAAACGGTGGAGATGTTCTCGGATTCAAGCCTGGTTGTGGGCCAGGTTAGAGGGGAGTTGGAAGCTCGAGACACCAGAATGCAAAGTTGCTTGAGCCAAGTTAGGCGTATTCAAACAGATTTTGAATCTTTTAAATTATCCCACGTCCCCAGAAGTGGAAATGCATATGCGGACTCTCTGGCTACTCTCGCTACCTCCTCGGCGTAGAACTTACCTCGGATTATCATGGTTGAAGATTTGAGTACACCCACTCCGGTAGCAAAGGACTCGCTTCAGGTCAATCAAATCGGCTCGACGCCTAGTTGGATGGATCCTATAATGGTATTCCTTGAGAAGGATGTACTGCCTGAGGACAAATTGGAAGCTGATAAGATACGAAGAAAATCTCCTCGGTTCTGGCTGTCCGAGGATAGGAAGTTATACAAACGCTTATTTTCTGGGCCATATCTGCTTTGTGTGCACCCTGAAGTATCAAAGGCGCTTCTAGAGGAGCTGCATAAAGGGATTTGTCGGAGTCACACTGGAGGAAGGTATTTATCTCATCGGGCAATCACCCAAGGGTATTGGTGGCAAGGTATGCAAAAGGAGGCTCAGGAATATGTTAAAAAATGTGATCAATGTCAGAGGTTTGCTCCAAACATCCATCAGCCTGGGGGAGTCCTTAATCCTCTTTCTAGTCCTTGGCCTTTTGCGCAATGGGGCTTGGATATTGTTGGTCCTTTCCCTAAGGCAATAGGAAATAAGAAATACATGCTAGTTGGCACCGACTATTTCACGAAGTGGGTCGAAACTGAGCCTCTAGCTAATATCAGGGATGTAGATGTCAAAAGGTTTGTTTGGAAGAGCATCATCACCCGATTTGGGGTTCCTCAATCTCTTATTTCGAATAATGGTCTTCAATTTGACAGCAAGGCTTTCAGGGAGTATTGTTCCGACCTGGGAATAAAGAACAGATATTCCACTCCAGCTTATCCACAGGGAAATGGGCAGGCCGAGGCTGTCAATAAGGTCATTGTGAGTGGGCTCAAAAAGAGGCTAGATGATGTGAAGGGAAAATTGGTGGAGGAGCTGCCACATGTCCTTTGGACATATAGAACAACGCCTCGGCGGTCAACAGGAGAAACCCCATTTTCAATGACGTATGGGGCTGAGGCTGTGATTCCCCTCGAAACGGGTTTCCCCACATTAAGGACTAGTACTTTCACCCCAGAGGGCAACGATGAGCTTTTGGGTAAAAATCTAGACCTGATAGATGAACGACGAGAAAAAGCGATGGTTCAGTTAGCCTATTACCAACACAAGCTGAAGCAAGGTTATGATGCGAATGTAAGGCTGAGGCCGTTAGCTCCAGGGGACTTGGTGTTGAGAAAACTCTTGGGTAATACCAAAAACCCAGCTTGGGAAAAATTAGGGCACAATTGGGAAGGACCATATCGTATCACATCTGTAGCAAGAATAAGTGCTTATTACTTAGAAGATCTAGACGAGAAAACTGCACTCCATCCTTGGAATGTAAGCAACTTACAGAGGTATTATTATTAATACGAACAGTTCTGTTATATGTCTCTTTTTTAACTTAATTTGAATTCTATTACTTGTGTTCCTTAAGTCTATTGAAGTATTAAACAGAAATTAAGTCATGTCAGGTCCTCGGACCACAACTTGGTGGAAATTAATACAACTATGACATCTATTGAAGTATTAAACAGAAACTAAGTCATGTCAAGTCCTCGGACCACAACTTAGTGGAAATTAATACACTCTCATATTTACTGAAGTATTAAACAGAAACTAAGTCATGTAAGGTCCTCGGACCACAACTTAGTGGAAATTAATACACTTTCATATTTACTGAAGTATTAAACAGAAACTAAGTCATGTAAGGTCCTCGGACCATAACTTGGTGGAAATTAATACACTCTCATATTTACTGAAGTATTAAACAGAAATTAAGTCATGTAAGGTCCTCAGACCACAACTTGGTGGAAATTAATATACTCTCATATTTACTGGAGGACCACAACTTGGTGGAAATTAATACACTCTCATATTTACTGGAGTATTAAACAGAAACTAAGTCATGTAAGGTCCTCGGACCACAACTTGGTGGAAATTAATACACTCTCATATTTACTGAAGTATTAAACAGAAACTAAGTCATGTAAGGTCCTCAGACCACAACTTGGTGGAAATTAATACACTCTCATATTTACTGAAGTATTAAACAGAAACTAAGTCATGTAAGGTCCTCGGACCACAACTTAGTGGAAATTAATACACTCTCATATTTACTGAAGTATTAAACAGAAACTAAGTCATGTAAGGTCCTCGGATCACAACTTAGTGGAAATTAATAAACTCTCATATTTACTGAAGTATTAAACAGAAACTAAGTCATGTAAGGTCCTCGGACCACAACTTTGTGAAAATTAATACACTCTCATATTTACTGAAGTATTAAACAGAAACTAAATCATGTAAGGTCCTTGGACCACAACTTAGTGGAAATTAATACACTCTCATATTTACTGAAGTATTAAACAGAAACTAAGGCATGTAAGGTCCTCGAACCACAACTTGGTGGAAATTAATACACTCATTTTTATTGAAGTGTTAAGCAGAACTTAAGTCATGTAAGGTTCTTGGCCCACAGCTTGATGAAAATTAATGCACACTATGACCTTAATTGGAGTATTACACTTCGGCGAAAATATGACTGATTGTTTATACTACTAACTTAGTGAAAATCAACGCTTCTTAAATGGGATCTGTGTGATTATCTTTATATATCAAGGCAAATTCCATGAGCATCACTTAAAGCATTTTAGGGTGTTCAATACCTCCAGGGACTAATTGTTTGGAATGCTATCTCTAGTTTGCTTTGATTTTCAATTAACATACATAAGGTTAAGTTTTCTCTCATAGTGTCAGATTTTGCTCTTCTATAGCCTGGGATAATATAAAAGTAAAAGAATAGTCGTGCAAGAAATTATACAAGTAATAAGATAAAACCATAATGTCTTATATAAATCTGAGAAGGGAAATATATGTCACACTTGGGAATATACTCCAAAAAAGAAAAAATTAAATTAAAATTAAAAATGAAAATTATTACATCAACTATTTGCTTAGTTTTATTTGTAGCTTGGGTGGGGGAACTTTGGCTGTTTCTTGAGGAGAAACGCCTTTCTCCTTCTCCTTTGAAACCTCCCCAGCAGGCAAAATGATAGAAGCTAAGTCATTTTCAAAGTTTTGAGAGGCTGTTCCATCCTTAGGATCCTCTACGGCCTTGGCTGAGAAGGTCTCTATTGCTACTTCAGACACTTCAAGCTGCTTCTGCTGATTGGTTGAGAGAGGATTCTGATTTTGAGCTTCTTCAACCGAGCCAGCAGCAGTAGAGGAGACCTCTTATTGTTGAGAAGGAGGACTTGGGGCTCGTATGGCTGAGGGGAAGTAAGCGTTCTCAGGCCTTCTCAGCTCTGATGATGGCTCGACCCCAGCACGATTAAGAGCTTCCTTCCAAGTTTGTGCATAGTATGTTCGGCACACAACTGGGACCTCAGCTCGGAATCTATCCTCGGTCTCGGCTACACCGGCGTCATATCCTTACTGTTCGGCCTCATCCTTCGCTTTCTCAGCCTCGGCACTTACTTTTTCAGCCTCATCCCTCTCCTTTTCAGCCTGACCCCTTAGCCTTTGAGCTTCTTCCAGTTGTTTCATCAGCGTTGATACTTGTTCCTTAGAAGCTGCCAGTTGATCATTGGCATCACGGAGGCTTTTCCTCTGATCTTTAGCTTGTTTTTGAAAGCTGGCCAAGGCTGAATCAGCACTCTTTCGAGCGGATTCTTCGTTGGCCAACTTTTTCTTCAGCTCTGCTATGTTCTGCTCACTGACAGTAAGTGTCTTAGCAGCTTCATTTCTTCTCTTCCTCTCCTCGTCCAACTGGAGATAAAAGGCATTGGTCATCTCCTCTAGCCTGAAAGTGGTTTAAACAGCCTATATATATATATATATATATAAAAAGAGTCAGAAATAAAGTAAACTAAAAGGAACGAGTAAAGCTGTAAGGATACTATACCATGCCCAAATGCCTTTTCATGTTCATGAAGATTTCATTTTTCTTCGTGTTTTTAAGCTCGGCCATATCCCAGGGAAGAAGGAGGGTTTCTTCTAGGGCCGAGGTGACATGGCATCCAATCTCACCATTGCAGTCTCTGATGGATGTGTCTGCCCTCAAGGGCTCACCACCGAGCATGGGAGTAGGGAGCCAGGCCTCGGGCTCCGAGGACTGAACAGTTTGCTTGGCAGCAACTTTTGAAGTCCCACGAGTTGTCTTTTGTTGTTTTGGAGGCCGCTGATCCTCACTTTCCTGGGTTGGGCGAGATTTCCTAATCTCTACCACTTCTTTACCTTTTTGCTCTCTCTTCCTCTTAGGATCAACAGGTTCTACCCCCTGAGATTGGGGAAGTTTAGGAGAAGGGGAAGGAGGGAGAGTGGTTTGAGTAGACTTCCCTGGTGCCTCTTTTCCAAATTTACCTTCAATAACATCCAACAAACTTCTTTGGCTCTTTCTCTAGATGCCCATATCGCCAGAAATCGCCTCGGGAGATTGGGGTTGGTTGAAGACCTCAAATCCGTCCGCAGAATCCGATACGTCTGCAACTTTTTCTTCTTGTTCTTCTTCCTCTTCCCCCTCCACTTCCTGAATAGCAGGGCGTGACGAGGAAGCCTCTACGGAAATAGTAGCTATAGGTAATGGTTGAGTGTAGGGGGTACCTTCAGGAATGGGAACACCTTCAGGAACAATAAATCCGTTGAAGGCTACGCTGATTCGGTGCAGCCGAGGATCTCTAGCCTTTATCACACACTTGGGAGCTTGAAAGGCGGTGGAGATTGGTTTGTATCGCAGGATTATGTGCGCTGCTTTCAATTGGCCATCGGATGGGTTTACATACACCTCGGACCATAGGCTTTTATCCAAGCTCTCCCTGTTAATTAGTCTGAGTTGAGGCTTGGTAGCGCGCTTATCTGCGAAACCAATAAAATAGCAAAAAATTCCGTCAGAAATGAAGTCAACTTGAATTGAGGAATATAAATTAAAGTGCAGAGGTGTCCAGCCTAAAAGCCCCACCTGGTGTTCCCTCCTAGGTCGGACAAGGTAAACCATCGTGCCATGCCCCAGAAAAAATGAGAAAATCATCTTTTAGGCCCTTATTCGATTTAAGGAGGCACTAGATTAGCCTTACCTCGGGGAACCTAGACTTAAGGTAATACCCCTGATCCTTCAAATGATGGAGGTTGTACACTCAGTTCACATTGTGATGGGTAAGGCCTAGGTTCAACCTCACATTAAGGGCTTCTATACTCCTTAGCACCTTGAACATATTTGGGGCGCATTGTGTAGGGGACAATCTAAAGAACCTAAGGTAACTTCTAATGAGATTGCCCATTGGAATAGTCATCCCTCCCTCTATGAAAGCGATCATGGGGATAACTACTTCTCCTGTTTCCTCTCATCGTACCACTCTTCCGGGGAAGCATACCTCATGCCCACCATTGGGGGAATCCTATACTTAGTTCTAAATTTCTCTATTTGCTCTTCGGAATCAACTAAATACTTAAACCTACCCATTTCTTAGGAATCGTGAAGAAAAATTAGAGAAGAAGATTGAAGACTGAGGAAGGTTAAAGAAACTTACAGGTGTGAAAAATGAGCTCCTCAGACAAACTTCAGGTATTTATGAGAATGTTGAGAAGAAAGAAAGGGGGACAAGTTCAATGAATACTCGCTAAGATTGTGAGATTTTTTTTGTAACTGAAAAGAAATTTGATTTGAAAAGCTCTTTATAGAGGCGCAGAAATCATAAGCGAGAAAAATCCTGCTCATAAATTTTGGAGGCCTTCCACCGTTTGATTTGCATCCTGCTGAAACATGAAGGACAGAGAAGCCACCATCATTTAATAATGGCGTGCTCCTGACGCCGAAACGTCAGGGACATGTCTTGGGCAGATGGAAAGGCATTCTGAAATTTAGAAAAGTCCAACGAAGGAGTTAAGGACGTGATATCAAAATCTCCCTTTTTCCGAGGTTACAAAAAGTGAGATTTTGAGGGGCTATTGTGGGGTCAGTTGCCCGAAAACTTAACAGAGAGTTCATAGAAAGTGGGCTTATGGCCCAATGACCCAGTTCGAGGACACTCACATGTCCGAGGATAAGATTTATTGCCAAAACCGCGTCCAAGGATAATATTTATTCCTCAAACCAGCGTCCGAGGTGGATATAACTCTTTTAATAGTCAAGGAACTTCGCAGAATTACATGCAAACTAACTAATGAATATTGAACAAAGAAGGAATCGGGAAAGGTAACAAATATCTCCTAAAAGCTACTACCTCCACATTAAATGCTTCTCAGCTAACTCTCTGGCCGCATTAATGTGGAGGTGATACCTGAACAGTAACCAAGCAGCCTTATGGCCACTGAGCGGAGGATCTAGGAAGTTCTGGATGGGACAGAAAGAAGTTCTCAGAATGGAACCTACACGTGTACGGTGAGAGCAGGATGAAGAAGGGAGTATATAACGTGAAATCAGGGTACAAAGAAGAGGAAAAAAAACGGAAAGAAAGATCCAGAGAGATATACACTAGAAACCTAGCCGAGGAGAAGAAAGAAAGAGTGTTTTCTTTTATTTACTTTGAAGTTCCTTTTGCTGCGTAAGAATGATGTCTTTTTCCACTCACTGGAACTAGTTCTTACATCCACTCTCTAAAAATTTTATTGTTTGGACTTGTTGGGCTCGAATCCCATTTCTCTTCTGGGTTCAATACAATTTGAGTCCTTACAATACTATATGTGGAGGAATGAATCTCTCCCTTAGAAGGTATTGTCCGTTTTGGGAATGGGCCGAGTAGGCCGATGCCACCCGCACGGATTTGCTCAATTCCACATCGAGGAGAGACGCCTCCCACCCGCAGCTTATAAGCATGAGCTCACAAGTGGGGTGTACCCATCAAGTCATACTTGATGGGTGAGCAAGGCCTAGCATCTGCACTTACTGGTACTGCTTGATGGCACTCCTTTGCTTAGGCCCAACGCTTAAAGACGAAGGGGGAAGGTGGGGGTTTCCCCTTAAACCCCAAAAAACGCCTTTTTGTGAGCTCATGCTTATAAGTTGCAGGTGGGAGGCGTCTCTCCCCGATATGAGATTGAGCAAATCCGTGCGGGTGACATCGACCTCCTCAACCCATTCCCAAAGCGGACAATACTTTCTAAGGGAGAGATTTGTTCCTCTACACTATATATTATATTATACATATATAGTAGTATAAAAAAACTATCAACAAAGTTTAATATGTAAATCACATATTTTATCTTAAACAGAATATTTAATACATTTTCGATGTATAAAAAAGGGGTTTATCAAACTTAATAAATATATGCTAAATTTATTAAAAAATATTAAATACATTTTACCTATATTTTCAATATAAGTGACTAGTTATCTATAAAAATAAATAAATAACCTTGTACTTGGAGATTCTTTAAACCTTTTTTTAGAAATTGAAAATTTCGCGAAACTAAAGGTATTCTTAGTTTCTAAATTGCCAGCATCATTTTTTTAAAGGAGTAATTCTACGGTACCCCCCAAAAAAAGGGGGAGTACGGTACCCACTACTAGATAACTTACTACATCAAGTTATTTTTTTCTCACATTTGACGGTTCCATCATCACATTGTGCAATTCCAACATCACATGTGACAATTCTTTTCTCACATTTGGTAGTTTCCTTACTTTTTTTCTCATATTTGACAGTTCCATCTTCACATTGTGCAGTTCCAACATCACATGTGACAGTTCTTTTCTCACATTTGGTGGTTCTCTTACTTTTTTTTCTCACATTTGACGGTTCCATCCTCACATTGTACAGTTCCAACATCACATGTGACATTTTTTTCTCACATTTGGTGGTTCCCTTACTTTTTTCTCACATTTGATTGTTCCATCCTCACATTGTGCGGTTCCAATATCAAATATAATAGTTCTTTTGTCACATTGGGTGGTTCTCTTACTTTTTTCTCACATTTGATAGTTTCATCTTCACATTGTGTAGTTCCAACATCACATATGACAATTCTTTTCTCACATTTGGTGGTTCCTTTACTTTTTTCTCACATTTGACGATTCCATCCTCACATTGTGCAGTTCCAACATCACATGTGACAATTTTTTTCTCACATTTGGTGGTTCCCATACTTTTTTTTCTCACATTTGACAGTTCCATTCTCACATTGCACAGCTCCAACATCACATATGACAGTTCTTTTGTCACATTGGGTAGTTCCCATACTTTTTTCTCACACTTGATGGTTTCATCCTCACATTGTGCAATTCCAACATCACATATGACAGTTTTTTTTCTTACATTTGATGGTTCCATTACTTT